>JAGFMF010011412.1:3356495-3488706 GCA_019455555.1 Galemys pyrenaicus
GCATAGTCCCCACCCCCTTCTCCTTGCATAGACCCCACCCCCTTCTTGCATAGACCCCTTCAGAGCGGTATCTTCCAGACTGAGCTTAGCTTTGGGCTGGGTGAACAATCACCACATCTGACTCTGTGGCTTCCCCTCTTCCCTTGGTGCAGGAATTTATGTTCAAGTTCACGCGGAGGGAGCCCTGGATTGGCCTGCGCAGAGTAGGGGATGAATTCCACTGGGTCAACGGGGACCCGTTCGACCCAGACACGTGAGCTGAGGCTTCATCTTCTGGCTGCTGCGCTTAGGCTGGGGAAGGCCAGCAACCCCCTCCCCTGCCCCGACACAGTGACCAGCACAGAACCACTTGGGTGCAGAGCTGCTAGTCCGCACTCAGCGGCGCGGCAGAGGCCCATGCGCGATGGTGGCTCAGCTTCTCCCTCTCCCTTCAAGCCCAGTCTGCTTTGGTGGCTCAGCACTTTGTGCTGCCGGGGCTCAGGCTCCCCTGGGCCGCGGCAGCTGTCTGCATGGCTCGGTGTGGCTTGGCCACAGGGGCAAGAGAGAGGAGGGACAGGCCCTGGATGGGCACGTGCCTCTGCACGGGCCAGAACGTAGCCGCATGGGTCACGGGGGGTGGGGTGCACCCAGACATAGTTGCCATGGAAGACGGGGTCCACCCCGGCATGATGAGCGCACTCTTAGAGAAGCCTGAAGGTGCTGGTGGTGTGTGTGGTGGTTTAATGGCCCAAGTGGGGTGGACGCAAACACGTGACGGTGGTGGCTCCTGTGTGAGGTGGTGGGGACAGTGGCCTGAGAGGGCGGGGCTGTCTGTGGCGGTGATGGTGCATGTGGGCAGTTGAGGTTCCGAGAAAGCAGGGAAGTTCATGAAAGGGAACAAGAACCTTCTAGTCCAGACTCTACTGCTGGAGGAATCGGCCCGAGGAGCCAAGGGGGCATAGCTGCTACTCGATGACGAGGACACACGAGTGTCCCCAAGCAGGGCCAAAGCACAACAGTGCCCCCAGCCTCCCAGCGCAGCCAGAAGCTGGCAGTCAGCCTCCTTCCCTGTGCACACGGGTGCCCTGGGGCCTCTTCCCCTTGCTGCTTGACCCCTGCCTGCCCTGCGCTCCATTTTACGCTTCTGTCCTCGTGGCCACTTGCTTTTTCCTTTTCCTGTTCCCAACCCAGATCAGTTCTTAGCGCTCCCGAGGCAGCCTTGCACTTCTTTCCCTTTGCCGCCCTTCTGGAGGCTTCCTGCTTTAGAGCTGGGGAGAGCCCTGGAGCCTGGGGTTCCCAGAATGCTGATCACCTGGCAGCCGAGGGGCCAGTTTCTCTGACCCCCTCTTGGGCGGGTTCTGATGTCCTCACTCATGAGGAGCCCACTTCAGCGGGGTCTCGGGTGCCTGAGAAGCAACCTGGAGATTCAACGGAGGTGATTTTAGGCTGGGAGAGAAGCCCCACCCTGCCGCAGGCTCAGGAGTGATTTCCGTGAGTTCCTGGGTCTCACAGCCTAGTGGTTAAACATCATCCAGGCTCACCCCTAGCTTGTGAGGATTTTTAATTCAGCTCATCTTTGCTGAGCTGTGCGGTGCTGGACAGCGTGTCTTAGGGGTGTCCGCTGTTCAGGAACTGACCACCTGGGCCGGCGGAGACACGCACATGTCTGGGGGGAGCGCCACCCCTCGGTGCAGGGGAGGCTGGGGGCCAAAGGGGCCCTGAAGGGACACTAGGCTCCTGGGACCAAGAGCTGGAGCTGATGCTAGAAGCATTTGAAAGCAGGCTGGAGAGCGACATGGCGCCCCCAGGCAGCTGGAGCCCTGAGCTCAGAGCAGGGAGACAGTGGGGGGCCTGAGCTAGAAAGGTCTCTGGGGCTGAATGACCTGGAAGTGATGGGCCCTGTGTGCCTGGTCTCTTCTCTCCCGGCCAGATTCCCTATCTCGGGCCCGGGGGAGTGCGTCTTCGTGGAGCCCACCAGGCTGGTGTCAACGGAGTGTCTGATGACCCGGCCCTGGGTATGCAGCAAGATGGCCTACACGTGAGGTGGGTCAGGCCAGACGCGCTCTGGACCTGCCTGCCCCAGGGTCCTCTCCAGGCGGAGCAGTGAGGAGGGTGGTCTCTCCTCTGGGGCCCTCTCCCCCCAAGGCCCCAGGTCTCCTTGGCCCCAGGCAGGTCCTGTGGCTCAGCGGTGAAATCCCACATGCTCAGTAGTATAGGCGCGTGTCCCCTACACACACACACACACACACACACACACACGTGCACGCATGCACACATCTCGTGCCCACAGTCTCCTCAAACTCAGAGTCCTCCCTCCCCCCCAATAAGTTCTCCTGTGGCCCCGCCTGGAACCTTCCTTCCTCATGCGACCCTGGTGCTTTGAGGAAGGACAGGGGCTGACACAGATTGCATTGCTGTCGGCACAGACAGACCCCCTCCCCTTGCTGGAGACCCAGGGAGGGAAGGCTCCTCCTCCCCAGGGCCCGCCACATCCACCCTCTTTGCCTTGCCCGGGGTTCTCAGGCAGCCTCTGTGTGTCCGTGGTGCTCTTGTATTGGTCACTGATGGAATAAAGAGATGACTGGCCTTTAGAGAAGTCTGCTGCCATTTGTTCTGAGGCTGTGGTGGGGGTGGGCAGAGGGGCCTGTCTAGGGTCCCCAGCTGTGTGGGGTGCACCGCCACGGTGTGCTTGACCTCGTGTGGCAGGCGGCAGTGTGCAGGAACCGAGGGAAAAACAGGCAGCGGGCCGAGTGTGGCCTCAGGTCACCCTTTAATTTTAGTGAGCCACTGGTTATTCTTAGCCGTCCAAGGAGGGCGCTCCAATGGCTCCTTCCTCAGTGTTGAATGCAACATGACAAACATTCATTCACACCCGCCACTTGCCAGACGCCGTGCCAGGTCAGGGGCTCAATAGCCTTATCCCCCACGGAGCACACAGGGAGTGGAGAACACAGCTTGGAAAGCATCAAGGGATGGTTTATTCTGCCTTGGGGGGAGAGGGGATGAAATGAGGAGGGCTGGCTACAGAGAAGAGGTGAGGTTCACGCTGGGTCAGATAAGAGTTTCCCTGGGCCCTGCTGTCGGGTGGGCGGAAGCCCGGGCAGGGGAAAGTGGCAGTCTCCGGGCCTGCAGAGGCACCAACTGCCAGCCCTTCCAGCACAGACACCGGGACAAGCTGCTGTGGGCCTCTCTGGCACCCACTGGTGTCCCTGGCTGGGCAAGGTGCAGGGAACCTGCCGGGGAGCTGTGTGTATGAATTTGGGTCTTGACCCACTTTCAGAATGCAGCCCAGAGAGAAACCAGTTCCTGCTCTGTTCACTCAGTTCTTTTACTGTTAGTTTCCAGATAACTTGCGCCAACCTTTCTGCATGCATTCCACTACTCCCTGAGCCCACACCACCAGCCAGCCCCAACCTGAGTGCAGGCCGCGTGGGTTCTCCTCACCCCCCTTTTTATCTTTGGCTCTAGGATTTTAAACAGGTTCAAGCTCAGCTCATTAGTTAATTATTGATACTGAAAATGAAAAATGAGTTGACTGGTGCTAAATTGTCCAATCAGATGCTTGGGGTTGAAAATGGTCCAGTCAGGCTTGTAGCGTGGGGGACTCTGAGGGGGATGTAAGGCAGAGCCAGAGCCAGCTTGCCAGTCTGCAGCTGGCCTCCAGAACCAGGAGTGGCTGGACCATCCTCGCTGCAAGGCTGCCTCATTTCTTTATTTCACAGATTCTTGTCTGCCTGTCTCACTAATGGGAGCTTATTTCAGGCATCTCAAGCAGTACGTAGGAAAACCACCTTCCTAACCTGATACTTGCTGCAGACTGAGTTGTGTTGGTCAGCAGAGTTCTATGGGGCTTTGTTACTCAAACCATCTTGTCAGTCTTATTTCTTAGTTTGAATTTTTTTTTTTTGCTTCAGTCTTGTGCATTTTTTTTAAAGATTTGTATGTGTGTGTACAGAAGAACTGGGGTGTAGGCCAGAGGTGCAGGGCGTGAGAGGATTCACCAGAGACAGAGTGGGGAGCAGAAAAGGCAGGTCGACTGAAATACACTGCTGAGGGGAGCAGCGGGCAAGGCAGGAGAGGTCTGCTGCGCCATGTAGTTCGGCTCCCTGGCCGGGGATCGGACTCGTGCTTCAATGGCTGGTGATAGCTTGAGAGCACTGAGGCTTTAACCTCTGCACCACCAGGGAGGCCCAGTCTTGTGCAATTTGAACTGTCTTTTATTTGCATTTGCAAACAGACCCATCCTTTCCTAAGCTCAAGTCTTTCTTCTAAAATCTTGCTGGAGGAAGCCAACACTAGTCAAGGAAAATGAGCATTCTAATTTTTTTTCCTGTCTCTTCTCTTAGATCTGTGGAATAGCTAGGGCAGTAGGCTGCTTTCTGGGCCTTGCACGCTCACCCAATGTTTTGCCAAGGTGCGACCTGGCATTATCTTTTCAACTCCTGACATCAGTTTCTCTATTTCTCTGTCCAGATGTTAAGTCAATGTTGCACATTTTCTTTTAAATGTTTGTGATAGCTGTACCTCACTTTCAGGAACCAATTTCTGTATTAGTTAGGATAGGTGGGTTGCTAGGAGAAACAACCCTAACATTTCAATGGTTTAAATGAAAAAGATTCAGTTCTTGTTCTTTTGTGGCTTTGTCTAGTGTGGTTTTCTCAGGGCCCTGGTGGCCCCACCATTCTCTAGACCTTTAGTGTCCTGCATCGGCTCTTCCACATTCAGCCAGAAATCGAGGGGTAGATGTGAATGAGTTTTCTGAGGGGTAAGGTCTGGCCCTATTATCTGTAAAGAAAGCTAGGAAATGGAATCTGCACTCAGCATGGAAAAGAGATGGCTGTAGGGACTGCCTAGCTGGCCTTAGCTACATGTAGTGTTATCTCCTCTTTACAGATAAAAACCCAACCTGTGACTTACGAGGTTTGAATGATTTCCCAGCATTTACAGGCGACAGAACCTCGAACTGAACCCAAAGATGTCTGACCCCAAAGCCACGCTCTGAATCCCTCTGCTGTGGATTCTGCCCTTTCTCCTACAGCCTCACTGGCCCGTGATGTCTTGGGCCTGGGACACCTTCTCCCAGCATTCACCTTTCCTTCCGGTTCTAGCTATTTAGGTCCTTTGTTCTCTTCCAAGCAGCACCATTCACGAGATTAGGCTGCAGTGGATAGAGATTCTGAGGGCTGTTGCAATAAAATTTAAGACGACATTTAAACAGGACAAAGACTTAAAAGCCATTGTCAAGTGGTGTCTTTGCCAGGGCACCTGAATGCCCTGAGTCAATCCAGCAGTGGGGGGCAGAGGAGGGACACCACACTTTCTCTAGAGGAGCATGTGGAGACGAGATCTACGCTGGCCCAGGGGATGGCTCTCTGTACGGAGGGATGCTGGCTCCTGGCTGGTGGTTGTTGCTGAGGTGGGGGGGTCTTGTCTGCCCTCAAGCACTGCCAGACTGTAGGGGAAGCTGGGAGGAGACAAATGGCTACGAGGAAGTTTGCGTGGCCCAAGTGCGCAGGGTGGGGAGAGAGGGCCCCAGATCCTGCTGAGGGGCAAAGTGCATGTTCAGAGGTCACATGACACCTGCCCCGTCAGCTCTGTGGCCACTGTGCTGTCAGTGTATTCTCTGCCTCACACTTACTTAATAATTGCCTAAATGTGGCTGTTCTAGGGAAGGGTTGCACATTGGGCTAGTCAAACTCAGAAAAAATGCACACTGGCTGTTTGGGACAGGTTTGTAGGTGTGACCTCCACCATGGGCAACACAGCTGGGGGCAGCCCCAGGGGGCCCAGAGCCCCAGCAGGCAAGGCACCAGCGAGGGGACTGACAGTGCCATCTCACGGTTTGGTCCTCCTGCAGGGGCTCTGGGCCCCTACTTTCCAGAGAGTCGGTGGTGTGGGGGGTTGGAAGCTGCACCCCCACCCCCACCCCGCCAATGGCATGCTTCCATCCTTCTGGCAGAGAGGGTCTGCGTCTTTCTCTTTCCACAGGGGTCATCCCTGGCGGTGCATCGCCGATCGAAAAAAAAAAAAAAAGTCTGAAATTCTGCCTAAATCCTTTGCGTAGATTCCTCGGTCATTAGAATTTGGGCTGAGTTGGATTTAACCCGAGCTCAGGTGTGGGCTGTATCTGGAGCTTTGCTGGTTATCACCTGGATTCTGGGAGCCACAGCCCTCACATGGCAAGGTGGGTACACTGGGCAAGCAATATGGCTGAATATCGTCCACGTAGCCAAGTATGTTCTGGCCACCCACCCCGTGCCTGGCTTTCTACAAGATGCCCTGGAAACACATCCTGCCCTGCACGAGGACCTGGTTTTGCCGGAAGCAGCATGAGGGATGTGGTGTTGGCGGCAGCAGCATGAGAACTGGGCAGCAGCTGGGCATTGGACAAGGGAAATCCACCTCCCCAAGAGCATCAGGGCAGGCTTGCTGGAGGGAGGATTTGGCTGGTCCTTGAAGGGCCCGAGAGAGGCAAGAGAGAGGCATGGAATTCCAAAAGAAAGAGAGAAAGTGCTCTGCAGAGTGAACGAGAGCGAGGTGGGTGCATGGTCCTGACTCCTCAGGGGCTGAAGGAAGAAAGCCATTGAGGCAGACAGGTTTGTGGGAGGAGGGGTTCGAGGGAACTGGCAGTGCCTGGATTTCCCTGGGGAGTAGAGGGTCCCATGAGACTGAAGGGCGAGGGGCCTGAGACAGTGGTGAGGTTTCTCACTAGCCACATGTAGGATCAGAGAAAAATTATCAGGCTTTTCCGCCCTCCCGCCATTGGTGTGATGATGGACACCTGAGGTCCTGCACGCGTGCCTGAGTGGGCATGCGCAGGTGGGCGCACCGGGGCTTGGACACGGGCGTGTAAGGGCAGCGTCACGAGGACTCCAGCAGAAGAAGAACATAGAACAAGAGCGGAACGAGAGCAGCAGAGAACAAGAGAAGCAGAAGCGGCAGGAGAGAAGCAGCAGCAAAGCAGCCGAGTGAGAGGCCTGCCAGCCTCCTGGCCCCCGGCCTCCCTGCCTGCCGTGTACCTGGTCGCCTCTGATAATAAAAGCATAAAAAGCCACCGAGGGCTGCAGGACTCTTCCTTTACCCTGTCTGCCCAAATCATCGAGAACTTCCTCTGTGCCCCTTGCTGGCAGCACACCAGAGGGAGCAGATGAGCAGGGCAGCCCTGCCCAGGCACAGCCGTGTGTGGCGTCATCTCAGGCCATGTGTGGGATGTTGGTGCAGGGAAAGCAAATGGCTGAATCCACCCACAGCAGGTGGTGTGGCAGGAAGTACTGGGACCCGGAGCTGAGGAGTCAGGCTGGAGGGCAGGCACCTGGCAGTCCTGAGGCTGAGAACTCTGGCAATGGAGGTCTGAGGATGCTATTGGTGAAGGGGGGCCCCGAGATTTGCTGGCAGGATGGAAAAAGGAGCTGTCATTGCACAAAGCAGTTTGGCAGCTGCTCAACACAGTGCCCATTATAACCCAGCAACTCCAACCCCGGCAGCTGCCTGAGGAGCCGCCACCAGGGACCCCCGTGCTGCATCACTCACCGACGCCAGGAGGGGCCACTCTGGTGTCCATCAGATGATGAGTGGATGAACAAACGTGGTGTCGCCGCAAAACGGAATGTTATCAGGAAGGAATTCTGATACATGCTACCACCTGTGTGCAGAGGTGGCCTTCTCAGCCAGGGCCGGACCTGGGCAGACCCGGAGCACTCAGGCTGGTGGGTGCGGGTGGGCACACAGCCGCAGGCCTCGGGACCGAGCTGGGACACAGACAGCTGAAATGCCTGGAAGAGGCAGCCGAGGCCTGGGGTCTCCCCTGCAAACAGGGTTGTTAAGAGGCTGTCGCAAGGCCCAGGCACCCGGGGAGCTTCTCAGTGCGGACTACGCGTTTCCCATGTGCTCGTAGGTAGCACGCAATTTCCGAAGCGCTAGGTAACTCTGGACAGGTGTTTCTGGTAACAATCACCTCTTCTGTCTGATACCTGGTCTGGTTCTAGAATAAACAAGCTTGCCAGGCAGAGTCTACAGTGATTCCAAACAGTTTAATGTGATTCCAAGACAAAGTGTGATTACATTTCTACACATATACAATATGCATATGTGAGTTTACAAATTTTAATTAATAACTCGTTTCACCTCAGAGACCGAAAAAATGATCAAAAAGAAACTGTGAGTAACAAGCTATAACATAGTTCACCACAACGGGACCCCCTTTCTCACCCTACAGTTAGTAATATTACAATTAAAATAACTATATTCTTCTATAATTTTTTTCTGTTAAAATCATCTCATAAATTTACAATGCTATTATTAGTTTCCAAGACTAATATAAATTCACTCCATTTTTCTACAACGAAAATGATTATTAATTTAGAAGCACAAGACGTCATGATGAAAAACACAAGCATTTTAGTAGCAAGGACTTGATCAGTTAAGAATTATTTTTCTTGTAAAACATTCTAAAGCCAAGTAAAATATCCATTCTTATAACATACCTATGAGACTAAGGAATAGGTTACATATAGGTCTACAACACATTGGTTTGCCTTTTTTTTTTAAAAAAAGTAGACATTTATAAATAAAAAAGAAAAGTGGGACAATTCACATAGGAAAGGGAGGTTCACGAGAAAATACTGTTGCACGCAATAATTTTCACAAAGATTAACGTGGATTAACACTTTTTATTACAGAAACCGTACAGTGAAGGAACACAACAGACCAGGGCTTTGAGGGTTACTGAGCTGAGATGACCTGGCAGAGAATGATCTAGACAAGATGACCTTGGGGAGGGGGCCACGCTGCTTGGGCTGGTGACAAGCGTCACCAGGTCTTCCCTGCTCTCGTCTGGGGAGTAAGTCTTTCTGTCCAGAGTGTTCTGAACTCGTGGGTAGTTGGCAGGTAAATGCTTCTACAGATCCGTTCTCTTCCCATCTCAATGGATCCCATTTTTGGAAACGCAATACAGTATCAGAGGCTGCAGCTCAGCACATGCGGTCAGAGCAAAGCAGGATGGAAAGTTCCAGTCATTCTGATTTGTTGCCTCCCTCACCCAGCTACACCCCTGACCCAGAGGGAGCAGCAGTGCCCTCCAGGGCCACCTGCCTCCCCTGCGGTGAGGTGGGTGACGGGAGCCCAGGGCCCTGCCTCAGACCCTCGTGGGAAGAGGGTGCGGCCCGGGGCCCTCCCGCCTCTCGAAAATGCCAACGCTGACTTGGACCCTAAAAGCTCCTCTTCCTCCTCATCCGTAAAGCTATACTTTACCTATCAGAAATTTGGTTTGATATATATATATATACACACACATATATATCAACATCTACAGCTACACAGCGATTCTACCAAACTAGAGATTCTGCAGCCCCGAAGTTTGACTTCCTGGTCTACTTCATTTGGTTAAAAAGATGCACAGAAAGAGGATGAGATGCTTTGGGGGCCAGAAATGATTGTGCCCTGGGAGAGCCAAGAAGTGTCACTGAGCAGTGACAGGACAGCAAGGAGCACGGAGGGAGGATGGTGAGGTGGAGATAGAGCCTACAGGAAGATCCGTTTGGGGGTGAGGAGGGGTGGGGCTTATGTTCCAGTCAGAATCATAGAAAGCTACAAAGGAGGGGTGTGGTTGAGTCACTTTCCACTTCCCAAGTTCTTTCTTATAACCTGAGCCAAACTATTAAAATAATAATAATAATGATAATAATAATAATAATAAATCCATTGCGCCTTCAACCAAGCCTGTGAATATTTAACGGGGAGGCAAGGCCACCCTTCGCTAGGCCAAGTGGGGGCTTCTTCCTGGGAGTCCTGGGGGCCTGGGCAGGGACTGTGGTGATGGCAGGGTGGAGGAGGAGGTGGCCTCACCAGGAGGGGAGAGTGCTAGGAGAGACTCACATGGAGATGGGCTGAAAGGAAACTACAGAGCAATGGCAGAGCCCTTTTTCAAATACAGCATATTTACTTTTTTAAAAGCCAATTTCTATGCCTCTAGTTTAAAAAAATACAGCTAAGCCCCAATCACAATGACATAAAATTCATTTGGTTAATTAACGCAAGGGGGAAAAAACACAAACTGAGGAAGGGAGAGGATCAAAGAGGGGTGAGATGAAAACTAGCTCATAACTACATTTCTAACAAAAAATGGTAATAGAGTTTCCAGGGGAAAAAGCAAGTGCGTTTCAAACAAAACACAGCGTGAGTAGCTCCTGGCCCCAGCTATTCTGCAGTGTTCAAGGTCATGTCTGCCAAAGGAAGACCTTCTAGGCACAAGGGTCTCAACGACACACCTTGATGGCACAAGAGAAAACAAGAAACCCAAGGAAAACTCTTAGGGGGACCAGCACTCCCCAGTCTGTTCCTATATGACAACGGGGTACTCCAGAGTCTCTGCTTGGACTGTCTCCAGGCCCCCTCGGTCCCCGGCCCCTGCTCCTGTGCTTACAATCTCTATAAGGAATTGAGATTCCCCCCTCACCCACTGAGGCTTCAAAGCTGACAAAGAGTAAGAAGGAAGTGCACCCTTTCATGTGTATTTTAAGAGAGAACAGGAATAGCTGACAGCAGACATCTGGAAACCCAGCAATGAGCCTGGGTGCAGTGGGCTCTTCCCCCAGAACCTGGATGGGGATATCCCCAGGGTCCCAGGAATACTTTTGGGGCCACCAGAATCCTAGGGTCTTCTACTGCCTGGAGATAGTGGACTGATCAATAAATTAAACACTGAAATCAAGACCAAAAAAAAAATAACCCAAAAACCACAAAACAACAAACAGTGAACCGGGCGACTGTTGCAAGCGGACAGGGCTGAGGACTCTGCTGAGGACTCTGCCCTTCCCATCCCCCTGGACTTGGCCTCCCGTCCTCTCGCCTTCACCTGGAAACCAGTCGCTGACCGGCTCCCGCGCCAGGGGCCACGGCCCGGAACCGAGAGGCAATCGCCAGGGTCTGAAGATGCCAGTTATAAACAGAAATATTCTTTAAGAAGTACCACTTTAAATGTAAACTACGAAACACCTGAACTATAAAACATAGCCGGAAATATGCTCGAGAACCCACAGTCCGTTATTTAGGTGACACAGTTAAAATGTGACTCTTGAGATCTTAGAAGGCCGACAGAGTTTTACAGGAGCTGAGAACATAACTACTTCGCATGTGCATTTGAGTATCACATTTGATTACAACACACAGATAATAATCTCTTCCTTGCTTTAATTTTTGTGGTGAAGATCAGCTATTTTCAGAATTCATTCAAGCAACAATGACAGGGTGGGGTGGGGGAGAGGCTGCAGAGGGGCGGCTACTCATTCTTCTCAGCCCACATAAAGTTCATAGTCATTTGAATCCCAAGATCAAGCTGGCTATATGATTTCAAAAGAAGGCTAAAACCAGGATGAATGCCCACATTTGAGGTAATTATTGCCACTAGATCACAGTTTGTGTAAGAAAATGTATCTAAAACCTTCTTGAAAAAATCTTCAGGTGTTCTGTCAGAATTCCAGAAAACCTACTGAAACCAACCAGGATCTCAAATCTGATTAGTTGGGTTTGCTTCCAATGGAGTAAAAGCTCCAGGAGATTCTAGAACTTGTGTAAACTACCTAAAGATTTAGGCAAACAAGCCTGGAGCCAGAAAGCCCACCCCCAAGCAACAGAGATGTTTCATAACAAAGGATAATAGTTGTCAGGAAAATGAAAAATTGAGTCCTAAAGCATTTCTAAATTCTTGTCACCTTTCAACCAAAATAAAAATGATTCTATGTTAATCTCATTCCTGGCAAGAGACTCTCCTTCCTTAGGGCCCAAAAGTTGGCTAGTTCTTCTGGGTTTATGTGACTGTAGCTTTCCATTTCTTTGAGACTATCTCAACAGAAAATTTCGTTGTGTTCCTCTTTCTGAAAGTCATCTTGTCTTTCACTTTTTTCTCCTTTTAACAGAAAGAAAAGAATTCCTGGACACCAGACCCACACACGGTATTTACAGATTTGGTGTGAATCTGCATCTGGTTCTACCCCAGAGCTGAGGAGTGGATCAAATACAGAGACCAGAGTTGTCATGATATTTATCAGTGCAGTAAAAAATAGCATTTTGAAAAAAATATATACCTTTAGTATTGCCTTTCTAGAATTAACTCTAAGCAAGAAAAAAATTTTTTTAAAAGAAGAAAAGAACACTTTGTTTTTCTTCACTCTTATGAAGAGTTTCTTGTAGCAGCGCTACTAAAGCTAGTTGTTACGCTGGAAAGGAATCTAAAATGAATTCTAAGCAACTCCCTGGAAGTGTTTCTCTAAGAGTCTAACTAATCCCGCCCCCTCTGCCTGCACCTGGTTCAGGACCCCTTTCCATGCACTCTCTGTGAGCCCCACGTGGGCACAGGGATGGCGCCGGGGACATTCCTTCAAGGTCTGTGCACAGACACAGGAGACAACCGAGGCTGGAGCTGCCAGATCCAGGCTCGAGGTGGGGCTCCACCCTTAGGAGTGGTGTGGAGAGACCCTGGGTGGGGTCTCCAGGCCAGCTAGCTTCTTCCTCTGCAGAGGGACTGCTTGCCTGTGTCAGGGGTTATTATGAGACTAAACGAAAAGACACAAGCAACGAGCAGTTATTCACACAGTGTTTGGCACGGAGGAAACGGGTGCATCATTTAATGGTTCCTCGGAAATTAGGCGGCCAGTCATGGTGGACAATTTAAAAGGTCAAACAAAACCGTATCTCAATAAAGGCCTGGACATTTCATGAGAAATGTGGAGATTCTGGGGCACCACCTTAATTTCATGCCTTTAACGCATGCTGCTTTCTTAGAGCATCAGCTTACTCACTTCCCCATCTGGAAGTGGGGGTGCTGCCCTAGGGTGGCCTCAAGGCTCCAGAGATTGCGCCCATACAGGGCTTGGCAGGGGCCTGGCGGGCTGAAGGCATTCAACGTGTGTAGGTTATTACCACGGAGCCAACACAGTACGTGAATGCAGGGGTCTGCGATTAGGGGCTCTCGAAGGCAAGTGGACGTGGGGCTGGGGGTTGGGGGACACCTATCAGGAACACCCCTTGGGCACCTGTCTTCCGAAAAAGTGGGTCCTCAGGAGGACCTTTCCTCTGGAAACGCTCACTGAGCTTGACAGGAAGAAGTGGCCCGAAGCCAGCTCTCTTGAACTTCTGGTAGTTGCAAGGAAGATGGGAATGACCTCTACTGGTGTGGGTCACTCTGGGGCACCCTGATGCCAAAAGCTTTTCAAAGGTTTCCATTCCCTTTGAATGCCACGTCGCCTCTTTAGTTCTTTATTAACCTGACTGCGATTTTACCGAGTCAGTCTGTGGAGGTTAGAAGGGAGAGTCCTAAGGCATCAAAGTGGAGAACCAACAATTGATCCCCTGCCCAGGGCTGGCTCTCCGTGCCCCCACCCCCTGGCACAGCAGAAGCTCCTGCCAGAAGCTGGGCTTCTATCAGAGCCATGTCACAGCAGATCAGTTAGGCCCATGCGTGTGGTGCCTCTGGGCTCCCGCCTGTAGCATTTAGGGTTGCTCATCTCCGCCCCTGTAAGATGAGGACAGTTTTGAAATAAATGCAGTTAAAAAAAAAAAAGTCAGGATAGAGAGGAAAGAGAAAGACAAATGGAATTGCATCATAAACGATGTCATTATTGCCCAGAAAGGGAAGAGAGGGATGCCATGTTGTCTGTCTCTGGAGGTGTCTCTGAGAAGGGTTCTTTGGCTAAAGAAAGGAACAGTTTCACCTTCCTTTCCAATTTGGTAAGGACATCTCTGGCCTGCTCACTTTGGAGGCTTCCCCATCTGAACTCTGAGACACATCAGAAAGAAAACACACAAACAGGGAGAGAAGCGTGCAAAGGCCCTGGGCAGCAAATGGCTCCTGCTGGTGTCATGTCCCAGGCAAGGCCTGGGGGAGGAAGGAACCCTCACCTCCTCTGTCCAGTCCTCCTGCTACTCGAGGGCACCTGGTTATGTTCTTCTTGTGGTTTCCTGTCCTGGTGGCTACAAGCCAGGCCAGCAAGGGGCCCACAACCTACCCTGCTCTCAGCACCAGAGAACCCAGACGCACCCCGGTTCACCAGCCACGGCCAGTCAGTACCGGTTCCTTAAGCCTCCTCACCTCCTTCCTCCAGTTTCCAAGAAAGTCTGCTCCGCTCACTCACACACACTCACAAGACCCAAATCCTCCACCACAAGCTTGTTCAGGAACGAGTGTTTGCAATTCCACAGATCTGGTCAAGGGAAATCAGTCTGCTGGTGGCAGTGCTCGTCCCGCCTGCCCTTCCTCACACCCAGCCGTCAGGGTTTGGCTGGTGAGTCTCTCGGGGTGAAGAGGGCACAGGCTGCGAGCCCCTCGGCCACCACGGAGGCCAGAACACAGCCAGGAAGTGACTGCGGGCTCACTCCGACCCTGCTTTTCCCTCTGAGTTCCATCAACCACATGCTCCACTTCACAGCAGTAATTGGCATCCAGCCTCAGACTCTCCCACCCACTGGCCTGCTCACCCCTTCCCTTGGAAACAGCCGACACATCACAAAGAGGCACTAAGCGCAGAGACAGGGGTGCAAACACCCAGCTGGGCCAGTAGGAACCCACCTAACAGAAGCAAACGGACCTGGGCTTCCTAGGGCTCCAATTCCACAGCTCTCCTTGACCTTCCCCTCAACTCTTGAGGACGCTTCTTCAGTGAAGAAGGATGGAGCCAGAACACAGATGCGCTGGGGTATCTGCCGTCTAAGTCAGGACTAGGCATCAGTCTACTTGAGGGCTCGGCCCTAGGGACGGACAGCCTTTCTTCATCCTACTGGCCGGGGTGCCTCGGAGCAGGAGAGGATGACATTTTCGGGCAAGAGTGGGGTCAGCGCACGAGGGACCTGGCCTCTCCCATTGGGTACTTTCTTGTAGGGCGTCTGCTCCCAGCTCTGTGCCTGGGATGAAAGAGGAAGGCAGTGGGGGTTAGGGGTGGGTGGGGGTTGGCTGAGTGTCTGAGGGGCTAGATGCTGCCTGTCATCCCCCGTCTTCAGCTGCTCCTTCCTGAAGCTGCCGTCTCAACTTTTCCTTCATCAGAGGCCAGGGGTGGGGAGTTCTGGTTTGGAGGGCACCTGTGAGCGCCTCAAGCTGATTTAAAAATCCTATTGCATAGGGCGCAGGGCACTGAGGGGGTGGTCAGAGCCCGGGGGATAGCTGTGGGACCCTAAGGGGACCCGATGTGTTCAGGGAGGCCTTGGCTCACAATGTCCAAGGGCTGCCAGACTCCTCAGGGTCCAGCAGGGTTCCTCTGGCCTCCGACCTTCTCTCCCCCTGTGGCTCACTTGTTTTTGTTTCTGGAAGTTCACGCTGAGATCTATCAGTGGCAAAAGGGGAGGCTAAAGAAGTGAACAGTGTGGGCTGTAAGTGGGAGGAGGGAGGCTGATACTTCCTGGGGGAGGGGACCACCTGCCAGGCACCTCAAGTCTGCTCACATCCCACTGGTACCCAGGAGACAACCACCTCTGCACGGAAGGCTGCAGACTGCTCTCCTGGTGCACAGGTGGGAGAGAGGAGGGCACGAGGGGGTGCTGGCGGGGTCAGCGCTGGGGAGAAGATGCCCGGGACAGGTGGGGTGCTGGGTGGGCCAAAGTTCAGCCCACATGATGCCCCTTCCCACCTCATCCCGGGCCACTGAGGATCTAGAAAAATACCATACGGAGAAGGGTGACCATGTGACTGTGAGCCCAGTCTGGCCCGAGGAGGGAGAAGGCCTTGAGTCTTCTTCGAATTTCTGTTCTCTGGCGGAGCTTTCCCGACAGCTCTTGGTGGGACAGGGATGACAGAAACAACTTGCCTAATTCCTCAGTCTTTCCTTTTTCCCTGACAAAACTGCATGTCCCTCCAGTCCACTCAGATACTCACAGCTACAATAAAATAAGTTTAAATATTAAAGAGAAAAACACAAAGCTACTTGGAATACATGTGCACTTAAAACCCCAACTAAAATATCAACACGATGACATGATAATAATTACAATGGTAATAATCAAAATAATTAGTACAATAATATTATCTTTATGAGCAGCATGGAACTTTCATTCCTGATGTGGAAGAAAAGGAGACAACAAGGGTCAAAGAGTAAGAGACCTCTGACTTAGCAGACAGAAGAATTTTCTTTAAAAATGGAAGGCTCGGTCGTCTTTTCCCCTAAAAGGTCAGCTCTAGAAAAGGGCTGGAAGTGGACTCTGCATGGGGTCCGGGGCGCTGCCCAGTAAGGCAAACAGAGGCTCATCTGCAGCCAGGTCGTCTGCAACCAGCGACAGGAGCTCTGACGGGTGTCGCTGCCCCTGGCTGTGACAGTCCCGAGGGTGGGTTGGTGGGCTTTGGGGGCTCCAGCGCAGGCTTCCTCCAAAGGCTTTTGTCTCCCCGCCCTGTCTGGATTGGCAGTTTCCAGCCATCTTGGGACGCTGGCATGTCCCCACTTGCTGCGAAGGATGACTCCAGAGAAGTGCATGGCCTGCTGCCAATGCCTTACCTGCCGCCTGCTGGGCCCGGGGGTGGGGGTGGGGAGGTTGCCTGAGGGTGCTCGGCCTTGAGCAGGTCATGGTGTCCTTCCTTCCTGTCCAAGGCCTGGACTCCGCTGGTTCTAGTTTGGGGACCTATCTCTTTGCAAGATAAGTATCACTGATAGTTGGGGAGGGGAAGTTTCCAGAGGGATTTCACATTTCACAGCTAAGAGCTAAGGTAACGGCTTCGTTATCGTTACTAAATTAGATCGGATGTCGCTTAAAACACCTTTCACAGTAGATGGTTAGGGGAGACTGCAGAGTGAGGAAGGGAGGGCGGGAGGAGGGGCTGCCAGAACTGGGAGCCATCGCTGCACTTGGACCCCTGGCTCTGGGAGTCAGTGAAGGACTTGGCGTTGAGAATCAAACAGTTAGGACCACCCTTCAAGACCCTAACGTGACCCAGAGTCTCCCCACATTCATGCGCTTAGGAGTAATTTGCAGTGAATGAAGAGATCCCCACCACCACCACCACCTGCAGCAGTGATCAAAGCCTGAGGAAGCGTCCAGAACCACATCAAAGGTGCAAAGAGGGCAAAGGGCACATTTCTTTGGAAACATAACTGTCTGTGGGAGTGTTTTCCAAAGTGCTGTGTGAGAGCTGCTGGCCACCCTCCAAGCGTCCCTCCACCTTCTGCCCAGCAGACCTCTCGAAAACCAAAGTCTTGTCTTGGGGAGGTCACGTAACGTGAGGGAAGGACCAGCAGCAAACAAAGGTTGGCGGTTGTCCACAGAGAGAGGGACTGGGTAAAATTTGAGAGCCTAACAACCTGGAAAGCAGAGGAGAGGGGCCGCCTGTGAGTGCAGAGCTGGGGAAGGCCCATCACGGCTCGCATCTGGGATGGGCTCCCGGCCCCTCTACTTTGCCCCTTTGTCTTGGAAAGGAGGCAACCATCTCCCACTGACGGCATAACTGGGGACACAGCGAGGTGAGGGTGAAAGGGGGGGTCCGTCTTGCGCTCTGCTCCCCCAAGTAAAACCATCACCTGCCTGCCATCCAGCGCCCACATCTCTCCAGACCCACGGCTCTCGGAGGCCCTGCCAGCCCCCTGGCACCTCTCTAGCCAAGGGCCCAAGAAAGACAACAGGTATTAAAAGGTAATAAAGTAAAACAAAATAAAGAAAGAGCAAAATGTTACAACAGCACAGAAGAAGAGCCGAGACGTGGGCCTCGCCTCGGTTGGCTTCTCGGAGTACCGTGGAAGTGAACCCTCACCCCGCGTCTGTCGCTCGTAAGGCACTAGGAGGGAATGATGTAAAACCAAGACCGCGAGAGCCGGGGCGGGGCGGGGCGGGGCGGGGCAGGCAGACGCACCTGCTCGCACGCCCTTGCTCGCCACACCTGGACCACATTGGTTACATGCCTGTGTTCTATCACTTGTGGTTTTTTTTTTTTTTTTTTGTGCAATTACATTGAGGAATATTCTATTGGTATCATTGGGGTCAAACAAAAGTAGAAAAGGAGGGTGCAGAGTGCTACATTCTATGAGGGGTCGGCGACGACTGCTGGCCCTACCTACGTGAGGAGGGGCTGATTCAACAAAAGAAATATTCAGGAAAGAAAGAAACCAAGGTTCGCCACATACATCAGCAATGACATTTGAGGGATAACATTGCTTAGGGATTTATCCAGAGCACTCCAAAAGAGACCAAGGGCCCTCTCCTGGTGTGGGGTGAGGGGTCTCCTCTCCGGGGCTAGGGGGGTCTTCCTTCGGCCTGGCCAACCCCCATCAGTCCTGACAAGTGAACCAGAACTGGGCTTTGCCTACCCCAGACCAAGCCCCCAATGTCAGCTTCCAAGGGGGCTGCTGACCTTTCAGAGTTCTGAAAAAATCCCTAATTCTCACGTTCAATAATTAAAAATCTATTGGATTTCCGTATCAGGTATCCCTGACAGCAAGTTCTTAAGTGTTACTTGCTGCCATATGAAAATAATCTTTGTAAAGTTCATAGATAAAGTTCTTCGAAAACTGGGGCCCCCCCACTTCCGGAATCTTCCCGTTGTTCTCCGCTTCTCCTTTCCAGTTTGGTGCAGAATGGGTTCGTGAGCTGTGGTTCTTTTTTTTTTTTTCGTTACTGACATTTTTTTTTTCTTTTTCAAAATAAAAAGCATAGATTCCCCTCCTTAATCCCTTCCTTTTGGAAATGTCCTCTTCTCTGCTCTAAGTCCTCTCACTTTCTAGTTCAAGTTTCACTGGTGTCCCGACCCGACCCCGGCCCCCCTCCCCTGCCCCGTTTGCATTGTTTGTGTGCGGTGTCTTCAGTATAAAAAGCCCAGCTCCCACCTCGGTCCCTCCTCCTCCCCCTCCTCCCCTTGGGCGTCCTCCCCTGCCCTCCCCCTGCCCTCCCTCTTCCCCTCCCCCTTCCAGTGTTTATATGTAAGGGTACTGGTTGACCTTGGCGGGGCTCAGTGGGTATCCAGTGTAGACGGTGGAGGCTGGAGAGGCGCTGATGTAGGTCTGGTGGGCAAACTGGGCTGGATACTGACTCGGGTGGATGGTGGGCGAGGGCAGGACCCGGGGCCCCATGCTCACGGGGACCTGGTGGACGATGCTGGCCGGGTAGGCAGTGTGCTGCATGGTGTGACGCGCTGAGCCTTGGGAGGCCACCAGGTGGGCCACGGTGCCGGTGGAGCCCAGGGCCGCGGGCGCTGTGTAGGTGTACAGGTGGGGCTGGGTGGGGAGGTGGGCGGCGGCAGCCGCGGCAGCCAGATGGGGGTGCACAGTGCCGTGGCTGGGGCTGTTGTGCGGGAAGGAGTACGGAGCCTGAGCCATTGTGGGGGTGATGTAGGCCTGTTGCCGTCGGTGACTCCCGGCGCGGTCTGTGGTGATGTGCTGCTGAGCCTGGAGGAGGCAGAGGAGAGGAAGGAGGAGTGAGGAGTGGGGAGGAGGGAGGAGTGGGGAGTGGTGAGAAGGAAGGAGGGAGAAGTGGGGAGGAAAGAGGAGTGAGAATGGGGGAGGAGCGAAGAGGGGAGAGGAGTGGGGAATGCAGAAGAGGAAGGTGAAGGGGAAAGGAAGGGATGAGACAAGTGGAAGATGAGGGGAGGAGGAGGGAGGAGAATTGAAGAGACATGGGAGGAGAGAGAAGAAAGAGGAAGGCAGATGAAGGGAGGAGGAGGGAGGAGAGGCTAGAAGTAGCCAGGGTGACAGAAGATGCCTTCCTGGTAGGCTGAGAAAGTGAAACTGGGCCTGGACTGGGAGAGGACACACCCTCACGTGTCTCTCTCACTGTGAAATCTTGTTCTGTAAACCCATGGGCACCGGACACTGCTGTGTGAAATGATGGTCCAGCCGGGCCGTGGGGACACCACCCGGCGCTCAGAACTCCTGGGGCTCTGTCTTCCCTTCCTTGTCTAGGGAGACAGGCCGCATTCCCGCTGCAGCTCAGGCCTGCCTTGGGGGGCTTTGCTTCCTATTTATTCCACCCCATGGCCTCCCACACCTCCGGGTCCCCCCTTTCCCCTTGACTTGGGGCTTGGGGGTGTGGCCCACCTCGCTGGGGACCGACTCTGTGTCCTGGTCGGACCTTTGAGTTAAAACAGCAAGTTGTGGTGCCCACCAGTGCTTCTGAGGTCACTTGCTTCAGGTCGGCCCTCTTGAGCCTGATACCAACCTCCCCAAGCAGGACCCAGGAAAGAAAACAGCACAGGTCGCTCAGGGCACTTTCACCACCCTGAGAGGCCAGAGCACGCCTGGCAGGGGACTCACCTGGCTGAGATTGAGAGGCTGTTGCTGCTGGAAGTGGGGGCCTGGCCGCTGCTGCCGGTAGGCAATGGCTCCTGATGAGCTCCCTGAAGAGTGACCACTGGTGGAGGTCACGTTGCTGGAGGACTTGGACTTGTAGGAGGACGAGTGGTGACCGGTATTGACTGTGGCAGGAGGAGGAACAGGCCACAGGTTAGTCGCTGGCTCTGGGCTACCTGGAAGATGTTACCCCTCTAGGGGACAACGCTCCCCTCCCCCAAGCTGTTAAGATTCTGCCTCAACTCTGTACAGGCCACTGGGCCCTGGCTTGTTCCACAGGTTGGGAGCAAACCCACTGGACGACAGAACTGCTGTCTGGTGATGCTCGCCTTCTGGGTCCCATCCAGGTGGACAGGGCCATCCACCAAGACACCAGCACACAGAGAAAACGCAGCAGGATACATGTAACTGGGTCCAACAAGGCCCCACATGTCCTGGGGGGAGCAGAGTGCACAACTGGAGTACCCTGGCTAGGGCTAAATAAGCTGTGTGATGGGTGACTACCAGCTCGGGTCGCTGTGGGCAACGTTGGACCACCACTGAGACAAGCCTGAGTCTCAGCCATCCAGGCGGTTTTTCCTTTTACTTCAGATAGAACGGAAGTACAGTGGGCTAGCACCCGGAAACCACCGCCACCACACAGCACGACGGGCTGATGATGGAGCTGGAGGATGCAACAGGAAAGGGGGCCGCGAGTGCCCCGATACTGTCCTCTCCCTGCTCGCCTTCACGGTTCCTGGAGACAGAAGGGGCTCTGTTGTGGAGGGCTTGGTTAGCCCTCGGTCAGCCCTCGGTTTCTTCATCTCTCAACTAGGAGGTGGGACTAGGTGGTCTTAGAGTTTCACTACAATTGTGTCACTTTCCACAGAGAGGCCAATAAAGCCAGGGGCTGGAAGATTCCCAACCTGTGGAAAGCCAGACCCCTCACGTGTGTGTGAAATGATGGTCCAATGCCCTCCCTCCCCTGGAGAGTCCCAGCCGAGCCGTGAGGACACCACCCGGTGCTCAGAACTCCTGGGGTCTGTCTTCCCTTCCTTGTCTCAAAAAGTCACCTTCACCTTGTTTCAAAAAGTCAAGAGAAATAACACCAGTCACATTTTCGTTTTCCTTGTCAATTCCTGGATGACCCACAGGGAACCTCTTGTGTTGATATGCAAGCACCCTCATCAGTACTTTCAAGGAGTCACCAGTGTTCCAGAGTCCTCTAAGAGGCCCAGGAGCACGGCATCCTTGACTTACAAAACTCACTATATAGTGATATGAGGTCATTCTAGAGCTGGGGTCAGAAATTTTTTAAATTCAGAAATTTAGGTTTTAAAAAGGTAATTTGCATATTTGATATAGTTGGTCACCCTCAGAAGAGACTCGGGTCCCACTGTGTCTAATCAGAGATAAGGAGTATTTTTGCTGCAAAAGGGAGGGATATTTCACCCAGTTCTGGGGATGGGGTGAGGAAGGGGCAGGAGTCTTTCTAAGCAAGCAGCGCGTGAGGGAGAAACACCTCTCCTCTCAGTGGGAGCCCATCTCACCTCACCTACCGAGACTCTCAAGTTCTGCCCAAGCAGGGTACCCCACCACCGCTGGGGCTTCCTGGAATGGAGCGGGCTAGAAACCAGCCAGGGACTTCCTAGCTCAGGTGCATTCCAGACCAGCAGATAAGGAACAGGGTGGCTTTTATATTCGTCAGCCTAATCAGAAGGAGAGTCACCGTGTAGTGAGGTCTTAAAAGAACCAGGAAATGAAAAGGCTGCGCGTACACAGCTGGCGCCAAGCAGGATCCCACTCTGACTGTTTGTATAAAATCCTTGGTAAGGATCTGCCAAGACCTGGCGCTATCAACTCTCATAGAACAACATTTTTAGCAGCAGAAAACAAAGAAGCCAGTCTCCCAACCTGCCTGGCCCGATTACCTGGCACCAGGCTGTCACATTCCACCAACACTTCGCTGGCCTGGGTTTTCAAGGGCGGCACGATGATAGTCCGGGGGTTCCCGGTGCAGTGATTCTCCAGGCTGGCCTTGGTGTCGAAGGTGCTGGCGCTGTGCCCGGGCCGGTGCTGCACGGAGTAGGGGCTGGTGTTGCTGGAGGAGTCGGAGTAGGGAGAGTCGTGGACCGTGACACAGCTGATGACGTTTTTTCTCTGCTTGGAGACGGTGCTGGAAACCAAAGGGGGCAATCAGAACCTTGACAGCAGAGCAGGGGACCAGGACTTGTGGACTGAAAAGCCCCTCTGCCCTGGGGCGGGGAAGGAGGACGGGTAGGAGACTCTGAGTATGGGAACGTCCCCTGTCCACTCAAGACGCAGGGGACGTGACAATACGTGGGAAAGGGGCAGAGCTGAGCCACAGGCCGCTTCTGGAAATTGGGGCATGAGAAGCTTCCCATAGGACCAGCACAGCTCAGCACCCTGGGGCAGATACACGTGGTCTGGTGACCAGAAGGGGGACGGCTGAGCGAAGCAAGAGGACCCTGCAGACCCACCAGGCTTAGGCAGGAGGGAATAGGCATCGAGAGGAACCAGGGTACAGCAAGGACAGAAGAAAAGCGAGGTTTGGAGGAGGTGATGCCCCACGATATGACTCAGACAAGCTAAGAGACAGACAAGCTAAGAGAAATCGGAGCTGGATTTGACACCGCTGTCTCTGCTCCAAGGGAGTTGCAGGGGTCGACTGTTGGTGCAGCCCTCTTGGGACCTGAGGGTCCCTCTACTCAGGGCGCACAGCCCTCCTGCAGCTTTCACTGGTGGGCCAAAGACCAGGGAGGGGACAGCGATGCCCCTCGCTCAGAGGGCCTCCCTCCGGAATGACGGGCGGTGGTCAGTCGCTCTACCAGGTCTTCATTCTGTGGCCAAAATGTACTAGGATGATGGGGGCGGGGAGGGGGGTTCCCGTTAGCACATTTTTGCCTGAGTTATTTACGTCTGTGTGGCTACTTTGGGAACTGATTCTGTCTGTCACCATGCTCAGGGAGAGGCTGGTGGGTGATGGATATGGAATTTGTTTCTTATTGTGATGGTTTTAAAAATGGATTCCCATCTATTTTTGTATATTGATCATCTATTTTTAAGAAATATTGACTGCCTAAGTAAGATGGCCAGAGTCCAACTAATTTGCTAAGAGCTGGTATTTAGAGTATGCCTGATGGAGCCACAACAGTCCAAGGTCACCGGCCAGTCACAGGACCGGGCCCTTTCCAAGATCAATCTCTCTGTCACCCCGAGGGCAAAAGAGAAGTGACAAACTGGTGAGAGCGCCCAGCTAGCAGGGAGACAGTAAGTGTAAGGACCGTGGGTTGTTAATCTCCAAAAGGCGGGAGGGGCCGGCAGGCAGGTCCCACCTGCCCCTCCACCTCCAGCCTCCAGCGGCTACTACTCCATCTTCTCTGCTTCAGAGAAGGTGCCACCATGTCTGTGGGTAAGACCAAAGGCCCTGCAGTCAATAGTTTCCTTATCCGTGCAATGTGGGCAAACGTCGTGCCTGTCATAGGGCTGTTTTGAGAACGGAGAAAGAAAATACATGGCACACGTTTTGAGTGGCTCCGGACGCAGAGCAGGTAGCCTATAGACGCTAGCTGCTATCACTGTTACTGTATGTTACTTCAAGAACAGGTTTGTAACAAATTTATCTAGGCAAAGTGAATTCTATCAAGGTAAGGACTTGCTGGAAAAGCTTTTAGTCTTATGAAGAAACCAGAAGGATGATAAGAAAGAAAATTAAAACTCATCAGTTAAATATCTGGAGATCCCTGCTAGGTGCTGCAGGGAATTCCTGTCTGAAGAACTAAAATGCATGTCCCTGCCCTGGAGGAGATTAAAACCTCAGTGGGGGACTGTATAACAACATGACAAGTTAGACAGTAAAAGCTTTAAAAATAAGCAGTTAAAGAGAATAATGGATGTCACAGAGCCTTCTGTGAACTGTCAAATGAGCTGTACAGATGATAATTGGTAATAACTCAGAAGAAGGGGAGGAATGAATCGATTACCTGTATTTATAGCTCTGCATGTTAACGTTGTAAAATAGATAAATTTTAATTAATAAAGACTGACACTTCCCACTTACAATGGTTAAACTGCAAAATCCACACGCTTGAGTATCACATGACCCAGTAATTCCACTCCCAGGTAGGCAAAGCAATTCAAAGTTGGAACTCAAATACTCATCGGCCAAAGGTCACTGCGTTGCTACTCGCAACAGGCAAAAGGGGGCAGGTGTCCGTCAGAGGAATGGACGCACAATGTACACCCACGCAATGGAATATGACTGGTGGGAAAACCAGTGACGTTCTGATACACGCAATGTGGATGAACCTTGAGAATATGCTCAGTGAAACAAGCCCGACACAAAAGGGCAGATGGTGTACGATTCCACTTACAGGAGGCACCTGGAATAGGCACATTCACAGAGAGGGTGGATCAGAGGTTATCAAGGTGGGGGAGAGCGGGGAGCAGGGAGTTACTGCTTCCTGGGAACAGTTTCAATGAAGAGATGGAAGTTTTGGAATTAACATAGTGGTGACGTTACCTTATATAGTCCATCTATGTAATGACACTGAATCGTACACTTAAAAATGGTTAAGATGGCAAATGTTTTACACACATGTATATAACCATCATGTCTGCATCACCCAAACCACTGAGCTGTACACTTTGAATGGGTGACTTGTAGGGTAAGCGAATCACCCCTCAGCTTTAAAAAATCTTATTCAGAAACAAAGCAAGTAGGGTGAGCGTGGGTTGGAAGACACAGATCTGGCACCAGAACTAGAAAGTGGAGCTCCAGGAAAACGTCTCCAGCCCAGAAAGTCCAAGAAGGGATCTAAAAACAGCAGGCAGACATGGGAGTTGTGGGGCCAGTGGGCGCAGGACACAGGACCTATGGAGCCTGCAGCCGTTTTCTGTGTGGGTGGGGTTAGGAAATGTGTGGAGCTGGTTGTGTAGCAAGAGGTTATTAAAGGGAACCCCGCCCCGCTCCATACCCCTGCAAGTACGCCCAGCAGCAAGGGGAGGAGTTAGGGGGCCACGACCTTGAGCTCCCAGTTCCTGGGGGAAGGCAGCACTACTCTGCTCGTAGGTCAGGCCAACCTGGGCTAACACGAATGCGCAGTGGCGTATCTGGCCACGGCACAGGATGCAGACGCGATCCGCGGCAGGTGCAGGTGTGAGCCTGGGGCCCGCACCAAGGAAGGCTGAGTTCGTGTTCTAGTCGTGACTCTGCTGTCCACTTACTGGTGTGATCCTGGCGGCCCCTCCACCCAGAGTGAAGGAGAGCTTTCCTGTGGTGTTAGAGCATCCATCGTGAGGCTCTCAGAGACTGTTAAGGGCACTGAAGACAGGATTTGGCCGACCCCTAATTTGGAGCGGAGGTAAATCCCTTTAGTAAGCGTACCCGACATGTAGACTCAGACTTGGTCAGCTTCTGAATCCACGTCTTTTTAAGTTTGTGCGGTTTAGAAAATGAGTAAATTACAAACACATAGCACTAATTTTGGACATGCTGCAATAGCGCTCAAATTGGGTCTCCTAGGAAATCTTCAGCTCAGTAGGAGTGAGAATTTTCTGACGACGGGTGCTAGTGAACATCACTTCATGAATCAGCAAGCCCTTGTCACTGAAGATGGCTTTCTGGAACGTTTTAACAGCTGCAGCTTGGCCTGGAGGACCCGTGAGAATTCAGCGCAGGCCACTGGGGACCAACATGAACGTGCAGCGGAGTAGCTGGCCACCGCAGAGGGTGCAGATGGGATCCGTGGCATGGAGACTCACCAGGCAGAGAGCTGACCTGCCAGAGGTTGTGGAATCCCGAGAGTGGCCTAGAACCTCCACACGTCCTCGTGGGTGTTCGCCCTTTGTTTAGAGCGCAAGGTCCCTGCGCCAACAGAGCAGACAAGACACCACAGTCTGGTGCTGATCTCCTACCCTTCTGGGTTTACACGTAACAAGCTTGGAAAAGGCGAATTAATTTGATAGCTGTTTTTGATCTCTTCTGTTGTTAAAAATCTCTGTACTCTATCTAAATATACTCTGCAGATTAGAGAAGAAATGGGAAGCTGTTAAGAGGATCACTTACAAAATGACGCATCTGTGATTACTATGACCGAGTCTTCAGGCTCTTACGTAACAATACCACTGGGACTCGTTCCACTCTTGTGTCTAATTATTATTGATAGCTTATCAATCCCATCATGAGTCAGTTAATGGAAGTGAGAGAGATGGCAATACAGCAGAATGAGGAATGTTTGCTTAAATGGCCTCGACTATCACTCTGAATAAAGAACAAAGCCGCCAGAGTTCACGACTGCATTGTGTTGTCATGGCAATAGATGATTTTCATCTTTTTAAAATGATGAAAAGAAATAAGGAGCTCAGAAGTAAACACATCAGCCCTGGGGGAGAAAACATGGCTGAATAATCAGATACAGACCCGTGACCCCTTTTCTGTAGGGACGCACTAGAAAACACAAAATGTGTTTCTGATTTCTATTTGCCAATCTCAGCCCATTCCAGCCTTCAGGACCCAGGTCAAAATTCATCTCTGCCAAGATGCTTCCCATGACTTATTTCACTCCTGATTCCATCGTGACTGCTGTATGTGAAAAGCACAGCTCCTCTGTACCGTGATGCGGGTTACGGAGTCCAGCACCTCTGAGCAGATGCACGGGCGCTCTTGCCCCAAGCAGACGCGGGGCGCAGGCCACTTGCTTGCTGAAGGTCACTAATTAGTGAGGGACACAGGCAGGTCTGAAGCCAGAGCCAGATGTTTTTTGGGTGGGTGACTGAGCACACATTTAAGTTTATTAATTTTTTAAACTTTTATTTTGTTGCAATAATTCGGAAATGAGTATTTTTTAAAGCATACATTACAGTGTAGTTGGCCAGACGGACGATGCTGTACGATGTATACCCCTCTTGCTTAACTTAAACATCTGCCCATGGATTTACAGTGACGCCCCAACTGCCTGACTCGCACTTCCTAGGGCTCTTGATACCATTCTTGGAGTCTATGAATTTGACTATTTCGGGTACCTCATATAAGAGGTTTTTGCAGATTGCAGACTTCCCTTCTCTTAGGGCCAAGTGGTATCTGCTGTGTGCCCAGGCCACGCTGTCACCACCTGGTCACCTGATGGACATGCAGGTTACTCTGGACAGTGCTGAACATGGTGCACAGAGCTCTCAAGGTCCTGAGGTCAGTTCTTTTGGACAAGCAGCCAGAAGTGGAATCACTGCATCATCTGGTAGTTATAATTTTAGTTGTTTTGGGGAACCTTGGTAGTTATAATTTTACTTGTTTTGGGGAACCTTGGTATTGCTTTCCAGAGACTGTGGTGTTCTGCATTTCCACCACCAGTGTGAAAGTGCTCCGATTTCCCCACATCCTCACCCAGTTCTGAGAACAGCCATGCTGACAGCTTGAGGGGATGTCTCCCCGTATTTTGGTTTGCATTTCCCTGGCGAGTGAAGTGAGCCTTCTTCTACACAGCTGCTGACCCTTCCTCTGTCTTCTTTTACGAAATGTCTGCTCAAGTCCTTAGCCTATTTTTAAATCAGGTTTTTTGGGGGGGGGGAGGGGAAGGCTTGGGGGCTACTGAGATATCCAGAACCTGAAGTCACTCTTCCTCACTAGGCTCTGCTAGTTCTGTCATCATCTCCGCCCTCCAGTACTGGAGATGGTAACAAGCTGAAATGCCTTTGGCTCTCACAGGAGCAGGCTGGGGGACAGTGGCTTTCTCTGAGCACGGGCAGGGTGTGCCCCACAAGCACTGTCCAGCGGACGAGACAAGAGCTGCCGGTCCTTCATGGGCGGTACTGCTTCCTGTTCCCATCCTGCCATCCAACAAGAAATACACGTCTGGTTGCTTTTAACCGCCCTTCCCAGGGAGAAATGGAGAAGCCAATGGCTCCAGGCCAATGTGCTCGTTCCCACGTTAAGTAGCCCCCCTTTTAAGTCATTAGGGAGAACAAAATAAAGCTACATCAGACTTGGTGTACATACTCCATGCAGATGGTGGTCTGTACATCGATAGCCAGGTGTGTCTCTGCGAGGTGATGCGCAGGTGACCACCTTCCAGGCCAGGGAAGTCAGAAACAAGAGACCCATGAGTGACCCCACCCTCTTACTTCTTTCATCTTCTGCAGATGTGGTACCTGCCCTGTGGTAGCCAATCCTCAGCCATCCCCCTCCTCCTTATGGAGGAAGCCACAGCACGTTGGCAATGGCTTTGTGACATGCAGGGGACAGAAGGTAGGGTGCGGTGTCTCTTCCAAATGCGGCCCTTTCGTAAAATGCAGCCCCTTAACTAGGCTGCTCAACCCACTGGCTTGCTGTGAACAGAGCTCTAGAGGAGGCGTGAATCCCGCTGGACAAATTGTCCTGTTGCCTGAGATGAGTCAGTGTTCTGAAATCTTGCTCACCTGGGGCCATGCCACAAGACCCTTCCAACAACCTCATGCTCCCGTCTTCCCTTAAGCTAGACGTCCATGTCTCTGTGGCAGGAGCCGTGCGGGCTGCCATTCACCCAGGAAGTGACGGGAGGTGAGAAGCCAGGAGCAGGGCTGTGGGTGAAGTGGTGCCCACTCCGTGTGGGGTCACTCCCGGCCCACGTCATACTTGTGTGCGTGTGTTTTCCCCCGTTAAGGGATGTTAGTTTTTCAGGCCACAGTCTTTTGAGCAGTAATTTGGCAGTTTCCTTACTACAATTTTTCTAGAATAATTTCTTTAGGTTTTCAGTGAGGTCAAAAGCAGAACATATCAAGGCAATTTTTTTTTTTTAATATAGACTTTCTTGAGAGCAATTCGTATCTGAAATACTGAGGCATATTTAGGAACCAGTTTCCTTAAAGTCCACATCTTGGCAACATTTCCTGCAGTGTTGAGCAGCTGCTTACACGTGTGAAGTAATGCTATAGCTGTACCTGGCGACCTAACATACGAGGCACCTGACAGAAACATCCAGATAATCCGAAGAAGGAATAAAAATGAACAAATGATGGCTGCTGGACAAATGATCTCTGGTTGGTCAGCTGAGATGAGCCACTTGGTCACATGCTTCAAAAATGACCCTGGAGGGCCTCCCTGGTGGTGCAGCGTGTTGACTGCTGCACTGTGAAGCATCCGCAGCACAGCAGCACCTGTTCGATGCCCGGCCAGGATGGGGACTCACATGGTGCAGCAGACCTCTCCTGTCTCGCCAGCTGCTCCCCCTCAACAGTGTGTTTCAGTGGATCTGCCTGTTCTGCTCCCCACTCTGACTCTGGTGAATTCTTTCACCTCTCATGATTCTGGCCTGTACCCCAGCTCTTATATGTATAAATAAATACATCTTAAAAAAAATGACCAGGTTGTATGAGCTGGCCACACAGCTCTATAAAGGACAAGTCCAGCTTGAGGAAGAGTTGGCAGAAGGTCTGAATAATAAGACTTGCACCTGTAAACTGTCCAGGCAGATTCCAGGGAGGAGACGCCCTACTAAGCAAGTGTAGACAGTCAATGCTTCTCTAACCCAGTAACACGTATTTAAGAGTTCTGGCACTCTGACAAACAAAAGGGGGGCTCAGGGAATGACTCCCAAGCTTCCACAGCCTGAGTCTGGTACTCTGCACACAGTGGGTGCAACCAGGACAAGATGAGGTTCAGAGGAGGGGGCAGAACAGAATTTATATTTGTTGAATGACTTAAGAGAAATTGGTTATTTCTGCCAGTAATTAAGGTTGCCATTTCTTCAGAACCCACGTCCTGATTCTGCTACTGAGAGCCTTTAGAAATGTGGGTGAGGCACTTACCTGTCCTGGGCCTTAGTTTCCTCATCTATCGAATGGGACTAAAACGACCAACTGGGAAACCCCATTCAGTGATGCACCAGACTGCAGGCGAAAACATTTGCTGAGTGTTGTTCTGACCCCCCTCCCCACTGCACACCATGCCCTGGAGTCCCCATTGCAAGTGGGAGCTGCAGAGCATCCCTCTGCTCTGGCAACTAACAGAGCCACACACTGGGGGTCGGGATAGTCATGGGGCCTTGGCATTCCCCTAAATGGTCATCTGATTCCGGGGACTCAGAGATGTTGTTTAGACAACCAGGCCTACATGTGGGGTGACTATTTTAGTCTCAGGTTGGTGCTACAAGACACTGGTGCGGGGGGCACCGTCACCTGCCCAGTAGCCTGTGATGCTCTGGCTGCTGGGCTGAGGCCGAGGCACCGAGGGGAAAGAGTTGGCATTTCAAGCAGGTTCAGGGCCAGACCTGGAGGTGAACAGCGAAGAGGAGGTGGACATGGGAACACAAGGTCGGAGTCCAGATGCTCTCGGCCCAGATGAAGGCAGGTTTGGGAGCACAGGGACCAGGGTCGGGGAGGCAGGGCCTCCACTGCTGACACTGGAGCCCTGACACCGGGCTGGAGAAGCTTCCAGCAGGAGAGCAGCTGAGAGGTTCCCTGCCTGCTGCACTTGTACATCCTTGCTTTCTCAGGAGTGATGCTTTCCCTGGAGTCCCCCTGCACCTCCCCACACGAAGCTGACCATCCCCTTGAAGGGGACACCCTCAACATGTCCTTCCATTCTAAACCTCCTTCCTTCTTACTGCCTGCTTCTCTGGGGGCTGCTGGTCACTGCTGACCTCTCTGCCCACCTTTGGGGTCCTGCCCCCTATTTATCCTATGTGAATCTGCAACCTCACCTCCTTGGGTCACACCTGCGAGGCCTCTGACCTTAAAAAGCTCCCTCCCTACTTTTTTCTCAAACTGTTTCCCCGCGGCATCCCCACAGGACCTGGCTGGCTTTATGGGACTGTGATACTGTTTTGTGTCACTGCTCACTACCCTGTACCCCTCCCAAGGACTAAGTGCCTACCTTATTTATGTAGCCCCTGTGGTCCCAGGCGTGCTATGGTGGGGCCCATAAATACGCACTGTGTGAACGTCTGAGATAACTCTGATCCCAAAGAAACTGCAATTCACCCTCACCTGTTTTTTCCTCATTCCACAAAGAAGTCACGATTACGTGATCACATGACACAGCAGTTTCTCCCTCTATAAATCACTTTACTGATTTCTGTTTGCTCCTACTTGGATTCAAATACACTTCCCAGGGGGCCTCCCTGGTGGTGCAGTGGGTTGAGCAATGCACTATGAAGCAAACCGCAACCACTGCAGCACGAGTTCGATCCCTGCTGCCGGCCAGGGAGCTGACCCACATGGCACAGCAGACCTCTCCTGCCTCACCCCCTGCTCCCCTCAGCAGTGTGTTTCAGTCAGTCTGCCTGTTCTGCTCCCCACTCTGTCTCTGGTGGATCCTCTCACCTTCCGTGACTCTGGCCTGTACCCCAGTTCTTGTATGCATAAATAAATCTTTAAAAAAAACACAAAAAACAAACAAATACACTTCCCAGTTTCTTGGGCTCTAAACAGTTTTTTTTTTTTTTGCGACAGTCATTTGATCTCACCAGAAAACAGTATGACCTCATTCTGTGGGTGCTTGTCCCCCCTGTGGGCAGCTGAGGTCCTTACCAACTCCCCTCTGGCCTCGTTCTGCAGCCTCCCCACTTGGGGCAATGGCCCCAGTGCATTTCATTGTCTTGGGGTGGGGTAGGCGAGCCCCTACATCTTTATCACTGATGAACGCTGGTGCTTGTGGCTGCCACTGCCCCTGGGTGTCCCTCACATGAGCACCTGCCTACAGGTCCTGAGCCCCAAGTTATTTCCACCAAGGTCCCGGTAGGTCGCCAGGTATCTCAGCTCTGCCCTGGCCTCTATCTGGGGAGGAGGACACAGCTCTGTTGCCCTTCTTTTCCTCAGACACACTAACCCCTTTCTTCCTGGACCCGAGGGTTGAGATTCAGTGTCAATTCAAATCTCGTGCTTCAAAAATGAGACTCCAATCTAGTTGGTGGTCAGTGTTTTAAAACAGTTTCTATTTTTCAGGGGTGGCAAAGGGCTGTGTGAGGCTGTCGGGTCCTTCTCATCTGAACACTACAAACCACCCACGCGCTGCCCCAGGCCGGAGGCGTCTCTCTCTTGGTGAAAGGACCTGCAGAGCCCACAAAATTCCTGGGCTGGAGGGGAGGTGGCCCTGGGGAGAATGGGCTATTGGCTCAACTGGGACTGGTAGGAGAAAAGGAAAGTGAGGCCCTGCCTAGCTAGATAGGGAACCCCGTCTCCCTGGCCCTCGGCACGATGCCACGACCATATTGTTCCATGACAGTCTTCTCTGAAACGCGCTCAAGGCTGGGCTAAGCCACTGACTGGGGAAGGAGCACAGTGGGGTGAGACAAGCACTCGCAGCATCGTGTAAACCTGGAACAGAACACTGAGCATCACCGTGAAGATGGGGGGGCGCCAGGCAGGAAGAGCTACAGCGAGAATATTTTAATCAGTCTATCTGTACATTCTGTAATGATTTCAAGTGTGGGAATTTATTATCTAATCAAAAGGATTTGTGATGACTAATTAGTGACATTGTATCCAATCAGGAATTAAAAATTCGGATCTAATTGTGATTGCTGAGCTTCAAATCCAGTCATGGGCTTGTGAGGCTTTGATCTATGAACCATGGAGATCGGAGGGGTGCAGAAGGCCACAGGACTGCTCCAGAAGGGCAAGATCCAGGGGTTCACCAGGCAGCCCCAGTACAAACTGAGCTCTGAAGTCTGGCTGGAAAGCGCAGGAAAGTGGGCGCTGGTGCCAGGGTTAATAATCTTGTAAATATAATAAATATTTCCCCTTCTCCCAGGAAGCACACAAAGTAAAATGAGTTCTGTATACTTTGGAATAAACAGTAAAGCTCTCTGGGTAAAGAGCCAACTGGCAGTTTGAAAGATTGGGTTAATCAGACACGGGAAAATTCTGATTAATTGGACAATTACTTCAAAATCTGAGAGAGCCAAGGCGATGTTAGAGAAATATCCTGACCAATTGGGAATAAATTCAATAGCCTGAGGAGGAGAATTTTAAGCTTACACAGATTGAAACGGCACTGCTGCGTAATTTTTACGATCTCAAGTCCCCCAATGTATAGGGTCTATAATGATTTTTTCAAGACAAAAGTGCTTCAAAATTGTTTTGGCTGAAACAATGATGGCCAATGAGTCTGACATTCCCTTGACATCACTTTAGGCCTCTCGGACATGGCAAAACCCGAAATGTAGGGGCTGGGAGAGGGGGATTGTCAAGTCGAACGGGAAGTGGCCCAGATTCACAGGAACTGTCTCTGTGGGAGGCAGCAGCACCCGGGCCTGCTCCTCCTGGAAGTCTGCAGTGCACAGCCTCACCTGGTGGGGGCGTGCTTTTGTTCCTCCTCCTCATCTGTGTCGCTGCTGATGGTGATGACGCTGACCGTGGGGCTGGGGGTGTCGGGAATGACAATGGTCTGTCGCTGTCGCTCCCTGGTGGTGCTGGAGGCCCCATCACCCCACCCGCATGTGACGGAGGAGCTGCAGGCAGGGCTGCTGTGCACCAGGGCGCAGCGGGGAGGCGTGTTCTCCTTGACGCGCTTGGACCGCTGAGGGGAGCTGATGGCCTGAGAGGAGGATACCTCACAGGTGGAGACATTTCTGTAACGACAGAGCCATACACACACTCAGTGAAAGGTCAGGCCCAGCTGCTCCTTCCAAGGGCCTGTCTGGAAACACCAGCTGGTTGAATGCCCATTAGAAAAGGGGGCCAGGGCACTCAGACTTTATCCCTAGCTGCAAAAATGTGGTTGCCTCTTTCTACACAGATAGGGCAGTGGCCTGGCCTCTTTGGGCTTGGGCTCCTGTGCCTGCTCCCAGCAGGTTAGAGGGGGCAGTCACGCCACTCAGGAGAAGGTGTGCAAGGACTGGGCTGGTCATGTGGGTGCGGTAGTAAAACCCAGAATTCAGGGGTGTCTGCCCCAACACAGCACCATCTTCAGGACTGAGATCCTACTTCCTGAGTCTGTCATCCTCCAGACACTCTTACATTGTCTTGGAGGGAGCTGGAAGAAATGGTTATTTGCCATATGAAGCTTTGAATTTCTTGCTAATGACTGGTTGTACCGTCTACTAAACTAGAATACTCACTTCTTAAAAGTTTCTGTATCTAATGTGGCTGACCTTCAAATTTAGCTTTTGCTCCTTGATCTGGCAGAGGTATATGACCATGAAAGTATGGAGTGGATAACTAAAAATAATCCACTCCCCTCATTCTCTATTAACCCTTGTTGACCTTGGTTGTATCTATATAGTGAGACAAACCCAAACCTATGAAACTGAAGACTCTGATATGTTCTTAGGAATCCTAGTGCCTTCTGCTAAAGAGATGCAAGAAGACTAAAGTCATTCCATAAAGACAGATTTCATTAATTCTCTATCTAGCTGGTATCAGATACACTGCTTGTTCCTTTTTGAGGGCTGGTAGTAAGTTTTAATAAGATTATTCCACTGCTTGCATTTAACATAAACCTATATATTTGCTATTGTTAATATGCTACAATTTTGAGATTACGTTTTTCACCACTCCAGCTGTTAAAAGATCTCCATTTGGCACTGCTAAGGAAAAGTTAAGACCACTGGCACAACCTGACAAGAAGGAATCTTCTGGTCTTTCAGTCTGTTTTGTTTAAGGCACTGGTCTGAAAAATAGACAAACACATAACTTCCACTTGGATTACTGTGATCCTGAATGCCCTGGCAATGGGCCTTCACAAGCCAGCTGTGATGAGGAGGCAACAGGGAGGGACTTCAGAGTTTGGGAGGCTCAGAGACCCCACTGTCCCTCCTTGGTCAAGGGGAGCCATGAGGACGAAGCTCAGCCCTGGGGGAGACCAGTACTTGTGGGTCGGCAGGACAGAGGTGGTGGCTCTGCTTTACTCAGTCTAACAGTGACACAAACATGTTGTCACAGGGCTGTCCTGGACCTGAGACGAGCTTCCCTGAGTTGTCAGAAATACTCAGTGAGGAATCTTGAAGAATGACAACTTCGAATAATTGGAATACTTTTTGATAAGAATGAAAAACCAGTCCTAAGTTCTGGAACCTGGCTCTAAGTAGCAAACCAAGTCACTAAACATTTTATATACTGCGCTTCTCTTGATTAACCTACCCCACGTAAGCAACTAGAGACCTCTAGTCAGTGTTGCTGGGGAGGAACGGACCACCGATTATGCAGTCATATATTCTGTAGATAGATATATGCACATATATATATATGTAGGATTTGGATATCTCTATTTTTTCTAAAGTCAGGTTTATGGAGGTGTAATTTACATAAAGTTGCCCCTTTGAAGTACTTGATGAATTTTGACAAATGTACAGTGACCTAACCCCACCCTCATCCAAATCTAGACTGTTCTCTTTTACCCTGCAAAGTCCCCTCATGCCCTATTCCTAGTCAATAATCCCCTCTTCTCCTACCCCAGTTTCTGGCAACTCCTGACCTTATTCCTCCGGCTAGCTTTTCTTTTCCCCAAAGACACAGAAATGGGATCACACTGCATGTGTCCTTCTGTCAATCTTCACTTTTTTTAAGTTTCGAGAAGAGACCGGATTGAAAAGGAATGGGCATGTTTGCTGTTCTGCTGGCTGGTGGCTACGATTACACAAAGCTACTGCTTGCATTTTAGCAAGTGGCAAAATGAGTTAGCTTTCTGACTTTTTATTAAAAAAAATGCACATTTTGGACTTTTTAAAAAAAGTAATTTTGTAAGCTGTTTCTAGATACTTCAGAGGGGACTGTTTTCTAGAGACACTGCAGGAGATGAGGCTCAGGCACTCAACACAGGGATTCCAGGGCCTCATGCCTGGCATCCCGGAGGGCCAGCATTTGTACAGCTCTGAGAGTCCTCCTTCTGGCCCTCGCGCTAGCGAAGGTCACTTCCTGTCTCTGGCCAGGGATGGGGCACATGCAGATCCTCTCTAATGCTCAGAAACTTTTGAAAGTCTCATCTCCTGAGGTTCTCTTCACCAAGGCAACACTCCAGCCTCCCCACCTACCTTGCAGAGGACTGGTGCTGCTTATTCTTCCGGGAGGAGGTGGTGCTGGTTGGCTGCTGTCGCATCACGTGGGCCACGCCCACATTTAAGGGTTGGGCTGCTGGAAGGGTCACATGACCAGTCAATAGCGCTGGCTGCTGCATGATGGGATTGTAATGGCTGCCGTGAGCATGTGTGTTCCTGAAAGGGAGATTGGAGAGCAAAGCCTTTTATTGGTTTTAGGAATATAGGGCTCCCTGAGAGCATAAAGGATCCTCCCCAACTTAAAAGACAAATTAAAGCCAGTGTGATTGATTTGCATTGCCCTGTGGGTGCTGAAGAGTGGGGCCTAACTATGACAGCTCATCAGTTAAGTTTCCAGACGTTCTGAAGGAGTGGCAGGAACACAATTTGTTGGTGGGTGAGAAATAGGTCATTTCAAATGGGAAGAATGGCAAATATGGGGAGAGTTCACTTCCATCTGGGGAGAGGAGTTAAATATCCCCTGCAGTGTCTAAAGTCCCCAAACAGGTGACTGTTAGTATTTTATTTTAGAACTTACAAAGTGTCTTCAAAGGTTTATTCCACTCTGTGAAGCAGCTGGTATCTTAACAATACCATTTCATAAGGGAAGAAATTGTAGTTCATGCGAAGAACAAGCCTTGAAGACTAGGAACCATATGTTTCTGGCTTTAGGAAGTGTTAACGTTTTTTTTTGAATTCTCAGTGGCTAGCACCATGCTCAGGCATGTAGCAGCTGATCAATTAATTACATGCTTGCTGAATGAATAATTAGATTAACTGAAGGTTGACTAGACATGCCTAGAATTTGGTATTAAATCAAAATTAATAGCAGTCAGACACATGTTGATAGAAATACTGGCAGTTATTATCCTGAAGCTGGGTGATGTTTCAAAAGCTCTTGGGTAGGGATTGTATGGCGCTCAAAAGCTTGTTTTACAAAAAAATAGTAAATGTGGTGATTAATTCAGAGACTTTCCTATAAAGCCCATTGAAAGCATAATGAAGAACAAAGAGAATCATTTACATTTTGAAAGCATAAAATTTATCTTGCAACTTGGGGAAAAGTTTGAATAGGACAAAAAGAAGAAGGTAGAGGGTTTGTAAAGGGCTTGATAGTCTTGGACAGTCATGTGGACTTCAGAAACTGACATGGCTTTTTAATTTTGTTGTCGCTATTTCTCCTACAGACATGGCATTTTTTTTCCATGTCAAGAATCATCATTTATTAGACATGATGAAGGACGGTATTTGGAGAAGAGATGGGAAAGAAAGTGTGTTGGCCTTTATTGGGTGCTGTGGTAACCAGGTAGGAGGTGAGGAGGGAGGGAGGAGCAAATAAATATGCATGAATGACTGAGTTATTGCCGGAACTGAATGAGGTAAAAATGCTGAAAGACAAAGGGAAAAGGGAATTCAATGTACTTGTGATGAAAATGGGGTGAGAAAAAAAAATAGATCAAACATCTTTTTCCTCTATTGCTGTAACTTAGGAGCTGGAGAGGGAGGCCATTTCACCAAGTGTGAACCCATGGGAACGAGGAAGGGAAGATAATGGATTTACTTATTGCCTGTCATGTACCAGGATGGGCCTTCACAAAGCCAACTGTGACGAGGAGGCAAGAGGGAGGGACTTCAGAGTTTGGGAGGCTTTTTTTTAAGAGTCCCCACTGTCTCTCCTTGGTCAAGGGGAGCCATGAGGACGAAGCCATGTAAATACAGTCCATGTAAATACAGGCCAAATGCTTTGTGTTTTATTTTAATTTAAACCTTCCCTCAATCCAGAGAAGTATTATTACTCCTACTTTACTGAAGAAAAAACTAAGACTCATAAAAAGTAAGTAATTTGCAGCAGGTAATGCAAACCCCGTTTTACTTGGTCTGAAAGTGCTCCCCATGAATGGGGCTTCACATGGAGTGCAGTTGGGGGGAGGTTAGTGGGGTTGAAGGACAGATCTATGCACTCGTCCTTTTTACTAGTCAGAAACAGGAAGAGAGGAAGCTGAGGCTTGACTGGGGGCATATGTCGCCACCCTTCTTCCTTTCATGAGAGTTCTCAATAGTCTTTTCAAGTCAGAAAAGGCACTTTGGGGGAGGATCCATTATTGGTATGTAGACGGTCAGAGAGTGAGGGGTGTGTTTTGCCCTGATGTTTGGACTAAAGGAGAGACATCCCAGAGGGCCTTGGGAAGTAGGGGACCCCTGGGGTTGCCATTTGGCTTTGCACTGATGGAGGGAGACATGGTAGTGGTGTGGGAGACTTTGATCTAGAAGATGTGACTTAGCTGCAGACACACTCAGCAGACATGCCAGGTCAGCTTCCTAGATCTGTCAAGCTTTCCTCTGGAAGGCAGATACGGCTTCCGTGTGCCCATGTCTCCAGAGCCTGTGGAGCACTTTCTGGAGTTACTAAAATCCTTGGGAGCACTCTTCTCATTCTTTCACTGGTTTTCTAGGAGTGAAATTTAATTCTAAGAACCAACCCAATATCTTGGTATCCATGTCCAGTGAATTACACTAGTGATCAAATCATGAAATTGAATTTTGGGTTGAAAATGACAACTGACCATCAACAATTTTCTCGTGTCCTCCTCTCTTTATTTAAGCATAATCTCTCATCCTGCAATCACAGTCCACGTTATATTCTTAATTGAAAGTGTCCTCTACCAACCCGGGGAAATCAGGTAGAGGTCAGCCCAGCAGCCCTCTGGGTCAGCGGTGGACGTGGCTCCCGTTCAGACACACCTGCCTGCCCACTCACCTCCAGTCGGCCAGCTGCTGTGTGCCTGCCATGGTCTCGGGAATCACAGTGGCGTGCTGCACCGATGTGTGGGTGGCCACTCCTGTCAGCTGCTGCCACGCTGGGGGAAGCAGGATCTGTTGGGTCCCACTTGGCCAGGCCTGCTGTAGCACAGAGGACATCTGCAGTGACCAGGGTTGCTAATCACATTACCAGTTTGTATGAAACAGGCGATTATTCTGTGTCTGGAACTTACTCCATGCTAGGTCCTGTGTGGGCGTGAAGTGGAAACCTGGCTTTTGGCCTCAAAAACTAAGTTGAGGGGAGAGAAAATGAACAAGTCTGGACTCAGCAGAACGTATGGAAGAAATTAACTTGCGTTGAAAGATTTATGCATTTTCTTTAACGAGCAATGCTTAAGGTTTCTGAAAGTTCATTGACTCCTCGTGTCACACAACTATGTGCAAGAGAGTGAGCTGGGTCAAACATGAGCAACTCTTTTTGCCTTCGAGAAGCTTTCCATCTAGTATTCTTTATTTAATATTTTATTTCTCAATTAGAATCCAGAGTTCCAACTTATGTTATCTTCTTAATCTAAATGAACATTGAACATAATTGAGATCGGCAAATATCTGGCATTTGCCTACATCTGAGAGCAAACAAATGTAAAGTTTTTTTCTTTTTTTATTTTAAAAGGACAAATTAGGAGAAAGAAAGGAAAGGAGAGGCACCTGGATAAATACAGGTGGGCAGAGAGCTGGCGCCATAAAGTTAACTTTTTATTGGGATTTTGAGCCTAATTGAGAATTACTTTGACCTTTCAAAACAAAAATGAGAGAGTGAGGAGCACAGCTTAATTCTTCATAAATATTAAGATTTTCTTATAAATCTGTAATGAGCTTTTATGATTCCTCCTTGAGTAGACATTGTGTGTGTGTTTTGTGTTTTAAGCTCTCTATAGCCTCAATATATTTTTTTAAAGATTTATTTATGCATACAAGAACTGGGGTGTAGGCCAGAGGTGTGGGGGTGGGAGGGTTTGAGAGGATTCACCAGAGACAAAATGGGGAGCAGAACAGATGGGTCTACTGAAACACACTGTTTAGAGGAGCAGCGGGTGAGACAGGAGAGGTGGGTTAGCTTCCTGACTGGGGATTGGACTCATGCTGTGGTGGCTGCTGGCTGGGCTGCCGATAGCTTCATAGTGCTGAGACTTAACCCCCTGTGCTACCAGGGAGGCCTCCTCAATCTTTTTGCTATCACTTGGCAGGTTATTATTTTGGGGGTCTAGGACTGCTAATACCATTAATTCACATAGAAAATTTTTTTGAGCATTGCTAAACTCAAAAATTAACCCATCAAATTATATCAAATAGCATCTTTGTATTTTTGGATAGTGGGGGAAAAAATCTATATTTTGCTTGCCTTTGGTTATTAAATGATCCAGGTTGAACACTGCTGTCTAAAGTTGGATGCATAGAGGAACGCCATCAAGAAGGTAACATAACTCTTGGGCAGGCTAAGGATTTAAAACTTGGGATCTTAGTTATAGCTCATATCCCATCAAGCTGGACATGACTCACACTGGTAGTGCTCCATCAAAGGTGCGTGCCTTTAGGCTCAGATGTCTACACAAACACTTCTGGAAATGGATTACACATTCAAGTCAAGACTTAATAGTGATGTGTATAAAAAGGACATAACCACATTTTAGATCTGAGTGGACAATTCGCTTGGTCTACCCTTCTCATGTAGCAGAATGAGGTCCAGTGAGATCTCACATTTTTTGGATACTGCCTGTTTGCTTATTGATCTGTTTGATAGAGGCAAAAAGCTTGGGAACCAGATTATACAAGAAGAGCTTGATAATACATTTGTTGCTAAAATGAAGGAAGCAGTTCTACAAAAGCTATTAACTATAGTTCACTATATTTCAGGTTAACTGAATTCAAACACAGTAGGTAGAACTGATTGATAAATTCAACCATTTGAGTGACGTTTAGATAATTTAGATTTATCACTGCTCTATAATAAATAAGAGTTCATATTTTTGATGCATATTATATGCCCGACACAGAGCTAAGACCTTGTGTAGGTTTTCTGACTTCATCTTAAACACCAATCCTGTGAGGTACAAACTATTATTTCTTCCCACTTTTCATGTGAACAAATCAAAACAGAGAGGTTAATAACTTGCCCAGAAATATGGTAAGTAAAATATATGCACTTATTGCTCTCTGTCTAAACCTAACTTAAATGATAGTGAAAGAATAAAAGAATTACTAGATGCAAAAAGACAAAGAAACAGGGAGAGACAAGAACAGTTGATAAAATTTTAGAAGCTGGAAAACATAAGAGTGATTCCAAACTGAGTTAGCAGGCTGGGGAATCTCAGGTCAAGTCTGCATATTAATTAACACATGAGATTTCTTCACCTCTCAGTTCCCAGACCCCTGGCAGGTAGGTGCATGGCTCTATCCTTAACCACCACCCCACTCTCAAGTCTCTCACCCTCCAAAAACAGGAAGCTAGAAGATTCTTTCTGGGGAAACCAACTAGTCCAAGAGAAGAAACTGAAAATACATATGAGGATCAGGGTTTCTGCCAATGAAAATGCCCAGCTCACCTTCAGAGAAACCCACATTCAATAGTCCTGCCTTCCTACCCCCCAAAGTCTGCCAATTTGTGTTTCAGTGCTTCAGTCTTGAACATGAATGGTCAAGGATTAACAGGTATTAAAGGAAGTTTCTAACATGAAAGAGAATTAAAAATACTAAAAGAAACAAAAACAGTAATTAGAAGAAAATCTCTAAAAATCTATAATTAATATCCTCATAGAATTAAAATATATATGTATGTGTATGTGTATATATGTATAGGTAGCTATAGACATAGATATCAATATTCAGAAGAATTGGAAATGAAGACTATGACAATGGAAATGAATACTTCCACAGAAGATTTAAAAAGGAAACAAGGAAAATCTCTCAGAAAGTAGTGTACATAGGACCTCCTTGGTGGCACAAGGGGTTAAGCGCAGCACTATGAAGCTATCTGCAGCCACTACAGCACAAGTCCTGGCCAAGGAGTCACATGACCCAGCAGACCTCTCCTGTCTCGCCCGCTGCTCCCCTCAGCATTGTATTTCAGTAGATCTGCCTGTTCTGTCCCCACTCTGTCTCTGGTGAATCCTCTCACCACCACCACCACCTCCACCTCTGGCCTAAACCCCAGCTCTTGTATGCATAAAATAAATAAATCTTATAAAAAAGTAGAACACATGAATATGTGTGTATATAGAGAAAAGGGGGAGGGGAAGATAGGCAATCAGAATATCATTTCGGATCAATCCTAATAAGAATTCCACAAAGAAGGAATAGAGGAAATGAAGGGGACAAAATTAACAAGGAAAGATAAAAGAAAAAGTAACATAATAAAAGGAGGTAAATAAGGTGTCCAGGAAAACGTGTGAAAAAGACCCACAAGACAGCATGTGGACATTTCAGACCATGTGGATGAAGACGATCCTAATAGTTTTCAGAAAGACAGAAAGCAAGCAGACACTAAACTTTTCAGAATGCTCAAACCTGTCAAGACATTCACACACAAGCCTTTTACAGCTCTGGAAGAGTTTAGGGCTGCATAATAATAGATGTAGAAGGAAACTAACCCAATGAAAAACTGAGGCACCCACTAACTCCAGGAAAAACAAGTTGTACAAGATAGGAAATATAATCAATGGATATGAGTCCAAGATGAGATTAAGTGGTGATAACTGATATTATGTGAATATTACAAAGCAGTTGAATGAAAGAATTATGTGAGAGAAATAGGAGAAAGAAGAGAGTGAAAAATGTATAAACCTACACATGCTCAAGTATGCTTGTGTGTTATAGGGGTGGGGTGGGTTAGAGAACTAAAGCCTCATCTTCCATGAAGTCAACTAACAACTAAAACTGAAAAATCAGTTAAAAAGCAGTTTAAACATGTTATTTAGAAACATGGAGTTAAATAACAAACAAGTTAAAAATTATTGTTTTTGGGAGTGGAAATTAAGGGATAGAACAGGAGACTACTATAATTAAAAAAAAAAAGTACATGTATTGCTTTGGAAAGCAGATTAAATGTAAATTTCAAAAATAACTTTCCCAAAGTCACAGTGCCAGTAAGTGGTGGGGTTGGCATCTGAATGTGAGCTGTGATTTCCAGAGTCCAGACACTGAGGGCTTTTTATAAAATTTATTTTGGAGAAGATATAAAAAAATACAGACCCTACTCTGATCAAATTTGGTGGTAATTGCATAAAGTTGGCATAAAAAAACTCTTCCTTTTTCATTAACAGTATAAAAACTGACAGCAGGACAATGGGTGGAAAAACTGGTTGTTGGAAATGTTACTGTGGAGGTTCTGAGTGAGAAGTTGAGATTCTGCATTTTGGACAAATTAGAGTTCAGGTCAACAGTCTGTCATTAGGAAAACATTTCAAGGGGCTCATGTGCTATGATACAGAAAACAAAATCTTCTTTCTGGAAGGTGGGCTCTACAAGAAATCTCCACATTTTTGGGGACCCAATTTCTGTTCCTGGCTTATTGTTATCAGAGGGGATTTGGATCCTGCCACTTGAAGAGAGAGCTAAATTCAATGTTTCAGTGAAGAACAGCACTGCTCATCTCCTGACCTTAACCTACTCATTCCTACTCATTCACAATTTGATGATGGTCAAGAGGCCAGCCCTGGCCTGGGTTGGGAGGATGGAAGTGACAACTCCTTTAAGGCTGTACCAGATGAAGGGGTGTAATCACACCCTGCCTTTCACGCACATGTCCTTAGGGTACCCCAGAGACGGTTTCCCTTCGAAGGACCTGTAGTGCTGATGGGAGGAATGGGGAAAGGGCAACACAAATAGACTGGCATGGAAATTGGATTGAAAGACTCCATTTCTAAATTCTCACATTTAAAACCCCAGAAAAGGGTTAGACATTTATAGTCAAAGAACCATATGAAAATAAGAATCACATCAACTTTTGGGATACATTTAAAGAAAGTACAGTATTTGAAGTATATGGAGTGTTGCTGCTTGAAACCTAGAAACCCAGAGAAAAGCGAAGGCATCAATTATGGCATTTTTATAGCTACCATATTCATTTTGTAAGTTAGTTTATTTTTGACTTTTGAAAGGGTCATTTATAAATACCCATGAGAATGGAAACTAGATTTCTGGTAGTGATCTGAACATAATATTTACAGATATAGAAGGAGGAAGGCTGCACACCTGACCATTATGCAATGGTGATAAACCAAAGTTACCTAAATAATATATGGAGGTGAGGGCTCTACCTTAACAGCCTAACATATTGGCAAGGATTAAGCAACAAGCAGAGAGAAAAAGGAAAAGCAACTACCAACAAAAAAGCAAAGACAATGTGATGTTAGATGGGGCAGGGTAGGAAGTTTTTTACTTAATATGGCTTAGAAATCTTTGCATGTCAACATCCTCTGGCCTACCCAATCCTTCCTAATGGCTAAATAATATTCTATTTTACACGTGCAGTTTATTTTACTTGCCTCCCATAGTTGAACATTTGAGTCAGTTCCAGTAGTTCCCTGTTGTAAATACCATGACGATTAAATACCTTGAGCATATATTTTTTGTTCAGTTACAGCTTTAGGTTAAATCCATTTGCAGATTTACAGCACTCCAGGGACTCTTTTTCAAGTAAGCAAAAAGTAAAACTCTTCCCTGCTATGTTTAAAGGACTGAAACAAATTCAGAAATGCTGAGCCTACTGGTTTCCCCCAAACTGAGCAATGAAAAATGTCTATTTTAGCTAGTAAGAGATGCTAATTATTATTTCTTTCAAGATGGTGCCCAGCTACTAGGGTTAAGTGTGCAAACACAAAGAGGGCTTTGTAATTACCCTTTAAAGCACACATAGTTCTGTAGGTTTTGGCTCACAGGGGCGCACCTGAGGATCAGCCTAGAATTCCACTCCTCGGATAAAGGCGGAACAAGCAATTTGGCCCATGGAGTGAGCTGTAGTTTGTTCTCTTGATCTATCTTGGCCTTTTGTGAACTCCTCACTACCAAACTGTGCAAATAAAAGAAGGCAGGAGACCAGTGAGAGAGGGGGGGAGTAGAAAGCCTGCTTTAAATACAGAAGGACTTCTGTTTACACACTGTGTGTGCGGCCAGGAGCTGGTGAGGTGATGCTCGTCGTGTTGATTTTGACATAAGAACAAAGAGACCAAGAATGGTTAATATCAATCTTAAGCTGTTCCAGAAAACAGAAGCGGTAAGAATGTCCTACCTAGTCAAGGTGTAACCTTAATATTCAAATCAAGTTTTGAATCGATAAGAGAAAGAATGTGCCATTTTCCATCTAGGAACATTGATGCAAAAATACTAACTACATTATTTATAGATGAGCCAGTATCAAAACTCATAGAGTCACAGCAAACATGCACGATCAACTGGAATCTATCTCAGAAAGAAGCAGTAAAGCCTGGTGGCTCAAACATGCTGTGTCCAACTGGGGCTGGTGTTCTGGTTCTGTCATGTAACTGCCGTGTGACTTTGTGCCAGGGATGGTGGTTCATCTTCCCCATTTGTCAAGTGGAGACAAATCTCTCACTTTGTTGTCACGGGGATTAAGTCAGTCGACAGCAGTAAAGTGCTTGGCATAATGATGATGTATTTTTACTAAGGTTCAAGTGTCCGTAATCTATTATTGCATCACTGTTGCCTTAACGCTTTGCACACTGCCAAGTGCTTTCACCCCTGTGAGCTCTTCCTACCGTCAGAGAATGAACAGATAAGGAAGGTTCTAGCTCAAGGCTTCTGTGATTCTGGTTTTAAGATTATAAAATAAGGAGATAACCTCCAAAGCGCCTTTTCAGCTCTCAAAAATCTATTTTACAAGAGAAGTTTCAGGCCTAGATGTGTTAACTGACTTGCCTTAGATCACAGATAGCTATTAGTAGATTTAGGATTAAAACCTGGGTCTAGGGGCCTCTTTGGTGGCGCAGTGGGTTAAGCAACACACTATGAAGCAAACCTCAGCCACTGCAGCACGAGTTCGATCCCTGCCCCCAGCCAGGGAGGGGACCCACATGGCACAGCAGACCTCTCCTGCCTTGCCCACTGCTCCCCTCAGCAGTGTATTTCAGTCGATCAGCCTGTTCTGTTCCCTGCTCTTTCTGGTGAATCCTCTCACCATCCTGGACTCTGGCCTGTACCCCAGTTCTTGTATGCATAAAATAAATAAATCTTAAAAAAAAAAGGAAAGATTTTGTATAAAAAAAACAACAGGGCCTCCCTGGTGGCGCAGTGGGTTAAGCAACGTACTATGAAGCAAACTGCAGCCACTGCAGCATGAGTTCGATCCCTGTCACCGGCCAGGGAGGGAACCCACATGGCGCAGCAGACCTCTCCTGCTGTGCCCGCTGCTCCCCTCAGCAGTGTGTTTCAGTCAGTCTGCCTGTTCTACTCCCCACTCTGTCTCTGGTGAATCCTCTCACCATCCTGGACTCTGGCCTGTACCCCAGTTCTTGTATGCATAAATAAATAAATCTTTAAAAAAAAAAACACAAAAAACCCCCCTGGGTCTCCCATACTCATTTGCATTACAAAGACAATAATATTAATAATTTCCCTAGACTCCCTTGGTTTGCGCTTCTTGGGAGTGTAAGGAAGACACATAGGAAGGTGATTTACCTGGGTGTCTTTCTGATTATTGCAGAGATATTCTAATGATTTGAAGCACTTGTTGCCAGGTGGGAACGAGCAGAGATAGATGTCTTTTGTGAATGTTAACAAGATACTGGCAATACTGGTAACAGTAGAGAAAGAATTACCTGGGCAAGCAGTCCTGGCTGGATCTGAAGAGGCTGCGCTCCGGGGGCTTGAGTGACGATGGGAACTGCATTTTCCATGCGCACGGAGTAGCCCGCGTGCTTAGAGGGAGAGGCTTGCAGTCCTGTTCCAGACAGTGGGCAGGGAAGGAGGGGGTGAATGATGGGAAGCAGTGGGAAGAGGAGAATCTTCCTAGTGAGCGTTGTCCAGCTCTCTGCTCCCCTTCCTATCCCCAGAAGCTTTGTCTGGACTCGGGAAGTCTCCCCTGTCGTTTCTAACTCGAAATTAGAAGTAAAACCAAAAAACCACCTGAATGTGTTCAAAGGCTTGAAGGTCAAATTAAGGAGCCAATAAAGCCACAGGTGGAGCAGTTATGCTGACAAATTAGCACAGGGAAGCTACTGCTCGAAGATCTAGCCGTGTATGTCAAGGTCAGAATGTCAGGGAGACCGCCCTGCACCCATGCTTGTGCCCTGCAGCTTGCAAAAACACATGTTCTTGAGCTTTCTGTGGAAACTGTAACCAAGGACACAGTCAACTCTAGCTTTTTAGGGTTTTGGGCGGATGAAGGTTGGGGTGCATGCCCAAAAACTGCTGGGGTGGGGAATGTCCTGGGAGGTACTTCTCACATAGAACTAGGCCTTGTTGGCTCTCAGAGATGGGCAGTGTGGTGCCAGGAGGGCACAAGGCAGGCTCTCCTTGATTCCAGCAGATGGTCAAGGAGGAGTCCTGGATCCTCGGTGGCTTTTTCAGGCTTTAATGCTCTTTACATCAGAGGCGACCAGGTACACTGCAGGCGGGGAGGCCGGGGGCCAGGAGGCTCGCAGGCCTCCTAGTCCCCAGCGAATCTTCTCTTTGGGCTGCTACTCTTATGCTGCTTCTGCCCCTGCTCTCCTTCTAATCCTCACTCTTCTCTTTCTGCTCTCTGCTGGCATCCGCTTGACGTCACCCTTATACAACCCGTGTCTCAGCCCAGGTGCGCCCACCGGCGCATGCCCACACCCTGCTCCAGGTGCCGCCAGCAGGCAGGCGTGCAGGACTGCAGGTGTCTATCGTTGACACTAATGGCGCGAGGGCGGAAAAGCCTGACAATTTTCACTGACCCTACAGCAGTTTCTGGTTATTTCCACAGGGGGCATCACAAGAGCTGACGTCGCATGACAATGTACTTAATGACAGACCGTCTGCCAGAGACAAAATGACTGGCAGGTGGGGAGAGTAACAAGGTGACTTGTGCTGAGCCTAAATCTTATCGTTCTAGGCTGGCCAAGGAAGATGGCCCCTCAGTTCATGTGTGCCGATGCTCTCACCCAAGGAAACAGAGGACTTGACTTTAGGGAAGTCAGTGGGGCAGAAAACTGCAGGTGCCAGCGCCCAGGGGCTATCCAGTCAGGAGCCGGCGAGAGCCCGTGCCTGCTCGCCCTTACCTTGGAAGCCGGGTGGACACACGATGAGAGCTTGCTGGAAGGGGTCCGGCCGGGCGCAGATCTGGGCTGTCCCCGTCTGCAGGGGCATGCTCCGCTGGGCCACCGCAGCCATGGACGCCGCTGAGGGCTGGTAGAGTGCAGATTGGTAGTTTAGTATGGAGACTTCGGGGTTGGATAAGGAAATAGTGGCACTGGTGGAGGAGGGAGCCTAAAGGAATGGTGGGGATTAAACAAAAATAAACAAAAATAAAAAATGAGGGAGGTGGCATGGGGGGGGAGACACGAATCCAAATTAAATAAATGAACTTAGAGAAGAACCAACAGACAAAAATCAAGAGCAAAAAAGCCAGAGCAGAGGGGGTAGAAATACAGCTGAAAAGTCTCAGGGAAAAGCAAGTCGCGATGGCCACGTGACCTTTGCTGCTACACTCAGGCCCACTGCTAGCATTTGTGAGGCTCAGACCGGTGGATGCCTGCGTGCCCTGTGTCTAAATATGGCAGAGCTGAAAATGAGGTCGGAAATGGCCTAGGACCTGCTCTTTGACTTTGGCAAACACACCTTCGTAACAACCTGCAAGGCCAGGTAGGATTTTTGGGTTCTTTGGAGTCTGTACTGGATGTGGGAACGGGGGAGCACGTCCTGCCCCCGCCTTATCCCACCACTTGAGGGCCTTGGATCCACAAATGGGCCTTCTAGCCCACATGCCCAAGCTCTGTTCATGTTCCCCTCTGCTTGGAGCAGGTGACATGGTGGCTGAGGAAGACGGCCCCTCAGTTCATGTGTGCAGATGCTCTCACCCAAGGAAACGGAGGACTTGACTTCAGGGAAGTCAGCGGGGCAGAAAACTGCAGGGGCCAGCACCCAGAGGCTGTCCAGTCAGGAGCCGGCGAGAGCCCGTGCCTGCTGGTCAGGCACTCAGGAAGACCAATCTGGGAAGAGGCCCCTGCAGGATTAGGTTCCAGGTGCCCAGAGCTTGGCATGAAAGCACCGTACCAGGAGGAGGGCAGAGGAGACCTGGGAAGGGCCCTGCTCAGGTCTGGTTCAGTGCTGCTTAGACCCCCTGGGCTGGCTGCATGCTCGTTGCTGCAAATCAGCATATGCTGGAAGGTGGAGAGGGACAGGCTGAGACTGGGGTTTCCAGCTTTCGCTTGGTGTATTCCTGGCTGGAGTTCAGCTACTAAGGCTGGAAGGCAAAGAGTGGACCAAGAAGACTTGCACGGAGATGGGGGAAGCAAGTATTGAAGTCATGTGCTCTCTCCTTTCTCTTTCAGAAGGAGACATCAGCTGAGACTGAACTTCAAGGGAAGCAAGGCCAAGGAAGGAAAAGAAATTCTAAAGCAGGAGTTCCCCAGTTGCACCCCATCTCTGCCTTGGCTTCAAGCGCACTGTGTTGACGTGAGGTTTTGCCACTCAAGTCTGCAAGGACTAAAGAATAAGGAGGAAGAGGGCTGCAAGGACACACCCACAAAAGAGAATTTCAGGGACGGTTTGGAGACCTGTCAAAATGGACAAAGATGTGTAAATTTCAGTGAAAAGCAAAGTCATTTGCAAGTAACCACTAAATCACAGGGCTGAGCGCGTTTGAATTTGAAGGTTCATATCGTCACAGTGTCTGTTCCTACAGCATCCCATGGTCACTTCCGGTAGTGTGACTGGGAACAGTGTGGGCAGCATCGTTTCAGGTGACATGACTCGTGTCTCCCTTGTTCTGTTGGCAGAGACATTTCCTGAGTTCAGAGTTTACAGCCAAAGTCTATACTCTCCCAGGTCCTAGCGCCTCAGGGCTTCCCTTGGCGTGGCGCCCACCTCCTCTGGCTCCCACCCTGGTGCTCGGCTGTGTCACCTCTGGTCAGGCCCTGGTGCTGCGGCTCCTTCTTCTGAAAGGGCCCGGGAGCCAGGGCTCTCTTCAGTCCTGACTTCCTCCATGGAGGCGCTCCAGACCTGGTGGCCCTGACTGACCTCTGACCTCCACTTCTCTTCCCACACCTCTGGGCATAGAGGATAGAACATTCTTCCCAAAGGCGGTGCATGTCACCAACCCTGCTCCAGAATCTCACGCTACAGCCTGACAAACACTGTGCACCCGGGTCTGGCTCACCTCCTGTCCCATAGTGAGTTCCGTCCTCCCTTTCTAAGTCAGGCTCCCTCAGCCTGCCGTGCTCTTGGCACCAGCCACGCCAGGCCTCTCGCTGTCTTCTGGGCTAGCCCAGTGTTCTCTGCAGGTGCCCATGCTCCCAGGCTTAGCCTGGGCCTGCTGTCCACAGCAAAACCCTCCTGACACCCATTTAAAAGCACAGTCCCTTCGCTCTCACTCAGTTTAGGTCCAGCTCTGACCCTGGGCCACAGTGGTCTCCTCCTCCTCTTGATTCCGTCACACACGCTGCTCCTCCTGCCTGCCTTCCTATGTGCCTGCCTGCGCCCTGCACGGTCTCTCTCACCATGCGAACTCTGAGCTACGAGCCTGAATCTTTAGTTCTCTGTAGACTTGAGGACAGATGGAATTGCCGCCTGACATGGGCCCCGGGGCAGGCTCCAGGGTGGTGATTATGCAGATGGTTTCCCCCCAGTTTTTAATCTTGTGTAAGGACCAACTGAAGAAGCATCTGTGGGGGTGGAGGTGGGGAGGAAGGCAAAGTACTCTGCTTCTCTTAGACCCCCTGTGGTGGAAAGGTAGCTAGCGATGCTTGTTAGAGGAGCACAGAGAATTGGTGAAAGCTGCCAAATTAATAAGAAAAAACAGGTTTATTAGTAACAGAGGTTATCTAAAAAAAAAAAAAAAAGATGGAAGCAGTGGCCCCTGGAAACAGTTATAGATGTTTAGGTGACATGGCATTCAGAAGGAGTTCACAAAAGTCTGTGGTTGGAAATGTGAAAACCCACATGCAAACTGGCAGAAGCCTAGGCCCGAATAATGGAATACCACGGTAATTCTAAGATGAGCGGCCAGTCGTAGGGTTAAATATGGAATAACCAAGAGAGGACTCCCCATGTGATGCATTACTAATGGAGTGACCTAGAAGTTTTAGGAAGTGGAGTACGTTACTGCCCACTGGGGAAAAGGGCCTTTGGTTGGTCAAGTAGATACCCATTGAACCTAGCAAGGAAGAGTTCACATAGCTTAGATGTCTTACTTCTACCCATGTGGCTGTGGATGTATTTAATTACTTCCAAATATCTCAATGGGCAAATGACACCAAGCAGTTCAGAAAAGGCAAACATTACCCCAGGAGCACTTGCGAACAAAGGAGCTCTGGCTGAATTAAAGAGCAGATGCCATTAGGAAAGCATCTAAGAGCTACTGTGATTATCTGGTGCTGTGTGAGCAAGTGCAGGGATTTTCAGGGTGCCAGGTTCAAAGCCCTGGTGAACTTAGAAAGCAGCTTTGGCCAAGAGACTCTCCCTCCGTGCCTCAGTTTCCTCCTCTAACATGGAGGCGATGAAGAAGATGATGATGGGGCCTCCCTGGTAGCACAAGGGGTTAATTTTCAGCACTATCAAGCTACCACCAGCCATGAGCTCAATCCTGAGCCAGAGAGCTGACCCACAGGGCGCAGCAGACCTCTTTTGTCTTGCCTGCTGCTTCCCTCAGCAGTGTGTTTCAGTAGATCCACCTGTTTGCTCCCCACTCTGTCTTTGGTGAATCCTCTCACCCCAGGCATCTCTGGCCTGTATCCCAGTTCTTATATGCATAAATAAATGTCTTAAAAAAAAAAAAAGATGATGGTAGTATCTGTCTCAGTGTGGCTAGGAAGCCAGAGGAGGCCTGCACACAACGTGTTAGCTACTAGAAATAACGCCACTTAATCCCAGCACCATCAGAGGAGGGGAAGCACGCCTCAGTGCTTAAGGCTGGGTGTGTCCTGAAGAACTTCCCCCACCCCACGACTGATTAAAAATAATAAAAAAAAAATCCAATACAAAAGAATGGAGGTCCTGTTCTGGGGCCCCTTGTTTTTGCAGGTCACTTCCTCTTTTCCCATTTCCCAAGGGCTGGACTCTTACCAGCCACATTAGTAAATACTTCCTGGGTGTCACCCGTGTTTCAAGCAGTGTGGTAGGTGCTGGATTCTGCTAATTTTCCACAAATGCTGGAAATCTGTGGTAAGAAAGCCTTAGCTCCCCAGTCCTTTTTGGTTCTCCCTGCTCAGATTCTGGTGACAGACCAGTGAACAGATTCACCCCATGACTTGGAAAGAGGGCAGGATTTGTCTCACGTGGGCTTGATAGGTGGGGACTGAGGGGGAAGGTCCTGGTGTCCCTTGCAGTTCTAGGGTTCTTTACCAGGCAGATGTTGGACAGAAAAGGATGGTGCATCTCCTTTATTTCGACAGCAGGACAGAGAAAAGCACCAAGGGGAGCCATCTGAGAAAATCTCCCTCTGTGAGTCATTTCTGGGGTAGAGTGTTGGGGGCTCCCGGATCACCTCGGAAGTAGTCGCTGCGTCGCACAGTTGATTATACAATGCAGGAATCCTGGACCTGATACCAGAGCGTCTGCCCTCCTGACTAGGCTGGGCGGGAAAGTACAATTCTTGGTGCTCGCCCTCCACCCCGCCTGCCCGCCCCGCTGTCCCCGCTCACCTGGTTGTGGACAGTGTTCAGCTGGTTGTTGAAGGTCATGGTCAAGTTGGTGGACGTGCTGGGGGCCACGTGTGTGATGAAGGGGGTTTTGCTCTGGTTCACCGTGTCGTACATGTTCACCCTGCGCTTGCAGATCTCCATGTTCTGGAAACATGATTTGACGCTGTTCAGGAAAAGGCACAGACAGGTGAGAAATGAGAACAAGAAGAGGAACGCGGGACTGCAGGGAGGAGGTGGAGAGCAGTGAAGGCAGCGACCAAGACACAGGAGGAGCTGCACTTGAAGTCCACACTTCCTGGAGTTCCCGCGACAGGGTCCGCACTGTTTTTATGAGTGACCCACGGGCCCGCCCCTCGCCATGCTGGATGGGAGCAATACTCCCTGGCACCCTGGACCTGCTGACTCTCGTGGCATTTCCCTCACATTGCCAATTTGTCTCCATCGCCACTGCTCATTCTCAGCATTCAGTCTGGTTTCTGGTCTGTGAGCAAACACCTGAGTTCTCTCACAGGCGACATTAAGCAGCAGCTGCCTACCTGCCTTCACCTTCTCAAAAGACACCTTGTGGGCAGGGCACCCTTGCCAGCCACTCCGGAGCACCAGCGCCACCTAGGGGACAGCCAGGGAACTAGCCAGCTTGGCACAGTGTGGGGATTGCTGCTCTTTCCCCACTGGACCGGAGCACTAATGGAACAGTAATAATACTAATAATTAATAGCAGCGGCCAACTGTGATTGAAAGCTGTGGTGGTTGTTTGCAAGCATTCTTTGATCCAATCCTATAGCCACTACGAGGGGAAGGTACAATGATTGCCCTGATTTTCTAAATAAAGGTGAAGATTACAGCTTGTAAGATAGGGAATCTGCCAAGGTCAAGAGCCACTTACTCACAACCTTCACATACATGTACACGTCCTTCCTTCGTCCTTCCTTTTTCTTGCCTAGTTCTTGCCCAGTTACAAGAAATAAAAATTCTTTCCCTCTTTTTCTCCTGGTGTTGCATCCGTCAATCAAAACAATACCCCGATTATGGAGGTAAGGAATAACGGATTCCATCCATCAAGGAAAGGGGAGCCACAGGAGGTCCCGACCTCAAGGGCTTGTGAAAAGCACGGCAGCACAGCCTTCAGAACTTACACGTGGTTTCTCATGCACCTCACTGTCTGACACCTAAGCTGACCTTTCCTCACCTGCTAACATTCAAGATAAGACCTCATTAACTTCAGTTTTAAATATTTTAATTTTAATTAATGTAACAAGTGAATATAGAAAACAATGGTTTTCTGCTACAGTAAGATTATAGATGGATAGGATTTTGCATACTCTAGATAAGCTATTTTGGGGCCAAGCTTGTGGGGTGTCCTCAAACATCCTTCCATAAAAGATGTTCTAAATGGACTCAGACATGCGCAGAGAATCCTCTTTCTCAGTTAATGGCTGATCACGCTGCTACACAATGCCACACTATAAACACCGCCTGATGACCCTGAGGGAAAGGAAAGCTACCGACAGGAGCCCAGAGTTGGAAACTGACAATGCTAATGATGCCCACCTGCTCTGAGCATCTATTAAGCACCCAGCACACTGCTAAGTGCTTTCACGTGGAGGCTGAAGAACTGCAGCAAGGCAGTTTATATCCTTTTCATATTGAGAACATTTAGACTTAGAATTTTCTGAGTGAGGTGGTCTGAATCCTGGTGAGGAGCAAGGAGTGGGGTCTCTTTCACCTATTCACCTAGCTGCTGGGGCAGTGGGGGGCAGGAGTGGATGCGGATAGGGGGCTGGCAGTTTCCTCTTGCCACGGACTCCAGCAAGTTCTAGGGACCAGCAGGGATTCGGCTTCCTCTCAGGGGTGTGAAGAGACCCGTCTCTCCTTCTGAGGCCCATTTCCTGATTCTCAGTTGTCAGTGCCTCTTCTGGGTCCCACACCAAATTCTGAATTTGAAGCTGATGCACACGGGCTCCAAGCTTGGCCTTCACCAAGCAGAGTGAAGCATGCCGCTGCTACTCCGTCCAGAACCCGCGGGTTTTCCGTGGCTGTCTCCCTGAATCGGCGGAGGTGGCTAGCATTCCCTCCACCTCCTATCCAGGGCTGTTTCTCAGTCACGCCACTTCACCCCTGAATATAATAAGACTACTCTTATGGGAGCCCTATTCAGCAAACCACCGAGTGTGCCTTCCTTTCGGAGTATAGACTGACACGACTTGGCTCACCCCACCACACCCAGAAAGGAGACAAATCCCGTAAGAGTTTGCAAGGGATTGACCCAACTTCCTCCTTTGTGCTGGAGCCCGGCTGTTTCAAACATGTTCTACATTAAACTGTCTGGTTGCTGCAATGGGTCTTCACTTGCTTAATAGCAACTGGTAAGGAACAGGCCTGCAACAGAGGAAGCACCACCCACGGTGGGTGCCACTCACCCATATCTTGTGTATGGGCTCAGGTCAAGTTCAGCCTTGAGAGTCGGCCCAATCTGAGTCTGGGCACAGCAGGGCCAGCGTGTTCTGCAAACGCCCTTATCCCCACCCAGCCTCCGCTCACACATTCCCTCCCTTCCTGCCCTAGCGAGTATCTTTCTCTGCTCCACAAAGCCATATGACTGTTTATTCTTTCACATCCCAAGTACTTCAGCATTGAGAGGCTGAAGAGAAGCCCCGTTGCCTTCTGTTCTGGGATGAATTATGCCCTCCTCCACTCATATGCTGAAGTTCTAGCCCCCCAATATGTCTGAAAGTGACAGAGTTTGGAGATGGAGTCTTTAAGGAGGTAAAACGAGGCCATTTGGGTGGGCCCTCATTCAACTCCTCAGGAGGAGGTGGGAAGAGGACCAAAGCCTGTATGGGAGGAAGACGTGATGACACAGGGAGAAAACAGCCACCCAGAGCCCAGGAGAGGCCTTGGAGGAACCAACTCTGCCAAACATCTAGATCTTGGCCTTCTAGAATTCTGAGAAAATGAGTTTCTGCTGTTTAACCCTGCCCACCTAGGGAGACCGCAGAGGTCCCACTGCTTCCCTGCTGACACCTGGCTTCTCTGCTTCCCCTCACCCCCAGCGGGCTGCTGTCGGCTCCGGCCACTGGGGCTGTCAGACCAGAAACTGTCCCACTTCCCCAAACTGCCCACGGAGCCTCCCATCCCTGGTCTGTTCTCACCCGTCCGGCTCTTACAGCTGTCACTGCAGTAACCAGTCCTGGAGCTATCAGGCCACGCAGTCTCCTCCCTCCTTCCTGCCAGCGTTCTGGAGGACGACTGCTCTAATATCAACATCGTACATCTATCAATCTGTTTCCTCCTCTGAGCAGCCTGGCTTGAGGCCAACCTGGATGCGCCCCACGATCTGCATTCTCCATCCCTTCCCTCAGGAGGCCAGCCACACTGCACCCGCTCACGCATGAGCTCAGAGCTGTCTCCCTCTGTTCACGCCGCTCTGCCGCCTTCCGCGCTGACTCTCTGAACCTTTCTGCCCTTCCTAAGCCACCAACCGCTTTGGTCTCAACAAGAGAGGGGTGAAGCTCCCCCAACTCTGCTCTGCGAAACCAGCATGCCATCCTTCAGCCACCTCCTGGTGGCACTGGTCCCTTCTCCCCTGACCACCTCTTCCCCGTCTCTCGCTTGCCAGCAAGCACTTGCATCAGCATTTAGAAGTGCTCAAGTCTCCTCCACACTAAAGTTGCCCCACCCCCAGCTATGCCTCGATTCCCTCCTCCTGTTTCTCAGCCCCCCTCTTGAAAGGGAACCATCTATTTCTGCACCTCTCCCCCAGTCTTTCCAGTTGCTAACTGGGTTTCTGCTTCCGCCACCCCCTGGAATAGCTCCCGAGGCTACCGATCACCTCCAAAGTGCAGGATCCAATGGACATTTCTTTCCAGGTTCACTGGATTTGTTAAAAGCAACCCTGACTGGCTGTTCCCTGCTTAAAGATCCTTTTATAACATCCTGTCGCTCTCAGGATACAGGCCAAGATCTTTACTACAAAGTGCTTTCCCGACTGATCCGGGGCCTCATCTCCCCTGTGCACCCCACTCTCACGCTCGGTCCTGCTGGAGTTGGCAGCTCTGTGCAGGCGCTGCCCTGGCTGCCCGGGTGGCCTTCTCACCAGCTGCCCCCCTCTTACCCTTGGGTGGTCTGGTCCTCAGGGCTGCCCCACCTGGCCGCAGCACAGCTCTCTATAACATGCTCCCCTGCACCTTCCCTGGCTGCAGCCTGGTTATCTGGGTGTCACTTGGCATTGTTCTCTCTCCTATAGACTCCAGGCTCCTGAGGCCGGGGCTCTTGTACGCCCTGCACCCCGGCGCCCAGCCTAGCACACAGCACGCCGAGTGCCAACCAGACTGAGTCCACGCAGACGGCTCCGGAGCGCGCTGGCACTGAACCTGCCCTGCCGTTGCTGTCCTGGGCACCTTCCTTGCGTCGCCAGGGCCCGGTCCCCAGCCTGTGCTCACCACGCACCACAGTTCCCACCTCTTTGGTGGAAAGCAAACTGAGGCCCAGGTCCCCATGTGGTCACCACTGTTCTGATAAATCATGTTCTGGGGAGACAGCCTCATTTGTTAGAGCTGCGTTCGCTGCTACGGGCAGACCCGAGCAGCTGCACAATGACAGGTGACCACGAGCCCAAAGTACTGAGTCTCAGGGCTTTAAGGGGAAGCCTGCTGCTGCCTGCCTGAGCGCCGAGCGGGACACGTACTGTGTACTGTGGGGGAAGTCGAGCAGGTGCGCCATGGTGACGAAGGGGTGGTTCAGGGTCTCGATCGGGGTGATTCTCTTGTCGGCATCTATGGTCAGCATCTTCTTCAACAGGTCGATGAACTCCCGCCGGTCTGCCTTTTCCACCAACATGTCACTCCCTTCCAGGTCTGTCGTCATGTTCACCTGGAAGCAAGCGGGGAAGGTTACCAAGACCCCACGGGGCCTTCCCTCTCCCTGATTTCCCTTGTTCTCTGCCCTGCAAGCCTATCCTCATCTCTCTATCACCCACCAACCCCTGGAAGGTTGTGTCTGCCTGTTGCTGTCCAGAGGCTGTGGCCTCTGCAGCCCAGGACATGCTGTGCACCGGGAAGGGCCGCCGCTGCTACCTGCAGAGGCACAGCTGGGTCACATCGACCCCACTGAAAACAGGAGAGATGAAAGAGAGTTCTGGAGACTGGTTGCCTAAGAGTGTGCGCAGGCGCTTCACACTACTGAGTGACATGCTCCAAAGTGGTTAGGATGGTCCTTTTCACGCGGTGTGCTTCCCCACCGCCCAGCCACAACCAAGCAGGAGGAAATCAGGAGCACACGGGTCTGTTTACTGAACCTTCAGAGGGAAGTGTAGGGGCCTGAGTGCCCTCTTCTTGCACCCACAGCCTGTACCCTCTCGTGGCTGCGATTCGAAGGGCTTCGGCCCCTGTGTTCACTGGGTGCCCTCTGGCCAAGGCTATATGTGGGGTCTCTTCCGAAAGCATGTCTGTGTCAGGCTTGCCTCAAAAGGCTTGCTCGGTGGTGCTTTCTGTATTTTCCAAGACATGCTCTTGGAAAGCAATTTCAGTTTTATCAGACAATCTAAGCTTCTAATCAACTGACAAGTATACTTTACTCAGAATCATGATTTTTGGTTACACTCATCTGCAGTAAGAGGTGAGCTAAGTGTTTATTGGGCTATAGTGTTATTTTTCATTGCTTTTAAGAAAAACTCACTTTGGGTTGCTCTGATTTTAGACTAGTTTTCACGCTAAAAATAAACTGAAGTTCCAGAATTTTCTCTGGAACGCACAAAGGTGAAAGTAAGCTGAGAGAGAAAAAGCAGCGGGCTGAATTCTGTTCCCTGAAAGATCTGCTGAAGTCCCAATGCAGGTACCTGTCATGTGACCTTATTTACAGATCGGGCCTTTGCAGATGTTAAGATGAGGCAGCAATGGCGCCAGGTGGGCCCTAAATCCAATGACTGGTGTCTTTATGGAGAAAGAAGCGGGTGGCCTGCACACTGGCACGGACAAGCACAGGGGTGGGACTGAGTGGGGCTGGAAGCAGAGACTGAGGGAGGGAGCCCCCAGCAGCCAGGAGAGAGGCAGGGCCTTCAGGGAGCCTGGTCCTCTGGACCTCTGATTTCAGACTTCTGGCCTCCAGTACTGATAGAAAGCAACGTGTCTGTGGCCTGAAGCCCCAGCTTGTGGTGCCCGGTGAGGGCTCTGGGACACCAACGCTGACTCGCGGGCACTGAACTCAGATGCACGGCTGGGCTTTGCTTCTCAGGAAAACCCATGAGACTGTCTGGGACTATTTAGAAATGGAAGCGAGTAACTGGCAGCTATGTTCGAGGAGCTGGTGTGAGGCTAAAAATAAGTCCCCAAGTCAGTTGGCGCTCTTACTAAGGCTGGCGTGTCGAGGTGGCGGGACGGTCGGCCCCGTGGTGGGGCAGCAGAGCCGCCACCCCAGCCCGGGCGCCTGGCGTTGGCTGTCGTGCTCGGTTCCAAAGGGCAGCACTGCCTACTCCTGGGCTTACCTGCGCCATGTCATCTAAACAGTTGAAGATGTACTTCCTCGCTTCTTTCGACTTAATCCCCGTCTCCGCTTCATGGTCATCCGGGGTCTGGTCAAGAGAGACAAAGCTGGTTGGTGTTTACCTCCTGGTCGCTCTGACTCAAACCCTGGAGAGTCTGATGCTTCTTAAAGTGACCTGCACATTAACCCCTTTTGCTCTTCACCCTCACACTCCCTCCCTCCGTCCCTCCCTCCCTCCCTCCCTCCCTCCTCACACCTGCTCTGGGTCTGGCTTGGAAGATTCTAAAATGAGTAAGATATTCTGCCTGCTGACACCCCATGTTCTTCTCTAAGTTTAAGGGATAAGGCAAGATTCTACAATGTTACCTCGATAGAAAAAATAAAAAGGTAAGTTCCATCCGTAAGGAAGCAGATGCCCTTCCCCATGCATTTTTACGTTTCAATTTAATTTTGTTGAATCGACTCTTGTGTGCATGGCTCTCACCATGTTTGGGGCACTACTCTAATGTGAGGAGCTCATTTAATCCCCTCTGTGGCCATCGGAGGTAGGACGACAGCCACCCAGCTCCCAGGGGGCGAGACGGGCACAGGTCACAAGGCCCAGAGGTGGCCGTTGGCTCGAGCCTGTGCCCCCTGTCAGCCCCTGCCGAGCACTGGGCCACACGCGTGTGGTTCCCTCAATGGCCCCAGCCCGGGAAGCCGCTGCTCCTGATCACGGCTGTGGGTTTTGGACTCATCTCAGGATCGAAAGTAATTCACCCTTGAAAGTCTCGCTTAAGGGCACACACCTGGAGCTGCTGAGCGCGGGCTGTGATCCCGGGAACAGCTGGACAGACAGCACTGAGGCTCTTGACCAAGACGCAGGAGTGAAGGTGCTGCCGCCTGGCCTCCCCCCTCCACCTGGGACTCTGCACCCCTGCAGCTGCCAGCGCCAGCCCTCCCCTCAGCAGCCTGAGCGCCTGCTTACCAGCCCCCCATCTCCTTCCCAAGTCTTTTGTCACTATAGACCACACATGATCTTTAAATTGTATCAGAACTTGGCTGTGGTTTCTGTCAAAGAGACAAAAAAGAGAAGGAAAACAAAAAAAACCCCAAAACACCCGCCTAGCTCTCTAGCAAAAAAACCCCCAAAACCAAATCTAAAATGAACATAAAATATATCCCAAGACTCACTAATTTTCCCTTCCCCGGAAATGCATCTGCGCCAACTACTTAGGCACAAGTCAAAGTGAGGCAAAGTATGTTTCCAGTGAAGTAAAACCACCCAAGAGTTTGGGTTTGAACAGGCCCTGCCCACTGTGGGCTGGCAGGACCCGCTGGGCCTCGGGATGCAGGGCGCTCGGCCACTTCCTTCGCCTGAAACCCTCATCCTGCTGGCCCAGCCCCGGCCCTCCCCGACCTTGCCCTTGCCGTGGCTCCTCCTGGCTCCAGCCTGTTCCTCCCAGGGCACTTGTTACTGGGCTCCAGCCTGGTCTGGTCTCGTGGACCGTGAGCTCTTCGAGGGCTTGGGCTGGTTCATTACTCTCTGGCACAAACCTAGGACACCCAGGTGTACTAAATAAAATCCAGGCGTTTCAGCAGGCCCGGCTGGGGCACTCGAACTGGGCGTTGCAGGCCCAGGCAAGAGGAGCTCGTCCACGCTCTGCTCCACGCACACCCCGCAGCGCAGCCACCTCCCCGGGGCGGCCCGAGTGAGGTCCGGCCACACGCGGCGTCCGAGGCGCCCCACTCATGCCTGGACCCTCCTCCCCGGGGTGGGGCCTCAGAGAGGAGGGGGAAGGCTCTGCCTACCTTCAGCCTCCACAAAGGATACGGCGAGTCTGTGTCACGGTTGAAAAACCTAGTTGTCTTTGTCCCTGCGCTTAATAAATATTCAGCCGGCAAACCTTGTGTTTGTGAAATATACCGAATCTGCAAGAAACGAAGAGCGTGAGGTCAGGGCTTTACTGTCACTGTACATATGGGATATTAATGGTTCTAGTGCCTGTGAGAACAAGTGCAAATGACAGTTTTATAGGGGGAGAAAGGAGTAAACAAGAACAAGGGGGGAGGAGGAGGATGAAAGAGAGAACAGCCAGGTGAAGGGGAGCACGGTCCGGGAGCCCCGGGCCGCACCCCGCTCCCTGCACCCACCTGATCGTATTCTGACGCCCCCGGGTAGAGCGGCCAGCCCAGGAACAGCTCTGCGATGACACAGCCCAGGGACCACATGTCGATGGCCTCACAGAACGGCAGACCGAGGATGATCTCAGGGGCCCTGAAACACAGGAGGGGGCGATGAGACCGGGCAACACGGGGGCTCCTTCTAGATGAACGGCCCATAGAATCTGAGCCTGCAGACCCAGGCCACTGTTTCCGACGCCCTCGTGCTGTGTGGCTCTGGGCCCGCGCGATGTTTTGGGGTGATCCTTCCCAGTAGTGGGGAAGTGGCTCAGGTGAGGCTTGGCTGCAGCGAAGAGCGGGTTGTGCTGTAGGACAGACTTCCCAGGAACCACATCCATGGCCCCCATCCGTCAACACCCCACCCGGACCAACTATAACCGCATCAGAGAGGTGTGAGCAGAACCTCCGCGCCATCCCGCAGCTGAAAGCCAGGAAACGCCCTCAGCATGAGAGCCTGGTTTCCCAGAGGAACTCCGAAATGCAGGTGTCCTCTTGCCAGGAGGGGCCAGACAAACCGCCCCGTCCTGAATAAGCCGAGTCCAGCCAACATCCCTTACGCCCACAGTCCCCTTCTGAAAAATTTGCATCGGACAAAGGAAACCTTATCATTATGATTTCTCCCAAGTTTCTCTCCTGCAATGTTACAATTAGAGAGACTTTTCCATGAGACTGCAGGCTGGGGATTGCCTAGAACTCCAGTACAGCCTGTACCTGCCAGACAAGTGACAAGCAGGAGCTTCTAAGGAAATCACCTCAACTCACAGAAAAGACAGGTATTTGGTGGTCGAGACCACACAGACCACAGAAAGCAGCCTCCGTCCTAGCGATCTGTCACGATGAGGCAGGGGGCTCAGAGTATGAGAGACTCAGGCTCCAAGTAGAGAAATAGTTTTGTTTTTAAATGTAGCTGTGCTGACAATGAAAGCCTTGGCCCAACCTCTCAATGTTTCTCTGGGTTTCCATGGCTTGATTAAGCTGGGGAGAAGATGCTCCCTCCCTCTGTACCCCTCAGAAGCCAGGAGGGGGCAGCGCAGGGTACCAGGGGTGTGTGTGTGGGGGCGCCTGTGAGCAGACACCCCTGCTAGTTTCTGAGCTTCTAGTCTATCCATATTCCATCCACTCAAAAGCCACCTCCCCATCTTCCTCCTTTACATCTGCTCTAATTGGGAATACTTTCCTCTATAATAATCTGAACAAACAAACCCCAAGATGTCTTGTTACAAGTCTTGGTTTTGCAGCTGTAAGAAGGCGTTGCTGGTGTTTTAGGGCAGTAAGATCCCCGTTTGCTGGTCAAGACTGGTCTTCCCAGGCTTGGGAGGAGGGGGAGCTGCTATTTCTCTCCCCCAATGCCGGGCACCTTCCGCTGCCCCTGGGCCTTCACCCTTCAGGTCCTGTCGCCTCCCACTTGGTTGCTGGCCCCGTGTGAGGACAGGAGACTGCTCCTGCCCCAGCACGATGCACTGGGGACGCCATGGTGTCTGGTGACACCTTGCTGCCGTGCTGTCCTGTGTCACAGGGCCCATTCCCCACAACCGGCCTTGCTGCAATGCCCTGTGCACCCACACACAGTAGGGCCTCCAGGGCCAGCTGCCCAGTCAGCGTGCACAAGTGATGAGAGTACCCACTCAGTCTCTGTAGAGATGGTTTTAGTTTATTGGAAAAGCCACATCACTTAGAAATGTGGGGGACATCTGAGACGAACACTGCAGAGAAAACAGCCTGGCCTTAACACATACGGGGTCAGAACTCACTTTTTTTAAATTTTATTTTTTAAAGAAGAATTTATTTATTTATGCATACAAGAGCTGAGATACAGGCCAGAGGTGTGAGGAGTGAGAGGATTCACCAGAGACAGAGTGGGGAGCTGAACAGGCAGATGGACTGAAACACACTGCTGAGGGGAGCAGCGGGCGAGGCAGGAGGGGTCTGCTGCGCAAGCTCCACAGTGCAGCGTTCAACCCCTTGTGCCACCAGGGAGGCCCCAGAACCCGCTTTTCTTTCCGTCTCCTTGTTCTAGAGCCCCTCACACGTGGACCTTCCTGAGAGAAGAGTTCTTGACTTGTTTCAAGAGATAGCCCCCCCGGCTGGGATCAACAGCTTCGACGTTCCTGGCACCTGGGCGCTGCCTCTTGCAGCCTGGACACTGGTCTCGAGGTCAGGTCTAGGGACAGGCTGGTTGTGTAGCTTTTTTGGATGTGACCATGAGCCTGCCCTGCGGCCAGTTAGCTCGGTCATCGCCTCTGCAGACCCAAGGGGACCACGGGGGACCTGGGGGCCCTCTCCCAGTTTCTGTTTCTTGATGAAGGGCTAACTCATCTGACATGCTCCAGCGTCTTCCATCAAAAAAATAAAGCAAACCCAAGCACCAGACCAAGCCAAGCCTTTCCTCAACCCTTTCACCCCCCCGCAGCTGCTGCCCTATTTCTTTGCTCTCCCTTCAGAGTCAAATCTCTCTGAAGAAAACCCTAATTCAAAGAGCTCTATGCACCCCATGTTTACTGCAGCACTATTTTACAACAGCCAAGAGCTGGAAGTAACCTAAGTGCCTACTGATTGATGAATGGATAAAAGACATGCGGTACAGATACACAAAGGAATACTATGCAGCTGTTAAAAAAGACGAACTCCTGCCAACAACATGAGCAGACCTGGAGGGAATTATGCTTTGTGAAATAAGCCAAACAGAGACAAACAGTTTGATTTTACTCATATATGATGTATCGAGAAAACAAATTGATGACAGAAATAAAACAGAATAAACTTTGGACTATAAGACCAGTGGTTTCCAGAAGGGAAAGGGGAGGGGAGGGTAAATTGGGACAAAGGGGATGGGCGGTCTGGCGAAGGGTTGGACAGGTAGCAGAGGCGCCATGTGGCACGCCTGAGGCTAACGCCATGTTATAATGCAGTGCTACTTCAGCTGAAGTGAAAAGGAGGTAATCTTCGGCAGCTTCCACCTCTCAGCTCACGTCATCTCCCACCTGCGCTAGCTGGACTTCCACCCTCTGCTCCAGGCCAATGCTGCCAGAGCCAGTCAGGACCAGCCGTGTCCACAGCATACACCCACTGTTCAACTTACAGTTCCAGGGCCCAGGCGCCCCGTTTCCCCCACGCTATCGACCACCCCCTCCCATTCTGAAACACCTGCCTTGGTGGCCTGGCTTTCCTCACATCACTCACTCACTCCTGTGTTTGTCCTGCCTCTTGGGCTGTGGCTGGTCTGCTTCCTTGGCTGGCCTGCCTTCCTCTTTCCAAATGCGATGGCCGAGTCCTGGCCCCTTGTTATAGGTCATTGAGGGCTGAATGCTCTGCCTCCCCTTCCCCCAAGAAAAAGACATGCTGAAGTTCTACTTTCTGCCACCTCATACTGTGACTGGGTTTGGGGGTGGGGCTGGACAGCTGGACCCAGTCAGGACACTGTCCAGTGCGGTGGTGTCCTTCAAGAGAGGGCAGTCAGGAGGCAGACACAGAGGGAAGTCAGCCATGTGGTAATGCGGAAGGGGTGGGGGTGATGGGAAGGAGTGGGGTGCGGGGTGGGGGGGAAGGGTGGGCATGGTGGGGAGGAGTGGGGTGCGGGGTGGGTGGGTATGATGGGGAGGGTGGGGTGCAGGGTTGGGGGGAAGGGTGGGCATGATGGGAGCAGGAGCAAGAGGAATGGGAGGAGGTGAGAGTGACGCTGCCGCAGGCCAAGGGCCTTGAGGCTAGAGAAGCGGGCAGAGTCCTCGCTCGGGCCGCACACACCCTGGCCTGCACTTCGGGCCTTAGGAACAAATATCTGCTGTCCTAGGCACACAGCCTGTGGCCCTGGCTCCAGCACACAGCAGTGGCATCCACGCCCGCAGGTTTCAATTCCACGCATTTGCATCTTGGACTTCTCTGGCTCCAGACCGCCCTCCCGATGGCCTGGCACAGACACCTGCACTGGAGGGTCACGGTGTGAACGCTTCTTTTCCGCCCCCACAGAGTCCCTCTTCCTTGTTTCACTAAACAGAATCAGCCTCCAGCCCCAAACTGAGCATGACCTCTAGGCCCCGCCTCTCTCCTTCATCCTCACCATCCAACCCATCGGTACGCCTCCAAAATAGATGTCAGATCAGCCAGATTCTCTGCCTCCCCTGCCACCACTCAGCACCCGATGCCCTCCACTCACCTGGAACTTCCTTCCCATCTGGTTTTTCTGTCTTCCTTCCTCCAGTCCACCCTCCATAGCAGCCAGAAGCAGCAAGGCACACCTCCCTTTGCTCAACTCCCCCAGCCCCGCCCTCATGGATTCCAAATCCATAAATCAGCCCCCTGGGCCTCTGGTGCCAACCCTGCCACTCTCCTCCTCTCTCCTGGCTCCTTCAGCCCAGCCCATCCGTTTTCCTTTAGTTTCTAGGAGTCCTCTGGACCTGGTGCCTTAGCAGTGTCACCGCTGCTGCCTCGATGCTCCTGTCCCCGAAGCCTCCGCTTCCGTCACCAGCAGACACGCACCCGTGACGCCAGCTGGGCCCCCCTCACTGCCACCACCGTAAGTGTCACCGGGCAGCACATCCCCAGGAACCTGCTCGCGCGGCCTCCCGGGCTCAGTCGGGGCAGCAGTGTGCTGGCAGAGCCCAGAGCCGCTCAACCAGTGAGGGTTTGCGGACTGAGCGAGGCTTTATCAAACAGAAGGAGGTGCTCAACAGTGGCTCCTTTGGAAAGTTTTAAGGAGCACAAACAAAGCACAGTGGAATGGGAAGAGCTCCGTGGAGGAGCGAGGTTTGGGCCGGAAGGGCAGGAGCCGCTCAGGAAGAGCGGGCCTTGGTGGGAAACACTACAGGGAAAGGAGCTCAGAGATGGGCACCCGTGGCTGAGGCTCACCTGTGCCGGGCACCTGAGCATTGTGGGGACACCCACCTGTGGGTGGTTCACAAAAGAATTACAACAAAAGGCCAGAGAGAGTGGGAGGAGGGGAGCCTGGGTGGCACCAGGATCACGCAGGGCCAGGGCTTCTGACTGTAAAAGGCCTCAGACACGCCCCCTCGAATCTGTCTCTTCCTTCTCTTGGAGCCATTACCCTGCTCAGCTTCCACTGCTGCCGGCTTCATGAGGCCTGGAAGCCTCCCCGGAACCCCGGCTGTCTCTTGCCTTCCGTTTCAACCTTTTCCTGTCCATCCCGAAACTCTCCCTCATCCCAAAGGATGTGCCCGTTTTCTGATCTAGCCTGTCCCCCCCCACCCCCTTTCCTCACTCACCCTATGATGCCCACTCTGCTGGTGAATACGGGATGAAGAAGGAAACCCGAGTGAACAGTGAGCAGGAGGGCAAGCGCTGCTGTCAGTGAGTTCGCTCCCTGCCTACTAACCCTCCCACGGGCGGCGTCTGGGGCCCGGTCTCTGGCCCCCAGTCTGGTGTGGGGCATGTCGGAGCTTCTTTGCCTGGCCCCTGGGAAGCCTGGGGGCCACAGACCATTCTGCTGTGACACTGTGGGTGCCTTGCCCCTGCTGTGTCAGTCTGTGGAAGTGCAGAAGTCAAGTCCGAGCTGGGTTCTTTGGGTTTGGCTCATGTTCACGCCTCAGAGCAGCTTCAGTGGTTTACACTTGGTGAAGAAGAGGCTGTTCTGACCGATGGTTATTCTCAGTCAGGATTTGTTCAAGCTCCACTCACCACTCCCTGACTGGAATTAAATCCAGCATTTGCTCTCAGATGTCTACTATGTCCTGGGAGCTGTGCTGGGCACTGAAGGTTGAACAATAAACCAGGTTTGAGGCTGCTCCGGGCACTCACCATGGCTGGGGCAGCCACATGCCAACAGCTAAGAGAAGGCGGTGGGAGTGTGGGCTCAGAGCATGAGGGGGGTGGTGAGAGAGAGAGGAAGGAGGCTTCCAAGGGGACAGGGGGGTGACTGCATCCCCTCTCCCCAGCGCCCGGCTGTGCCCACGCAGGCCGTGCCCAGCACAGGTCTGTGGAAGGAGCTATGGCTGCGACCCCACCCCAGGGGGCGCCCACTCTCCCTGCCCATCTCCTTCTCAGCCCCTCCGACACCAGAGACAGCCCACTGGCCTTTCTGCTGCAAGGTTTGCGTGTTTCTGAAAAGTCACCTTCCGGTTTCTTCCTCGGGGGTCATTTCTGTTTTCAGTTTGGTTCCAGAGCGGGTAGGATGGCTGGCCTGGAACACAGTCTTCTCCACTGGCCCCAGAACCCTCAGGTTCCGTTGATGACATCCTCAGCCGCCCCACAGAATTGTCTTACAGAGTCTTAGAGTCTCCTCGTTGCTATTTCAGGACATCAAAAATGCTTTCAACGTACCCAAAGTGGCAGACAAAATTTGCACCTAAGAAAGTGGGGGATCGTTCCTTTCCAACGTTCCCGTAGCAAGACACAGATAATACTACTTTCCCCTCAAAAGAGAATGAACCGCAGTCATCTCTGACACAGTAGTTATGGGGGCCTTGCTATTCTGTGCCACCAGCTCCAGGGCGGGTGTTAGCGCTGAGAGGGCACTCCCAGACACGGGGCCCTAGGGGCCTGGCCTCTCTGGTGGTGTGGGGACACACAGATGAGCGGGGAGGACACACAGCTGGGACCCCGCTCACGGGGAGGACCTGAGACCGACACTAAACAGAGCTCGCACTGAGCACAAAGGCGAGCAGAGAGCAGGCGGTGACGTGGAGTCACTGTTCTATGATAGGCATGAGTCCACAGCCCAGCGAAAATGCAGAGCATCCCTTGTCCTTCACATTCAAAGCTCATTTTCCTCCTTTCAAGTTGAAATTTGAGGAACACCATGTAGCTATATTACAGCACACATCACACCTTTTTGCTTCATTTACTTATATAGAAAAGGCACAGAAGTTAATACAACCGACAACCAAGAACCGGCCAATCAGCCTCAGGAGAAAGCTGCCCTGTCCACTGCACACTCCTCACTTCTGCCTGGGCCAGAGAAGCGCCGTCCTAGCCAGGGGCTCCCTTGACCGCCACGGTCGAGGTCTTGGTCACCCACACAGTGCACTAATGAAGCCAGATCAAGGTTCACCACCATGCCCGGCTTGGGCAATCCTCGTGCGGCTCTAATCAGAGGCTGCGGGGAGAACTGTACACTTCTGGAAAAACGTTACTCAATTTCTCCCAGTTTTTATTTCACCATCTATAAACTGTGATTATTAATCTCGTTTCTCCCCCTTGTCTCTGCAGCAGCTTATGAAGATAAATTATAGCTGGGGTAGAATTATAAAGCAGTTTGAACTCCTTGGGAGCCAGACACTCTATTAGTCCCTGGTATTTTATAATCACTGATATTATAAGGTGTACTTGAATTGAGCTGCAGTGCAAAAGCCCGTTCCCACAAATATATGTAGATTGAAAGTCACCTCAGTACGGCTGGGGCAGAAGCAATCAAAATGTAAAACTGTATTTCAGATGGGTTGTTAAATCTTCTGTTTCTACTGCAGAAATAAGGGGGCTTGGAAATGCTGACATGAGTGCAGGTCGCTGTTTGAGCCGAGGACCTGGGGTGGGGGCGAGAGATCACATCAACGTGGCACCAGCCCGAGAAGTGGCAGAAAGCCGGGGGCCAGCGGGAGGCTGTGTTGGAGAAACTGGACCCCAAGAGCGAGGGGTCTGCATAGAAGACAGCCTGCAGGGTGTGGCAGGGGTGGGTGGGGGGCACCTCGGTGGGCAGAACAGAGAGGGGAAGCTCCCTCCGAGAAGACAGGGAGCAGTGTCCCTAAAAAGGAGTTAGGCCACCTCTGGGAGACCCAGAGGGTCCAAGGGGAGACCTAAGACGATAGGGCCCTGGTTCATCCAAGGCCAAGCTGGGCCCTGATTTTGAAAAAGATACAGCTCCCCCTGAGAACAGGAGACACCAGTAAAAACATTGGTCAGCAAGTGAAGTGACTATAATCCCCCAAGGCTCCTGAGGGTGCTGCTGAAACCAGGAAGGTGCATATTCTGATTCTAGCCTCTAGATTCACGGCTGTGTTCTCGTGTACATAAAACAAAGTACAGGGGCGAAGCACAGTGGGAGATGCGAGCAGCTAGATGACGCCGATCTGGCTTGCTAAGAGAAGAAAAGGGAAGAGGAGGAAAGGGGAAAAGCCAACTGAATCGCACATGCCGGAGAAGTGTTCTCAGGGAGAACCGGCTAGGACCCGCTGTGGGCCACACTCGTGCTGTCCTGTCACGCCTCTAATTCCATCCCTCTTGACAAGTGCTGGGCCTGCTTTGCCTGCCCCCGGCCCAGGGTCCTGATGCTCCGGGTTGGTGTCTAGAGCCTTTCTGTGAAGCCCCAGACTGCTGCAGCCATCCTGGCTCTGCCCACCGGCGCCTAGAGAGTGGTCTCCTTACAGGCTGTCGTAGGGGGTGGTCTGTGTGCACGCTGGGCCAAAGTCGGTACTCAATAGCTGTCTGCAGAAGCAGCTGGCAGCCTGGGAAACAATCGCAGGTGTCTATGTGCATTTACATAGAGTGCTTATTTTACAACTGTTTTCTTTAAATTGTACAAAATCACACCTACAAAAAGTGACTTCTGAGAAGGCAGTGACCAGAGTCACTGGACCAGGGGCAGACACAGGACATGGCGGCATCCAAGCCCCTCTAGTGACCCCTCCCAGACACTGTCCCCTCTGCTGTGTGGCGACACGCAGCCGGCACCGCACCTCTGTGCTCTGCTGGGTACAGGCCCCAGAGCAGGAGTTCCAGCTCACGCTGGGGGGTGGGGATCTCAGCACAAAGGCCTGGGCTGGAAAAGCCACACAGCCAGGCTGGGAGAGAAAGGAGACAAAACCTCAAGCATTTCTTTTAGTTCCTTTTGTTGATTGTTTTCCTTTCGCTTTGTTGCTGGTCTGTGACTGACATAAAGGGAGCATTTACAGTTTTCCTGGGAAGTAGCCCATACTGGGAAGGCCTCGCCCAAGCTGCTATCTCACCCTCTAGCTTTCTGGGGCCATCCTCTCTTCTCTGCCCTGGGGGGTAACTGGGAATTTCAGTTTCTGCAGATCAGCTGCCCACACAGCCCCTCGGCTTTATTCAGACTGGTGACATTCCCCACCAACAGAGTGAAAACGAGATGTAAGGCTAGTCGGAAAAGAAAGGCTGGCTTCTTTCACACTATTCTATCCGTTCAAGCCTCAAAACCCAGATAAAAGCACTTCAAGAAGGCAGTATCACTAACTGGGGCAGGTTTACTGCCCCAACTTCTCATTGGTTTCACATTTAACTTTGACTGGTTCATGGTGAGGCTCAAATTATTTGTTGGAGGAATGAATGAATGAATGCATGAATGACTGCATGAGCCAATGGAGACTGAAGGGTTCTAATGCCTTCCTTCTAGTGGTATATGTGCTCGTCCTGGAGAGGCTGGAGCTGCCAGTTCCCCGCCAGAGCAACAGAGACTCAGCACTGTTAGGCCTATTGGGGTATACCCCGGCCCAGCCCCATTTGATCATGTGGCTCCTGGGGTAACAACCCCTGAGACTTTCCTTACTGCCCACGCCTGGGATGAGAGGCAGGGACTGAAGATGGGAATCTGCTCCTTCTTTGACACTGTACTCGGTGTCACCGAGTGGAGACACATTAACAGACACAGCAGAAGCTGGAGACCCAAGGTGTGAAGAAGAGTTCGCTAGTGTAGACGGGGACACATGGTGGAGGATGGGCTTGCACGCTGCTGGGGAGGCCCCTGCTGACAGGGGGCATCGGAAGCCTCCCTGCCGGGTTCTGTACTCTAGGGAAAGACTTACTTGGAAAAAAGTGCTGAACACTCTCCCTAAACAAAGAAAAAGAGCCTGGAGCCATCCTGGCTGTTGGTGCAGGTTCTGACCCAGGACCAAGCTGGCAGGGCTGAGTGGGGAGAGGCGCAGGTCGGCCTTGTGCCCTGGGGACACGCAGGCCCCTCTGGCTTTGCCAGGAGACCAAAGCTGCAGAGGACCAAGGGCACAGCCTCCACTCCAGCCTGTAGCAGGAAACTTCACGGGCGGGGGCCTGACCAGCCAGGTCAGGACAGGAGGCAGCTCCTTTAGGGAAAATTTTCCAACGCTTAACTTTTCCTAAAGGAGCTCGAAAATCAAAACCCCACCCCGTTTGCTTTCCTGCGCGCTCTCCGGCCAAGCGAGGGGGAGCGCTGCAGGCTCTTCGCGGGCCTCGCTAGGGGGCGCTGGCGGGCAGCAGACACGCGGCCGAAAAGCACCGTGCGCCTCAGCTCGCCGGGACCAGGGGTGGTAGTCGCCCAGCCACCGTTGAGCCTCGCTTAAGAAACCAAGGGCCACCTCGGAGTGACAGAGGATGTTCCTGTCAGTGGCAAGGGTGGAAGCTGTGCCTTCAGCCCCCTCCCAGACGAAGATCCCACTGCCCAGAAATGTGCTTTTCTCATCCCAGCAACGGGGCCTCTTTGTAATCTGAGAGCTGGGCCCTCCTGCATGCCTTTGGAATGGAGCAGCCCTCCGCTAAAGAGATTAGAAATGTCCATTTGTTCTCTTGAGCTCTGCTCACTGCTCTGGCCCAGGCAGCCACTGGGGAGGGGAGACAGGGTGCTGCCACCACTCAGGGGGAACTCAAGAGACAGAGTAAAAAGACCGAAGAACAAGATTCGGAAAGCATCTCCTTCTTGCTGGTTGGAAGCCCTCCAGGCTTTCATCTGGGACCCTGCCTTCTCCCCTCTGCCCTGAGTCTGTGTTTCCACAGCCCCAACTGGATCCACTGTCCTCCAGGCTCTCACACTCATCCCCGCTCCAGAGTTTGGTTTTGTTCTCTCTGGAGAGTCATGCGTCATCATCTTCTCCACTGGACTGGAAGCGCCTCCAGCTGGCGGGCTGTGCATGCTGTATCTGATCACCTGGGGGCCCCCAGCCGGCTCAGGTGTATGTACAAGGTGCGTGTGTTGCTAGGGTGCCGCGCTTCTCTCCGCTGCTATGCAAAGAAGCGGCAGTGCTGGCCCTCCGTGGTGGCGCAGTGGGTTAAGCAACGCACTATGAAGCAAAACGCAGCCACTGCAGCGCGAGTTTGATCCCCGACCAGGAAGGTGACCCACATGGCGCAGCAGACCGCTCCTGTCTAGCCCGCTGCGCCCCTCAGCAGTGTGTTTCAGTCAGTCTGCCTGTTCTGCTCCCTGCTCTATCTCTGGTGAATCCTCGCACCTCTGGCCTGTACCCAGTTTTTGTATGCATAAATAAACCTTAAAAAAAAAAAAACAACCCACTGACGCCTAGGTGTTGGCTAAACTGGATCATCTATGGGCCCAGAAAACACTTTCTCACTTCTTGTTCATGCACCTGTGTTTGCACTTATCTTTAAGGAAGGAGAAGGGGCAGAGGGAGCAAGCTCTTCCTAGTTCTTCTCTGATAAATAACAGGAACATCCAGTTTGGGTGGTGACTGAACAGAAAACCCGGGACACTCTATTTTTAATGGGAGACGCTTGGCAATAGGTGGTTTGTATCTTTAAAAAAATGCATCAGCCACGGAGTGGTAGGTGAAAAAGCAGAAACTATTTATATATCTGGGGATGAAGAAAGAAATAAGAAGTGGAGGTGAGAAGAGAGGGCAGCTGGAGGTTGCCTTTTTTTTTTTTTAATTCAACTGAATAACCCACAAGCAGTTGAATGGCTGTTTGAAAAAAAAAAAAAAATGGCAGTGACCCTGTGTATGAGCTGTTTTTTTACTTCCAAAGATTAAAAGTTTTGAGGTGTCACTTTAAGTAACCAAGGTGCTGCTTGCCAGGCTAGCTGGGGGATTTTGTTGTGTCCATTAAGATTTCTCTCCATCCTCCAGGAGTGGGAGAGGACTTGAGGGAGGTTAGGGGGAGTGGGGAGTCCTCAGGGGGAAGGAACCTGTGTGCATCCTCTAGGAGGCTGCACCCCAGGGTGCCCAGAGCCCAGCAGGTGTGCCATGGTGCAGCCCACTGGCCTAGCTAAGGTGTCCCCTCCCCTTTTGGAAAAGCTCTGACAGAGTTGCCTAGTTCCTTTCCATTTGGCCTCAAAGGGAGTTTGTTTTTTTCAAGAGACATAAGAGCCCCAAGACCCCAGAGATTCACCCCTAGATTCCACTTCGAGATGAAGTGAAACGATTCCTTGCGACTCCTCGGTGATGCCTGCTTGGGTAAAAATCAAGCAAAAGTCTCCTTTCTTCATCTGGGGGTGTCTGAGTTTTCAGAGGCCGAGACATTCCAGATGACTATGGAACCCAATGTCCTGCGCCTTGTGTCACCGGGATTCCCATTCAGACCCGGAGTGGGGTGGGGACTTGGCACACACCACACTGGGTATTTGTGGGGGGAGAGAGGCAAGGCTGATGAAGGAAATAGCACCCACCCCTGGCACCATTATTGCTGCTGGGACTGCATCCGCGGCTTCACCATACGGCAGCGTCATCCCCGGGCGCACCTTCACATCTGGTTAAAATGATGCTATTCCTGTTCTGAAAGGTGGAGGGGGGAGTCCCCACCGGAGTCTGTCTCCCTTCCTCCCCAGCAACCCCATCCCACACACTTCTCGCTGGCCCTGGCCTGCCTGCACCATCACCTGGCCCGCCTGCATCATCTTGGAGGGCCATCCCCAGGCCTGTCCTCCTTGGCAGGGGCGGGGCAGGGTGCTGCAGGGGTCTTTCTTCCCCTCTGTGTCACTGTGGTCAATAGGGGCAGATATTTGTGGAGCCTCTGTATTTACCGTGAATGCTGAGATCAGTTATTAGTGACTAGATTTTTCTTTTTTTTTTTTATTAAAGATTTATTTATGCATACAAGCACTGGGGTACAGGCCAGATGTGTGGGGGGGTGAGAGGATACACCACAGAGAGCGGGGAGCAGAACAGGCAGATCCACTGAAACACACTGCTAAGGGGAGCAGCGGGCACAGCTGGAGAGGTCTGCTGCACCATGTGGGTCCCCACCCTGGCCGGCAGCAGGGATCGAACTCATGCTGCAGCGGCTGTGGTTTGCTTCATAATACGTTGCTTAACCCACTGCGCCACCAGAGAGGCCCGTGACTAGATTTTTCTACGGGAAGTGGCAATGTAGAGCGGGGAGTGAAGCCCCAGACAGAAGACCAGAAACGCTAAAAGCTGGCATCTGAAGGTATTATTCAAAAACAATATGGGAAGAGGCAGAACTGCATTTCCTTTGTTCTTCTAAGGGGAAGTTCAGAGAAAGGTTAGAGAGAAAACAAAGCCGGCCATCTCTCAGAGAGGCCTCTAGCCCGGAGAGGTCACTTCCACTGCAGGCTCATTTCTCTGCGATCACCACCCCCTGTGACCTGCCTCTGTTCGCAGGCCACTGGGGCCTTATGGATTCTACCTCTCACTTCCATTCACCAATACCCCGAGTGTGGCTACTGCCAAGGTGCGGGGAGGGGCGCCCCTGCCCAGGTGCACACGCCAGTGTCCTGGAGCAGAGTGGACTTGTGGATGCCGCTTGCGCTGACCTTCAGTTCCAGCCTGGGGTTTCATTTATTGAACAAGTAAGCACTCACTACCTGGGGAATTTTTCCTAGGGGGAATCACGTTGGGGTACCTTTCCTTCCCCTTAACATTTTTATTCAGGCAAAATCCAGCCCGAGTGAGTATTAAGGGTGGTCTCGCAGGCGGCAAAGACGACGGGCAGCCCAGGGGTGCGCGTGGGTGCGTGTGTGGTTTCCGTAAGTGCCTGCTCAAGCCCTGCTGTTTGAGCTGGGAGGGTGCAAAGCTGGCACCAGAAGGGGATGTCTTGGCAGGAACCGGAGGACCTTCTCCTCCCTGTCTGACCCTCTGGTTAACTGGCACCCCTCGTCCACCAACTAGAAGTGCCCACGGAGTCACTGGGGGTTATCTGTCCTCACAAGGCGATGACTATATCGAAGGGGGTGCTGTCCTTTGTTCAGGGATTTTCCCTTGAAATCTTAAAGAAATTAGGTTTAGTAGGAAGCGTCATCTCAGGCACGGAGGGAACTTAACGACAGGGAATGCCCCGAAGAGACAGGGCTCAGCAAGAGCGAGAGCATTTCCTTGAGAAGTAGATGGGAGCTCTGATTCTATCACTCTTAGAGGTGGTACAGGCAGGTCTTAAAAAATTTTTTTTGAATGGTTTTGGATACATGCAAAGATAGTTCTAAGACGGCCTACAAAAATAGGATATTTAATTTTGAGGTGAATTTTAAGGACACAGTTGTAAATTGCTTGAGTAGTACATACAGATTACTATGACACAAATGTTATTTATTTTTTGGGGGGGAAAAACTATGTTCAGGCTTGGATCATTTGTTGAAATGGTGGTGACAGCCGGCCTCTGAGATGCCCCAACTCACACTGATGCCCCAACTCGCACCCCAACCTGTGCGACCAACAGAACACGGTAGAATGAGGATGTAGCCTACTGGGAGTCGGTCAGCAGGGCCATTGCCGCTCCCACCGTGCTCTCAGGGACCCCTCGCTCTGGGGGAAGCAGATGGCCATGCTGAGAGGAGACTCGAGTAGCCCTGTGGACAGGTTCACAACTGCGGCCTCCTGCCCACCCGAGCACCAGCGGCCGGCCAGGACAAGCCACCTTGGGAGAACCCGCCAACAGGGCCGAGTCCTCAGATGACAGCCCCACCTGGGAGCCCAGACGTGACCTCTCCAGAGGAGGGAAGAAGAACTGTCCAGCCACGGTGACCCAGAGCCCCTGACCCACAGAACAGACAGTACAAGTTCACAGTGGGAAGTCACTGAATTCTCGGGTCGGCCTTTACCCAGTGACAGGCAGCTAACACTCAGTGTCGGCACATCTCTGAGAGAGGCAGGAGCGTGCAAGAGACCCCTTCCTTCCACAAGCCTTGGTTCCCTCCCACTTTAAAAGACAAGCCCCACAGTGAAGAAGAGGATGTGCTTTCCAGCACCCGCAGGCAGGCCGTCCTGAGGTGAGGAATGGGTGGCCACCCAGAAGCGCCTATTTGCAAAGGATTTAAGTTTTCTTTTTCATTAACATTTAGAAAGTGAGTGACATTTCCTAAAAGTTTGTTTGGACTTCTGGATCCTTCTGAACACCCAACTTTGGCCTACGCATTTGTTCTTGGCAACAGAGAACCCCTAGAGGACCCCTGTGCCCCACTCTATCCTCACCTGCCCAGCCATTTGCTCTGCGCCCTAGGAGAGAACCAGAGGCGGGAGGCCCAGGGGAGCAGCCAAGCACCGTGACTGCTTCTCGCTGTATATGGGGGGGCCTTTGAAGGGTGTAAAATGAGCTTTGTTATTAAACAAAAAAAAGGTCTAGTCAGCAGCTACCCCACAGGCAAGGGTTACTTATAAGGAACAGAAAACGATTTGACTTCACGTGAAACAGCCTGACTGTGACGGGGGTGCAGGAGCGCCCACATCAGCTCCTGCGACCTTGTTTTCAGGGGCTTCACTCTGAGACCTGGGCCAGCTGGGGCCTTGGCTGCCTCAGTGGCTATGCGCACAAAGGAGAAGGGTGGCTCAGCTCTGAGTCTTGGCTCCACTCTCCCTCTGACGGGGGAGGGGTTTTGGTGGCCTCTCCCCATCTCTCCGTTTGAAAGCGGATTATCAACCGTTTCCAGGGTGGCTTACTCAGGAATCGGCTGGCCAGCGCTGGATAACCAACTCTTGAACAGACCTCCGCTGACATTCTGCTGATTTGTGGACAAGGGATGGAGCATTCACAGCCTCAGGGTCCTAAAATCGCCTTGCCTGGACGGCTGAGTGCTGGGGGGAAGGAGGCCCTTTGCCTGCTGAGAACACTCTGGAGGTGGCTTCTCCCGGCTGCCAGCCTCCACTCCCCCCCCCCCCCCCCCCCCCCCCCCCCCCCCCCCCGCCCCAGCTCGGGATGCTGTGGAGTAATTAGGCAGTAAACTCAATCACCGGCACTAACGAGCTCCTGGTGTGTCCGAGATGCTGCTAAAGGTGGTGTGGAGTTTCTGTTCTCAGGAAGCGTGGCGTCAGGCGAAGAGCATGGGACGACACAGACCGACCATCAGGTGCCAGAGGGGCTGACGCCCAGCGGCTGCAGCAGGTGTTTGCGGGGCACCAGCTCTGTGCTGTGGGCCCTGAACAAAAAGCGGTCTCTGCCCTCCGGGAGCATCAACTCAGTGGGGTTCTCCAGACAGGGACGAATAGGGGATTCTGAAATAAGACCATGAGGGCAGAACAGACTTGAGTCCAGTGAAGGGAGACAGCCTTGCAGGTCAGGAGACGGCTAAGTGAAGACCCAGAGGCGAGAGCACACAGGGAATGTTCCAGAGAACAGGGAGGGGTCTGCCCGTGAGGGCCGTGTAAGGGGCAAACAGTTCTAGGCGCAGCCTGGCTGCTCCTCCCCTTGGGCCAGAGAGAGGACAATAGCTATTGTTTGGTGCTTCCATCAGTGTGGACACAGGGGCCTTGTCTCTGGACAGGGGGCTGGAGGATGCGGGGCTGGGGACTGCCCCACGGGCTGAGAAGAACACGGGCTCAGAGCTCTCAAGGGACAAACTGCACCTCCCATCCCGCCACCACGTACCATCAAGACCCCACGTGTCCCCTGTCACCTGTGAGAGACAGCTGGTGACAGGTGAGCAAAGGAAGTAGCACCCCCCTTCCAGCAGCACAGCCAGGGCACCCCGACCTGGTGTGATGAGGTGCAGGTCTCACCATGGCGCCGGTGCCTGCCCACGTGGACGAGGTTTTTTCCTTTCCAAGGGGAGAGGGAAAAGAAATTGACGTCTCTACAAGGCAGACAGCCTTATGTACATGAGCCCGGCGCAAGGAAGGACACCGGAGCTCAGCGGGGCCCAGCGGCCCAGAGCCGGGGGGCTGCGGGCACAGAGGTTTCCCAGCACCGCAGATATGAATACCTCAAGGTTCAAGTTCGGTGTCAGCAAACACATCTTTGCAAATGCTTCCGGGTTTAGGAAGGCGTGGGGTCCTGGCAGAGGCTCTGCGGGTGGCCTCCCAGCAGGAGGGGGCAGTGATGGGCAGGGGCAGAAGAGCGGCCCCGTGGACAGGAGGGTGTTGAGGCGCAAGGCCTCACGGGTCCAGTCAAATTCTGATTTTTCAAAGCAGCCTGTTCATCTTGACACTCCTGGTAACACAACTCCAGCCACCCCTTAGCCGGCCCATCCAACGTTTATTTTGGGGAACGGTTTAAATCAAGAGGAAAGCTATTAATAAATCAGACAAAAGCTGTTGAGGGGATTCCCTGTGACTGGGAAATTGACTAGGGTGGTTTCTAAAGTCCTTGCCAACACCAGGATTCTAGGATTCTGTTCCTGTTTTCCTTCTAGATGCCTGCAATCCCACCGTGGCCTCTCATCCCACCCTGGCCTCTCATTCCACATTGGCCTGTAATTCCACATTCATGGGCAAATGGAGAATGTTCATTTGCATGAGGAAGGGCTGTCTGGCCCAGGGCTGTTAGCCCTGGGTGGAATTATCTTGCATTAGAAATGTCTCTAGAATTGAGGGGCCCAGGCCTGGAGCTGAGGCACTACTAAACGGTGAGCAAGTTACTGAATGCCGAGTGCCCCAGAAGGGCAGAGTAAAAGGTCACAGCCACTCAGTTAAGGGGCACGGTCACCACACATGCAACCCGGGGAGCAGCGCTAGGAAGTACTGAGAAGGCAAACAAATCAAGAGCAAATGAAGCAATTTATGACAAATAAGCAAATATCAGCCTTCCCAGTGGAACAATGGAAAGATTTATCACAAATGCTTCTTAATCATAAATTAAGCTGTCAGCTGCACAGTGGAAAGGAGGGGAGTAGAGTTGGGGGGGTGGTGCCCTGGGCGAGGTCTTGGGCTTTTTGAGCAAGGAGGGACCCTCTGGGTCCCCTGCCCCCAGGGCGCTGCGACAAGGGCTGAACCTACAGAGCCAGCTTTCCCCGAAGCAGCTTCACAGCCTCCCACATCAGGCTACCTCGGTCCCTTTTTTCTCCCCCCCACCCCCCATCTCTCTCCAGCCTTTTTATACAATGCCGCTAGGTCCTGCCCTTCTCTCCCACTTTCCACTGACAGATGGCATATATGGGCAGTCTACACCACCTTCCTCCATTTTCCAAGTAACCTACAAATCCAGTTCAAAATATATGATCAGACTGGTATTGCAGAAATGTGGCTATGAATTGAGTATGACCTGGAAGAAAGAGCACTCTCCTTGACGGGGGCCTGGAGAAACCGATCCAGCTGAGGAAACGGGAGGGGGGGGGTGTGGGGGGATGGAGGGGCCAGCGGGAGCCCACCAGGAGGCCAGTGTGGTAATTTAACACCCTAAGGACTTGGAGAAACTGCTCTCCAGTACCAGGGTTGGAGACCCACCGGTCTTTCCTCAGTGCCATCCCCAGCTTCCTCTCCTTTTCTCTGGATAGCCCCCAACTCCACCCTGGTCCTCCTCCTGTGGGGCCTGCTGTTCACTGTCCAGCATCAATGGCCTCCCTCTGCTCCCACCTCTATTAGCGCCCCTCCCTCCTCCTCCTCCAGCCCTGGCCCAGGCTCTTGCTCTAATGCTGCCTGCCTTCCAGCCCCGCCCCTCCCCGGAGGCCCTTAGATAGCTTTGGCCTCAGCAGCACAGGTCTCAGGTCTCAGGTACTCGTGCTGTTAGGGCAGCTGGGGTTGGCCCTGCAGACTGTGTCTATTTGGTTTTTCACTTCAGGTCCAAATCCCCAGGCCGCACCTTCAGTTTCCCCATCTCCGATGCAGAAACGCGTCCTGCACATTTGACCATCAGCCAGCACTCCCTGGCCACATCCCTGGCTTGCTGGACCCTCCCTCTCGGTAGCCTCTGATTACCCTTTCCTCTCTCCACCTAAGATTCATGTCATTTTCTCCCCTGGTCACTTTCTGGTGCATTCCAGAACACTCTTCCTGCCCTTTACTCATCTTCTATTAAAATTGTTTCTGTGAGCCTCTGGATGCGAGACCCGGCACCCTCTTTCTTGGACACCTGCCTCCCTGAACGCTGACACACGGCGCACACCAGGCACAATGGGTGATGTCTCTGGTCTCATTCCATGCAAATGGCCAGCATCCTTCCAGAAGCCTCTAAGAGTTCCGGGTCAGGGGTCAGACCTGGACTCTGCACCTGCCTTTGCTACCCACCAGCTCTGTCCTGGCTGAGTCACTAAAGGCTTGGCGCCCAAGCTCATCGAGATGGTAAGAACGGCTCCTCTGTGTCGGGAGAAGATCGCCAGAGTGCCAGTCCCTGCGAAGGGCTGCTGATTACAAGCACAGCTCCTGCCACCCGCCCAGTGCATACGCTACGATGAGCAGGCTACACAGTGACGATGAATCAAGAGTTTTCAATTTCACTGAGCTACCTTCATGGAATAATTTCCCTAAGAAATGGAAAAGCAAAACCAAAATTTTCTCATGGAAACCAACTTAATGCCAACACTAGTGGAACAGATCTATTTTCTACACAACGACTACAGGATCTGCCAGAGTTGTCCCTGGAAGTGGGGGTTTAGCTTATCAGAAAAGGGTTAAATCCTGTCAAGAGTTCTGTCGGGTGGTGCTCCCAAGGTGGGGATGAGATCTTTTTCTGTATGTTCCTAATTTTGAGCGGGCCCACCATAATGGCTGCTTTCTAGAACCTTCTTCAGGACGAACCCCAGCAGGTTGCTTAAATGTTTGCCGCTTTTATGCTGGAGGCCCTTCTCAGGCGATGGCACAGCCTGTCTTTCTTGGGGGAGGTTCTCCTTCTGAACACGGACACAGCACGTTACCTGTTGGGGCCTCCGTGCAGGCCCTGGGCCAGGCTGGTTCTTCACACGCAGCGGCCGTCTCAGCAGGAGGGCTTTACTCTCTCACCCACTAAGGCCAACAGCTTGTGGTGGCCCCAAATTAATGGTTGCCACCAAGGGCAGGGGCTGGGGGGCTTCCGGCACTGAAGAGCACTACTGTAGCCAACACAGCCGCTCTCCTACGGCCCTCGTGTCCGCGTTCCCCTGGCTGGCCTACTTCTTCCCTGGGAGTATCCGCTTTCCTTGCCTTTTCTCACTCATGCATCACAACTGAGCCACTTGAACCACACCCTGCTCTGTGAGCTGGCGAGGTGGGCACTTCACAGGCGGCAGTCAGCAGGCACAGCGCACCGCCCTTAGCCCTGTGGTGTCCAGTCATGAGCCATCTTTCTGAAGTCCATGCTTTTCCCAGGCTCCCTCCATCTCGAGCCCGAGCTCCAGACAGTGCCACCAGCTCCCAACGGGGGCCGCAGCTGCACTTTTGCTAAGTTTAGAGCGAAATGGCCCCTGGGCGCCCAGTCCCAGGTCAGCCTCTGCTGTAAGTGGCCTCATGTCACCCGTAGCTCCTGCAGCAGGAAGTCCATTTGTCCTTATTCCCTGTCTTTGGCCTACAGCACAGACCTTTCTTCACAGGGAGTGTCTCAGCTGGGCGGGGCAGAGCCATGTCTGCCCTCTGCTGCCACCCCTTTCTTCCTCCCTGGCCTTGATTCTGTCTCTCAGTCCTCCCTGGCCCCTCAGGGCCCCTCCTGGTTCCTACTTGGTGAACTCTCTTCTGAGTTGGACCTGTTTACACCTTGATGATACATTATGCGTGTGAAAGGTGCTCCTATGCTTCGACCCCTTTTTATAACTTCAATATTGGGGTTCAGGGTGGCTTGTCCACAGTTCAAAAGTCGCCTCTGGGTGGGTCACGCTGCCAAGGAGACGCTTCATATCACCTTCAAGCAGCTCACTGGCTGGCGACAGGCACCTCACCGGCGGGGCCTCCCAGTTACAGAAGCTCCCTCTGGTCGTCGCCCAGCTACTCATGGGTGCTGCTGTGTCTCTTGGGAAACAAATAAAGGCCTTGCTGGGGAAAACAGAAAAGCCCTTTCTTCAAAGGGTGTGTTTCCAGCCCGGGGGGGGAGGGAGGGGGTGGTGGTGTCGATGGGACGCAGCAGACCTATCAGAAAATTGAAAATCAATTTTTTGACGTAGAGTCTCAGAAGAAAACTCAAATAGAATTTGCCTGGTCACAGCTGAATTTGTCTAGCATGTCTTCCACAGGACACTCACTTTTTCCTGATACATCATGATTCAGACTTTATTCAAATTCTCTTGTTAAAAGGAAACAAGAGACAAAGAACAGAATTAAAATCTCTGTTTGCTCTCTGCCCGTGAGGCCAGGGGACAGGGGCTCAACCCACACAGCCCATCTCTGGCTGTCGCCGCCATAGGGCCCACGGGCTTGTCACCTTCCGAGCTGGACCTCACACCTGCCATCACCAGCTCTCAGCTGTCCGTGTTTCCAGGTCCTATTCTACGGCTGGATTCATTTTCTGTTCATGGCCCTTTAGACTGGTGCTGAGAATGGGGTGGGAGCCCCCTCTTGCAGAGGACTACCCAGCCTAGGTACACAGCAAGGAAGGAATTACTCCCAGAAAGGGAGGATCTGAGTTTCCGTGGTAGACCTGGTGACTGAGAAACTCATAAAGGCCCCAGATCTTGGCAGGAGACGGGAAGTGGTGTGTGAGCACCAACCAGGGCAGCTGTGTACCAAGAAGGGAAACAGAATTTGGAACGTGCAGGGAACATGAACACGGAGGCCCCTTCCCCACCTGCTCTTTCCCATACTCCCAAGGATCGCGGCCTCCGACAGTCTTTATTCTGGATACTGGTGGTACGGCGTGGGGTGGGTGCGGTGCAGGTGGGACTTCTATGGTAAGAATACTGTCCCCATGGCCCATTTCAAGCCACCACAGTTTAACTGTAACTTGAAAGCTCCCCACTTCCCCACCACCTAACAATCATCCCCCTGCAAGCTGGTACAGCTGGGGTCGGCACATTGCTGGATAACACACCCTAGAAATCATGGAGTACGCCCCAAGACCCGACACAAAGGGTCTCTTCTCCAGAATCCCTGATGACTGTTCACCAACCCTCTGGTTATTCTTCCTCATGGAGTCGAAATCTGGGGTCCCCCAGTTTCCCCCTGCAGGAGGAGGGATAAGTCCACCTGTGTGTCTCCCCGCTGGCAACCTCTCCACTTTTGAAGACAGCTGTCACGAACCCTGAGGTATCGCTTCTCCACGCTAAACAAACATTCGCAGTGTCCACCCACCCACCTTCACGCTCAAAGGAAAACTGCTTCCTCATGATAAAACATCCTCTCAGCGAGTCCAGTGCAACTATTACCTCCCTTGCTCTAAATACTGTTTTCCTGTTCTTTTTTTTTTTTTTAAAGATTTATTTATTTATGCATACAAGCACTGGGGCACAGGCCAGAGGTGTGGGGGGGGTGAGAGGATTCACCACAGACAGAGCGGGGAGCAGAACAGGCAGATCAACAGAAGTACACTGCTGAGGGGAGCAGCGGGCACAGCAGGAGAGGTCTGCCACACCATGTGGGTCCCGCCCCTGGCCGGCAGCAGGGATCGAACTCGTGCTTCAGTGGCTGCGATTTGCTTCGTAGTGCGTTGCTTAACCCACTGCGCCACCAGGGGAGGCCCCCTGTTTTCCTGTTCTTTTAAAAGCCACCTGACACCAGCAAGTCACCCTCACACACAACTGCTTCCCCACACATAACTTTCTTCCCCACCCCAGTCTTTTAATGGCTCTGCAGTTTGATTCAGGTTTCTCCATTAACTGACTTTTAAAAACATGCTCAGACTGTATTACTCTCACTGAAGGATCAGCTTGCCCCATGTTCTGTTCTATGGAGACCCTTTCCAGTTTTGATCCTGTGACCCAGGAGTGTTTTCTTCCAAGTCCGGGTGACCCACTAACTAGTGCGCCTTCGTTCCTCCTCTGGATGGAACAATCTAGTCCATGTCTCCCACCAGCTGAAACCTACCCAGCTCCACTTGTCCACTCTGTATTTCTTTGTCTTGCTTACACAACTTTCAAAGACTTGTCAAATGCACAGCTGAAATTCAGGATGTACTTTCAGCAGAAAAGCACTATATAAAGGTAAGAACATGCCTCCAGTTGAAAGTCAAAAGGATCTCAGGAATATGCCTGAGATCGGCCAGCCCTGGAGTGACAGAGGTGTCTCTTAGACCCAGCTCGGTATGTCCCTCAGTCCCGCTGCCCTGGCTGTCGGCTCTGCCATGCAGACGTCTTCCCAGCGAAAAAGCAAGCAGGACGTGGTGCTGTGCGTCCGTCCTCCAGGCCGTGAAGGGCCATCGGCCTAGAGCCATGCAGAGAAGGCAGAGGCCAGCAGGGACCAGAATAGAGGGGAAACTTTCAAAGTCTGTGTGACCCACAAAATTCCTTATTGGAATGGTAGAGAGAGAAGACGCAGATGCAGAGAAGAAGAGGAAGGTGGGAGCAGGGTGGGAGTAAGGTGAGGCAGGAGCAGGCAGGGTGTTCAGGCTTGAGGTCTCTCTCCTCTCCCTCCCCCTCTCCCTGCAGCTCTATCCCTCCAAGAATGCTATGAAGAAAGCAACGGCACTCATCTGGCTCGCCTTTCGCTCAGTGAAGTCATGCGGGCACGCTGGGATCTTCCCGTAGTTGCTTAGAAACCGCTTGCTGAGTAAGTCTCCACTGGAACCTTCCTGGGAGTCAGTGACAAGTTCACCACTCAGGTCCTTGTCTGGGCTCCTGAAAGTCTTTCTCTAGCTCTCTGTCCTGCAGACCGGCCTGGTCTCTTGACTACCCGGACCCCAAGTTATCTGGCGCACCGCCCCTCACACACATGCCTTTCCCCTCCGGCTCTGCCTACCAATAGCTACACTAATTCCTGTTTGCTCCTCTGCAGCCTGTAAACCACCAGCTCCTACAGCTTTCTGTCTTCTGATTCCTTCCTAATCTTCAGGTGCATGTCACGCCCCCTCCTCCATGAAGTTTTCCCTCTATTCTGGTCCCTGCTGGCCTCTGCCTTCGCTACATGGCTCTAGGCCGATGGCCCTTCACGGCCTGGAGGACGGACGCACAGCACCACGTCCTGCTCGCTTTTTAGCTGGGGTGAAGTCTGCACCGCAGAGCCGACAGCCAGGGCAGCGGGGTGAGGGGAGTGACAGCTGTCACTCAGGGGCTGGCCGACCTCATGGGCGCCTCAAAGGCCCAAGGTCAGAGATGACTCGACATTGAAAGTTCTTCAGAAACTGCAAAAAGCCACACAGCTGCTGGCGGGCGGTGTGCTGGGAGCAGTAACTGGCGTTATTACTAAGCAGTCCCTCTCGGTTAAAGGGTGCCAAACAGAAGGCAACTGGCAGGTGGGGAAGCGTTTTAGGCAGGGCTGATCTTAATACTATTTCCATGTATCAGGAACAAGACAAATTTGGGAGTAACAGCTTCAGGTAGTACTAGGTTTTTGAGATATTGGAAACAAACAAAAAACCAAAAATTAAACTCAGAAACTTAAACTGAGGGCCCTACTTTTGACATTCCCAAGCTTTGCTGTCTAGAGACCTAGTAATTGATGAGCAACCAGCCCAGACACCTACATTCCACTTCCAGGTTTCTCTCAAGCCCCGTGATCTTACTAGTTTTAACCAGCACTTTTTCTGGTCCTTGGTCCAGCAAATGTCAATCTCACAGGCAAGAGTGACCACCCCATGGCCACGGTGGCCTGCTTCTGGGATCTGCCTGCTCGCGCTTGGGGACCGGCTCCCTCCATGCCTGGACCCCCAGCCTGCTCCAGCATGAAGCCGCCCTCACTTACCCTCACCCTGCTCCCTCCTTTCCTCTTTTTCTTGGCATCTGCTGCTTCTTCTCTCCACCATTCCAATGAGCATGTCCCTCTCCACCCCTTGTCCACACAACAAGGCTTCCGTCCTTATTGCTGTCAGAACACCCCTGTGGGAGGTCACCGGGTCACCCAGAGCTGCTGACCCAGCTCCGGCAGCGAGGGGGTCTGAGGCCACCCTCTGGCCTGCAGCTCTCTGCTGCCCCTTTCTCCCTCTTCACCAAGAAGTCAGTCCTCCTCCCGTTGGCATTCAACTGTTCTTTCCCTTTTGTGTAGTAAGTCATCCGAGCACAACCGACAAACCTACTCTCCGGTCCTAACTGCTCCTGACCGAATCCCGGACCTTACCTGTCACGGACACCTGCTGACTGGATGTGTACGACACAGCACAGAGAGCCACGGCCCAGGGGCCCTCCGCAGACCTCACAGGAACCGCGGCCAACACCGCCGTAACAACCGTTACCAAAGGCTTGACATTCCTGCTGCCTTTCCCGCAGTGACCCTCTCCTTTTCCTGTCACCTGGGAAGCTTTATGGAACCCAAGCAATTCCTTTGCCATGAAAGACCTGACTTGGCTGTGTGGTCCCTGTTTTCTCAGCAGATGCCCAACCGCTATTGGGTCTCCTGGCCGTGCCAATCCATCAAGGCATGACTTGCTCACAGTTTTTATCCCATTACCTGTTTACCAAAAATCCACAGCAGCGCATTCTCATCACCATCCCAAACGCACCCCCTTTAAACCAGCACATGGCACCAACTTTCTGTTACATACACCGTCCCCGAAGTGGGCAGCTGGTGCTGCTGACCTCAACGCCTGTTTGTTAAGATCAACCAGCTCTCAGCTCAGTGCAAATGCTTGTGGTGTAGCTGTTCATCTTGAGCGTTGAGAAGAATCTCTGTTTTCCGTTTTCCACTGTAAGCCCTTTAAAATCAGAAAGCACATCTCATTTTTTAAAAAAATACTGAGATGACCAGATGGTGCTTTCAATACAGCAATTACTCAACAGGCCCTGAAGATGGGCAGTGACTGGTAGTAGCCAGAAGCCATTTCTAGAAGGGACAGCGATACCACACAATCAAAAAATACACCAAGGGAGGGGGAGAGATGATGTGGCGAACATATTTCTGGAGTTGGCTGTTTTAAGAATTATTGGCACACACGAAGAGCAAACATTATGCCTGCTGGAGCCTTCTCTCCTTTAACAAGAAGGTCAAGAAATGTACCAGTTAAATAAACCATTTGAGTTTTCAACTGGGTGGGGATGCCCAGCTGTTCTTTATTCTGCGACAGTGACGCTGATTTAGTCCTGAAGACACTGAGGAGGAGAAGGGACAGGCCATGGCATGCCCTCCCGCAGAGGGGCTGTCGCCACGGCAACACAGTAGTCCCAAGGCTCAAGGGAACCACCAAGGATCCTCAGGCACTTCTTAAAAGTCAAAGGTCAGGTGGCCAACTGTCAGTTTCTGCACTGGCAAGTATCTTTTTCCTGGAGGTTTTAGCAGATAGATAAGATACCTCAGAATGAATGATCCCAAGTGATCCCACTGAGGAAATGACCTTCTAGGACTTAAGGGACTCTCAGAAAACACATTCTGTTAAAAAAATGTAGTAAACCACTTCATAACAAGATGAAAAAACCTAAAGCTCAAGAAAAGCCATAGCCCTACTCAAATACAATAGTTTTTCCATTTAAATTTTAATTTACAGTTGTAATCACAATACACGTGCTATTTGGTCACTTGATAACGACTCTTGCGCAGTTTGGATATTATACTTGCAATTGAGAACATCCCAATTATTAATATTCCACTCTACAAACGTCATCCTTTGCTCATGTGCTGCTTTTGGTTGTCTCTAATATTCACTTTCCAGAAACAAGAGTTGGGTGATCATATATATATGTATGAGTACAGTAGTTCACTGTCACTGCTGTATAGTCCAGGCTGAATGTGCACTTTTTGTTGGGCTGGCTGGGGGTGGGGGGTGGAGTGTGGAAGTGGGAAGCTGCTGAGACCGCCACGTACCTGCCCTCGAAGAAGCCAAAGGTGCCCAGATGGACCTTATGCCTCACATTGTCCTTGAGCCTCAGATGGTGTATATGTGTGTGTGTATGTGTGTGTGTGTATAAAAAACATGAAAACATCAATTACTTTTAAATTCTAATTAATTTTAGGGAATGATATTATCAGGTAAAAGAATATAAAAATACTTATGGCTGCTGGTAAGCTCTGCTACTAAATTGGTTCTTAGAAGGACTGCATGGACTTAGAGTTTTCAGTTCATTTTTATAATTTTTTATCTACCTCTTTTGCTGAGTCACTGTTGTGAGATCAATCCTAAAATAGTGACTGTAGTTTCATAAGTGGCGTTGGCTTATTGGTTTTTATAATAGGAAAACACCAGCAGAGAAAGAACTTTTTTAAAAAAACTGCCATACTTACAGGAAAAAATATGTACCTTTTTATAAAATACAAATCATAGAGGTTATTTTTCTTTACCCATTAGGATAATCTGGTTTCATAAGTAATAAGCAGTGAACACATTCTATTTTACCTTGGATAAGAGTAAAGAGAGCACTTATTTGCATTTGCTACACATCAATTAAAATCAACAATACTTTATGCAACAATAGTCAGAAAACCTTAATAGTAACCAAATAAGTCTCTTGATGTTAAGTGTTGTGGGAAACAGATAGGATTTACTTTTTGTTAAACTGGTGTCTGAAGAGACAGCTCTCATTTGAAGCACTAATAAATGTGCTTTCTCACATTTGTTTCTTCTGGATTGACTATAGGACATGAACAAATGAAGTCTATTCTGTTATAGTTTAATGCCATTAATTTTGTGTTTCAAAGTAATGAATGTAATTCAGATTTTCTGGAATCACCTGGCTAATGTTAGCTTTGAATCCAAGTAGTTAAAGATAATGAAGTAAAATAGGGCAGATAGCTGTCTTTTATCCCTCTAGAAGTTAACTTTTTATATGGATTGGTTTTCATCTATATGCCTCCTTTCTAATCTCAAGATATTTTGAAAGTAATCAAATAACCATGGAAGAATTCCAGTGGTGGGATCACTTTAATCTGTGCCTTCTTATGTAATATGGTGAATTTACAGAGAGGCCAATTCAATTTTCTTATCAAAAACAACAAAACCACGGACCTGGCCTTAAAATCCTTTCCTTTGGGTTAATCCCTTTAGCTGACAACTACACTCAGAAGTGGAAAGCTTATCATCTGAGGAAGGAGTGACCTTTCCACAAGAGGCACAGAGCCCTCCTCCCACCTGGGGGGCCTGGGCTGTGCCCTAAGTCAGGTCACTGTGTGCTCAGCGGCTTTTGAGTCATTTGAGGGGATGAGTCGTAAACAGAAGCCAGGATCTCTCACTCTCAGGAGCTGGTAATCTGGCCGGGAGGTAAACCCAAGAAGGCTGATAACTCTATTGTGATTTCACATTATTAAAGACAGAGGTAAATTAATAAGCCCATTTTTCTATTGTGGACCAAGAGAGAAAGGATCTTAAAAACTATTTCTTAAGGTCAGTTTCTCCAGATCAATTTGTGGATGAGAAAACAAGGTAATTAGAGATAACAGTTTCTCCAAAAATGATCTGTTGAGTATGGTTTCCTCACATGGATGAAGAGACGATTCTGAGGCCCCCATGAATGCAATGGGAAACCCCTAGGTTTCCCTGAATATGTCACCAGCAATAATTCAGTTAGTCACAAAGGCTAAGTGATGAAGTAAAAAGTGCTAAAGCCTAGATCGACCAAACAGGTCCTCTCACACAGAACTTCAGAAATGCTACTAAACTGAAACAATCGTGGGGGGGGGAGAAAAGGGCTACAAACAGTATAAATGCGTTAGCATGACTTGTAGAGGAAAGAGATGAAATAGAAAGTGCTATTGATGGCACTCAGATGGCAATGAGGTCAACACTGAAGCCAGGCACAGGCGCACCCACCGCTGAATTTTAAACGGGGATATTCAGCTCGACTGACTGCTTGTAAGGCCCGTCATTTTAACCTTTTTATTTACAGAGGTGCCAAGACAAAAGTCGCACAACTCATGGGTTAAGTTTGTCTTTTTACCAGATCGTCTAAAAGATTTGGTTGAAATCACTCTCAAATTGCTTTCAGATATTTGGCAAGTGTGAATTGATATAATAATTCTTAAGTGTTTCCAACGCTCATTTTTGATTTGCATGGCTGGCCAGAGAAGATTCGGAAGTCCTACAAGAATAAGGGCCGTTCTTCCATAAGTGGATGCCTTTTGGGGTGCAGGCAGGGTTGGGGTACAGGAGTCAAAGGGTGCTTGGGGTTTGCACTCAAAATTCGGATTGATGCCCCTCCCTGGCTCTTTTGAACGTAAGAGCAGCATGGTGTAGTTCTGGATTATTCCTGATGAGACTGCAGGGAAGTGGTTCTGACTGCACCTCTGATTCCCAATACTAAGGATGGGCTTTTCCAGACAATTTTAAGGGTCTCCGAATTTTGATGACCATTTCTAAACCCATAATGTGAAACAGTGAACCCAAAGAGTAATCTGTGACAGAGAGAATACTGAGAAACTCTTAATACTTGAAAACAAGGTATTACAATTGGAATTTGGTGAAATGAAATTGGCACGTCAAACAATAACAGAAGATTATAAGAATAAAAAGTAGAATAACTAAAAGAAATAATAATTATACCATAGACAGGTTTATAGAAAACAACACTGGTGAACTTGGTATTCCTAGGCTGATTTGAAAAGAACTGCTAACATGACATTTTCTCGAATATTGTGGTAGCCCTGCACCTATTCTTTATGCCTGTTTCTATAAACATTGCTGAAGGCAGATCCAAAAATTAGAGCTGATTAAGAACTATTTATATGATGTGTGTGCCAAAATGGATTAGACTCATAATACTTTCAGTCGAGAGTGAAGTTTTCATGAAGTGACTTCACTTCATTATGTGCATTATGAGAAATGGGCAGTAGCAAACGCTTGGCCTTGAAGGTCATGGTGGAGCTAGCAGCACCAAGGATGTTTAATTACTATCACGTGTCCACCACATATAGTCCTAGTTCAAAATGGCGTGTTTCAACATTTGATTGTTAAGGATTTTTATAAAAAAGTTTGTAATTAATGCCTTACACGTCGTATCTTACTCACTCATTCATTCACTTAGTATTTTTCTAGTGACTACAAGGTAGAGCTGTTGTTTTAGATGCTAGAGATAATTCCTCATCCCCCTCCAAAAATCCCTGCCCTCATGCAGTTTAAATTCTTACTCAGCACAAACACCAGGGTATGAATAGGGCTGATTAGTCTATTGATTTTGAAAATGCAAAGTCACATTTATTTAAGTGGGCATGAATAATCAAATACCTTTGACATGTAATACCAGTCAAGTTTAGAAGAACAGCTGGGAAAGTTCTGACTGTTTTACCCATAAACCACTGACAACAATAAAATGGTCAATTCAAGCCCTGACTTCAGACAATGAGGACTTAAAAAAAATAGTCATAAGTGACCGTTTTATTAATTCTGGTGATTAATTTAGATCATTAAACCAGGACCACAGTTTATTTAATCACTGTGGCTGTCTTTTATGTGCCTGCCTAATCTTTCACTCCTATTTATATCTATGTTTATAAAGAACGCACGTGTTTACTATGCTCAGGCATGGCACAATTTAGTAATTTAGTATTTTATAATGTATTCAGTATCGTCCTGGAAAAAAAAATGTACATTGTGAGGAAGCCCATAAGGTAAAATTTACCACCTGTTACAATTAAGATAAATATTTTATAGCAATAAATCTGCTGAGAACATAAAGCCCCAGTGGTTAAAACAGTGGTGATTTCAAAACAGTGGTTAGAATATATTTTATGGGGCCTCCCTGGTGGCGCAGTGGGTTAAGCAACGCACTATGAAGCAAAACGCAGCCACTGCAGCACGTGTTCGATCCCTGCTGCCGGCCGGGGTGGGGACCCACGTGGCGCAGCAGACCTCTCCTGCTGTGCCCGCTGCTCCCCTCAGCAGTGTACTTCCGTCGATCTGCCTGTTCTGCTCCCCGCTCTGTGGTGAATCCTCTCACCCCCCAACACCTCTGGCCTGTACCCCAGTGCTTGTATGCATAAATAAATAAATCTTAAAAAAAAAAAGAATATATTTTATGGAAGGAAAAAAGGTGGGGTGGCAGAGTAAGGCCATTAAATTATATTAGAAACCTCCAGTCCCCCCACCTGCCCTGGGGCCTGAGAGCAGTGAGTGGTGAGAAACTAGAGTAAGATGCAGCGGGGAGGAGGAGGCCACAAACCCGTCTGTGGGAAGCTCAAGCAACAAGCGGGCCAGCCACCAAGGAGGACAGCAGTGGAAGGCTCCTGACCTGACAGTGCAGTGGTCTCCTCATTTCGAGTCCCTGAAGAGTCCGTCGGCCACTGGTGCTTCTGAGCACCTTGCCACATGCCTCCGCCCCTCCTGCACACCTTGGGCTCCTTTGCGTGAGACCGCAGGCTGGAGAAGTCCTGAGACTGTCAGTGTTCCCTCAGGCCTAAGGGGAGTGGGGCACACAGATGGGGGTGGCCCCAGGTTCTTCCCGAGATCCCCAACCCTTTCCAGAGGATCTTTCCTGTTTTATCTACAACGTTAGGTAACTTGAAGAAATCTGCTCGTTAAAAAACAAAACATGTCCATAATAATCGCCATTGTAAAGGGCGTTTGAAACTTGCTGACTTCTGGTTCGGAGATCTTAAGTATAAATGTCACGGAGAGGCTAAGATACAGCTGACTATAACGGAGACGCCAGTAACTGAAATATGTGTGGGGTCCGCCTCATTCAACTTGCAGAGCCGTGCTGGAGAGGTCCTCTTACCAGCCCAGCAAGGTCAGAATCCACACTGAGCAAAGCCAGGTGAGATTTTTACATGTTTTAACCCTTTTCCATTATCTCACACATAAAGAATAAGAAAAAATTAAATGCTAAAATGTATGGTACTGATCAGGTAAAACAGCAACCTAAAGAAACCCAGATCCATCTAGAAGGTGAGAGGTGAGCTGAGGCTGAATAAATAGGCAAGGCTTTTGAGAGAAAGCACCCGAGAGGGGAGAGCTGGGACGAGAGCACAGAGATGGGCATCAGACTCTTGCCCATGGGGAAGAGTAAAAAATGCTTCTGAGCTGAACGCTATAGTTAGCCTCAAAGATCAAATCTGGCATAGACCAAACACTGGCTCCTTTCCCTCACGGAAGGAAGAAAACGAACACCACAATCATACGAATCAATTAGTCTTCTGTTTTCGATGTCAATTCCCAGAGCTAATTAATTACTTCGTTAAGTAGAAGATTCTCCCTTGATTTAGGTCATTCATGAATATCACTAAGTAAAACCTGATTTGCATTTCCTACCCTTTAAGTGCTGAGGGTCAAAATGAGAAAAAGAGGTGCTCCACGTGAACTTGAGGTGTCTGCCCAGTTCTCCACTCCCTCCACCCACACAGCCTCTCTGGAAGAGCCAGCTAACAGCACTGCCCTCCTAGTCCAGCTGTTTCAGCATCTGCCTCTCTTTCTTGAAAGAACACTGAGGATAAACGCTCCCGTCTTGACTGTGTTTACGCTGTGTCTAATTTTAGTTTTATTGTAGCAAAATGACTGATGTGACTTAACTGCTTTATCTGATGGATGTTGGTGCATCAGACAGACAGATGCTTGCTCTTACAGTTATTAGCCTGATGGATTCTGACTAATTTATGGGATGAGATGGGGTCTATTTTCTCCTGCAATGCATCCTGCTCAGTGACTGTATCATCACACACATTTAGACAGGACCAGCGGTGTTCAAAATATTCCACTGGCCGCTGAGGTGTGGCCAACAACAGGAAATAAACAGGACACAAACAGCATGAGACAAGCAAGGGTGTGCCCCACTGGGTGGGGCTGGCGTGAGTTTTCTGGAAGCAGCTTTGAGGTGGACCCCAAACTAGGGGTCCACATGAAAGGAGAAAGATGAGGCTTCCAGTGGACAGAGAGCCAGGTACTCTCAGACTGCAAGGGATGCCCTTCTTGACGCAGCCCAAGCACATGGGTGTATCGCTGGTTTCCAACTGCACTCTTTTCTAGAACAGAGGTAAGTATTCTCTTTCTGTAAAGGGGCAGATAATATTTTCGGCTTATCAGATCATATGCTGAAGCTATAGGAAGTCTTCACTTCAAATAGTCCGTGGGTTCCTGAAAATTTTCACTTTAAGTAAATGACATGTAATAAAACCAGGTCCTTGAATCGTGTTTGGTTCACTGTGGATCTCAGTTGGTCCTTTTTCTCCTTCTTTGTTATAATGAAGTGACACAGAAGCAAACACATCACCCGAGGACCCGCTGTTCTCATCTCTGGCGGCACAACATCAAAGTGGCCGAGAGCAGCTGGTAAGGGATGGAGGTGGCCCGCTCAGGGGTCACAGTCCGCTGACCCCGCACGGAGATCCCAAGGTTGGACCACGCTGACCTTCGGCTGCCCCCTCCAGGCTTTCCGGTCTAAAGTCTGGTCTCCCGGAATGTCCTCAGAATTCATTACTGTCAAGTCCTACACTTTCTCCTGTCACTTTACAGGTCCTCCACCAAAACACCTTTCCTGCTCCCCACACATCTGTCCAGACACTTGGAGGCCCTCGCTAAGCCACGCCCCTGCCGCACCAACCCCGTCGAGCCACGCCCCTCCTGCCACGCCCTTTTAAAGCGCTGGAGCACAGTTCTTCTTCCGGACTCTAGTGCGGATGAGGGGCAAATGGGAGGGAATTTCAATGGACCGCAGGAGCCAGGTGGAACTCTCCTTCCTCGCACCTGCCTCCTTGGTCCCACCACCCCTCATGCGTGCATACCACCCCTCACACAATTCTGAGTTGACCACGGAAGTGTCAGTGTGGCTGTGGGGTCAGCTAGGAACACCGCCTACTGGGGGGGAGGGAGGAGAACGGGCAAGGGGGTGGGGCAGGGGAGCGAGGTGGAGGGCAGCAGTCTTTAAGCCAACATCAAACCAACCTCATGGGGCATGCTGGTTATAAATGGGTCATACCTGGCTGGGAGAAAGTTCCAGGAGAGCTCACAAAACCATGCTAGGAGCATTAAACATTCCTAGCCGTTTCATTATTTGCCATTCAGCAAATGTTAATATTTCTTTTTTGTATTCCCACTCAAGCTTGAAATTAACATGGCTTTTTGTTTATTTCTTCATTTCTGCACCCTTGTCAGCTCATCTCAGGAATGCAGTTGCTTAGCGGGCTGCTGCAGAGTCAAATGAAGAAGCCGAAAGATGCTCACATATTGACTAGCAACAGGCCCGGCGTGAAAATGCATTTGTTTTTTTAACCTCTCAGAAGTAGAACATTTAGCTGAAAATAAATACTGAACACCTAGGACGCCTTTATCAGGAATCAAGAATCATTTTAGTCTTTCTCCATCCCCAAAACCAGACACCCCAGGGAGCAAAGCTTTCTGCAGATTATGCCAAGCAAGAGCTTCTATGTGCTACAAGGAGGCAGGAGAGCCAGGGAGAACTCAGAATTTTCTATGAGGGTAAAACAATCTCTGAAGATTGATCCCCCTCCCCAAAGACTCTTGAAACAGAATTTAGCCTAAATTTAGCACTTTCAAGCCACTCTGGGACAATGGACTGTTTGTGTCGGATTCTCTCTTCCCCAGGAGCCCCCTTTCCTTCCCCTCCAACTGCTTGTCAGCTCCCCAGGGCCTTCTCTCCACTGGGAAACCCCATTTACACCCCATTTCAGCTGGTGCCCAAACAGCCCCAGCACACATGGGGCCCTCTGAAGGGAAGACCTGCCCGGGGCTCAAGCGCCGAGGAGAAGCCTTAGCAAGCTTAGATTCCTTCCCCAAAAGGTGCCTCGGGTGTCAAGGGGACCCTGTCTATGAGGGCTTTGGTGGGCGTGTGGGGTGGGGTGGGCAGGATGTTCTGAAAAGTGCAGACTGTGACAGACCTGGTGCTGAAAGTCCCCAGGAACAGAATCAGTGGGGACCGGATCCAAAACTGGCTTGAAGAAATGCCTCGAACGTGGCAGATCATCTCTACTTCACATGGAGACTGGCCAAGTCAGGAGCAGGCGCTCCCCCACCCCTGGTGGGCAAGTGCATGATTAAATGTGCTTCCCAAACCTCCCAGCCAGGAGGAGGGGGACGCTGCCCTGTCTTACAACTTGGTCACTGACACAGCCCTGGAGGACAGTGGTCCGTGTATCCCTTTGAGTAGGAGCCCAACGGCGGGGTCTGTGGACCCTCGCAGCCATCACACAGCCCCCGCCATGCTGTGCGCCTGCCTGTGAAGTTGCTGCGGGATGGGAGGGGGGTGGTATCTGCTGCTCTATTCCTCCCTCCTCTGGCTGACGGTGACTGCTATATGATAAAGCTGCACTGAGTCACTATATGATCAAGCCACCCTCCATCTCTATTTCGGGTAGACTTTACACTTTGGGGGAGCTGGTAACACACCTTTCCTAATATAAATGTACAGGAGACGCCATTAAATGCAGGCTCTCCGATGGAGCCTACACGTTTTAATTGGGTCAATGTCTTCATCGTCACATCACATAACCAGCTTGGAAACTAAACTTGCAAAGTTTTCTGTCTTTAGCTTCTTTTCTTTTTTGCTCCTCTTTGGCTTGTTTTGATCATGGAAGCCTGCTGCCACCCCAAATGAAAGCTGGGATGGGATGGGGTGGAGGGGAGCAGTGAGGAAGCTATCCTGATTATCTTTATTGAAAGCTGATTTCAAAATTTGGCGGTGAGTTTTCAGAAGGCCAGCACCTCTACATAGATCGACTTCCAGAGCCAAAAGACTTCTGGATCACCTGCTGTTTTACATACGGGGCCCCAATGCTCCAACCCTTCTCAATGTCTCCCCATCATGGTGGACAAAGGAGAAAAACGATTTCCCAGGGACGCTAAACACCATATAAGAAAAGAGGCTCGGGCCTCCCTGGTGGCGCAGTGGGTTAAGCAATGCACTATGAAGCAAACCGCAGTCACTGCAGTACGAGTTCGATCCCTGCGGCCGGCCAGGGGGGGACCCACATGGCGCAGCAGACCTCTCCTGCTGTGCCCGCTGCTCCCCTCAGCAGTGTACTTCTGTTGATCTGCCTGTTCTGCTCCCCGCTCTCTGTGGTGAATCCTCTCACCCCCTACACCTCTGGCCTGTACCCCAGTGCTTGTATGCATAAATAAATCTTTAAAAAAAAAAAAAAGAAAAGAGCCTCATTTTCTGTGATCAAATTCAGCTTATTTGCTTTATGTGAAAATTCAGGATGTGGTGGCTGCCACATTATAGGCCCTTGAGGGAGAAGAGGGTGTCCCCTTCAGGAAAGTCAAGGAATGCAGGGGACTCTCCCCTCTCCAAACAACCAGTGTTCCCCGAGAGGAAGGGCTGAGGTTCCCCAGGCCAGAACCTCCCCACAGTTCTCTGTGTAATGACCTGGGGCCCTGTGTCCAGGAGAACCTCTCCTCCCTGGACGTGGAGCTCCCCCACTGGGTAACTGAGTGGGGTCTGCTCTCTAGCCGAGGATTCAGTGTAGGCCTCTTGGTCTAGTTTCTTCAATCCGCCACCTCTGTTACTGGCACAATGTTTGTGCCACTGTTGCTGTAGCTCCTGGGCTATGCTGGGGCCCATGGGAAGGCACCGACAGGGCGAACGGCCCCACCTCTACCCTGGGAAGAAAATGCGCTTATGCCATCTAGCTCAATGTATGTGGTATTCGGGCCCCTATACTTCAGTCCCACGTCTCCTGTCTCATCAATCGCCGCACACATTCCCCCTTTCCCTGGTTCCTAAGACATTCCCTGAGCACGTGCAGTGAGTCAAATTTGTGCTCAGCACCAGGGACTCTAGATAACCCTCATGTCTAGCCTTGAAAAGTCAGACGCAAGTACAGGCTGCCAGAGCTAGGGGTACAGTGCAGTGAGGAGCCGGAACAAGGGCTTCCCCCAGCACCAAGGGGAGAGCAGGTGGTTCCACCCCCTTAGGGGAGGGCTCCTTAATCCCCTGAGCTGCACCTGCACCCACCTCTGGGTCCCTGGGTGGGCAGGACAGTAAAGAAAGTGCTAGACCAAGAGCTCAATTTCCTTGTGAGCATGAACAAATGTCTGCTCCTGTCTCGGCTCTCTATCGCAGTGGGCTCCGGGCTTGGCTGAGCAAGCGCTCGGGGCGTGCTTAGCATCCACGTTAGCAGCAGCCTTCCCAGGTGCAGCATGGAGGGGACTGTTCTGGAGGACTCCAGTCAGGGTGTCGGTCAGATGTAGTCTGACCCCTGGCACACTGTGTGTTTTGCAGACTTTCCTCACCCCTCTGGTCCTGGTTCCCTAACCTTTGGGCCGCAGAGGGGGGCGACAGCATTGGAGGGCTACAGACAGGGAGGCGGTTGGGAAGAGGAGATCCGATCTTTTCAGGTAAGTGACAGAGCACGAGAGACCAGACTTTCTAGTGACAGAGCAAGAGGACATTTGTTCAATCTCAGCGATACAGCGCTTCGCTGCCAACACACCTTCCTTTACGAAGGTCGTGCACTAATGAATGAAAACCCTGGCTGTTTGTGTGATGCTGGCATCACCCAGAAGGAGCGGGGTTTCCAGCCAGGGTCTGGACTTTGGCCATACCACGTGCATCTGCTTCTTAGACGCACATAAGCTAAACATATCACGATAAAAATACGCCAAGACATTGCCTTAGCTAGCTGTCTGCCGGAGTGGGAGAAGCAACCACAAAACAGTGGCCTAAAATAACAAACAGCTATTATCTTAGTTTCTGGCGGTTGGAGACTTAACGTTGGCTCAGCCGGGTGGGCCGGGCCGGGGTCCGTTATGCGGTTGCACAGTGAGCGTGTCTAAGCTTGCCGACCACACAGGGACTGGCAGGGAGGGAGCGTCAGTTGTTCTCCACGTGACCTCCACTAGGCTACTCGTGGCAGCCAGAGCAAGAGAGAGACGGACAGATGGCAGACACTACGGACAGATGGCAGACACGACAGACAGAGGACAGCCACACCCAGATAGGAACTACAGTCTCTTTTACAATCTAGTCTTGGAAGCGACACATCAGCATTTCTGCAGACTCCGCTGATCACAGAGACCAACCCTGGTGAGGACCTGCAGGAGAGCATCGTCGTGTGCCAGAGGTGGCTCTCACCGCTGTAACGGCCAGTGGCGCTCCTGCCATAGCAGGACGACTGGGAGTTTCCTTTCCAGAATCAAGGAGATGGAGAGCTTTTATCCTATACCACAAAGACACCAACTGATAGGGGTTGTTTTCCCTCTTGTGGCTTTGAAAGCTGCAGATAGTTCAGAAAATATAAATGAAAATATTTAATAGGGTGGGGGCGATCCATCTATTTTGCTGTGTGAAATATTACATGAAATTTAGCATTTTACCCGTTTTTAGCGTACCGGACGTGACATTAAGGACACTCACATTACTGTGCAGCCACCATCACCACCCATTGAAGGACACTTATTGCAGAACTGAAACTCTGTACCCAATGAAAAATAACTCCCCACTCTCCCTGCCACACCCACCAACTACCATTCTCTCTCTCTATGAATTTGACTAAGTACCTATGTAAGAGGAAGCACACGATAATTGTCCTTTTGTGCCTGGCTTATAACCCTGAGTGCATGAGGTCCTTCTCTGCTGTATGTAGCAGAGGTCAACATTTTTCCCATCTTAAGGCTGGATAATATTCCATTGTACGCACATACCACATTTACTTTTTGTTCAGTCATTCATCAGTGGACATTGGGTTGCTTCCACTTTTTGGGTATTGTGAATGATGCTCTTACAAAGATAAGTGTACAAATACAATTTTAAGCATGTTAAATATATAAACATTTTAAGTACATTTGAAACTTTTTCAAAAATTCATGTCAGTGATACAGCATCACTTTGAGACCCAAGTGGGCAATAATCCTGCTTTTGAATTAATGCTGAGACTGGGAAAGTTGAAGGAACGAGGGTCTCTTCTTCAGGTCCCCTTGGGCTGGGCTGTCCTCCACCTGGTTCAGGTGGTGGTTTGGTGAGTATCAAGAATGACCGTGAGGAAACTCAGGTTGAGCTCAACTAAAGAATTTTTGCTTACGTTTTAAAAAAGGAATGTCCTACAGAAAGATATACGTGTTCTTTCAAAATGCAAATAAACAGCTCTATTAAGACATGTTTATACCAGGTCTGAGTTAAAGCTGCTGCAGAGGAAGTAATTATAGCCAGAAAGCTCTTATAGAACCTAGCTAATAATTCTAAACAGCTGGTGGTGGGAAGTTTAAAAAACAAACATGCCAGTAAGTCTATGAAGATACGGGTTCTTCCCTTCTCCAGTTGCTGGGCCAAGTCAGGCCATCCTGCCTATGAAGCTATCCCGTCCGTGGCTGTAGTTACCAGGCACTGGGGTGCGTGAGGCTCAGTGTAAGTGAGCAGTGAGCACCCCGCTGCCTGCTAGAGCATTCGAAGCCAAACCACCCCAAACCCAGGGCCATTCCACAGAACACAGAGGTCGGCTATGAAGAAGTAGTCTACTCATCTAGGGTTTAACCAAGCTGTCAATGATGATGATTAAAGTTAAGCAATTAGTGATGAAAAATTTCCTGTTTTTCAAAATTCTAAATGCCTACCACTTTCAGGAAATGAACTTGGTGCATTCAACCACATTTCTATTGAAAATTTATGATATGCCAGGTATTAGTAGGTGCCTGGGATAGGGGACGCACCGGTGAAGAAAACAGACAAATATACTAAACACTGAATGGCTGATGTTACGCAAGAGTTTCAGCTTTAATTCTGACAAAAGGGATGGGTGGCGAGTCACCTCCAATCTCTGTGGCAACTGGTCCCAGCTTGGTGTCAAGTGTCCCATCCGGTCCCCTCTCACAAGGAAGCACCCTCTCCTGGACCACTAAGCCCACAGAGCCCAGGCAGTGCAGGGAGAGTCTCTTAGCTAGCTGAGAAGAAGCTGGCCCTTCCAAGCCAGACTCTGAGAAGCTGTGAGTCTGAGCACATCCTGGGGTAAGTGCTCTTGTTCTTAAGCAGAAATGGGGATTCCTGCCACTCCCAATGCACTGTACGGCTCTCCTCCTCCCCTCACAATGTGTCCTGTTCCCCTGACTGCTCCAGGAACCTGGGCAGATCCAGCTTGGGTAAGTTTTGTCCTTCCTGACCAGGTGGACTGGAGTTAATGAAGTTCTCATTCTCAAGATGTGCCCCCTTGAACTCTCCAGCTGTCTACATTCATCCGTACTTGCAGCTCCTCTGCGTCCAGCTACCAGTGCACCAAGCGAACTGGGGGCAGTGGTCAAGTTAGTGACACTGGCTTCTCAGTGTCAGAAGCAGTGGGGCAGCCAGAGTCTGGAAGACAAGGGAAGTTCTGGAAGAACCGGTTTCTTGCTCTCCCGCCCATGGACTCTGGGTCGCTGTCAAGGGCCAGACTGCTGCCCTCCGTTCTCTCCCAGGGCTGTGCTGAGTGGTGTGATCTCAGCAACAGGCAACCATCTCAGAGGGCTAGTCTCCTATTTATTTTCAACTGCAGCCTATAATTTTAGCATCAAGTGCTTCTGAATAATGTGGCATGGGATGGGATAATAGTTGTGTATCAGTCGTGTCTCCATTTATTACTATTTTTAACACCAGAGATGAATTTCCATGTAAAATCACTTTCCCTCTTCCCACCTCCCACCCAACTGATGTCCAAAGAGAAAACTTAATAAATACTAGTGTTCATTACAAGGAAAATGCTGCCGATGTGAGTATTTAACATCACCAGTGCAGAACTTGAAGGAAAAAAAGTCACTCAAAGAGACCATGGATTCCTAAGACTTTTGGGGTACCACTTTCAGGAGTGAATAGATATCAAAATATCCCCATTATTTACAAGACAAATGAACTCAAAATGAAAACATCCCTAGTTGCCAGGTGGTGACCTAGAGCAAGAGCTAAAGATTAATCTTTTTATAGCCAGGAGATGCCCATTGAGTGATAAATTTGGCTGGGGTGAAGTGCCATCTCCCCTCAACCCCAAGAACTGGGGGGGGGGGGTGATGGGCTGCTCTCAGGGGCATTACGGGCAAAACTGGCCAAGATGGGCACACACAGTCAGAGCAAAGTGATTCTTCTGTTGTTGACGGGGCTGCCTGACTCAGTGACCACAACTAAGTTCACGCACGAGACAGACCCTTGAGGTCAGGAGGAAGATTTATCAGGTACAAATGTGTCATCTTGAAAGATGTGTCATCTTGTCTCACGCAAAAGAATAAGCTCTCTATCTAACTTGGAATGAACTAAAACACTTCCCGTGAAATAGCCCAGGATTCTCACATGGTACCATTTATACATATTAGTTCAGCTGCAAGTTCCTTGGAGGTAGCAATTTCTGTCTTAATTACCTTGTAAAAGGGGCCTAGTTCTCTGCCTGCCACAGGTGAGCCGTTCAGAAATGTCCTCCTATAAGGCCAGGATTGGACTTCAGCCCCCACAGCCACGTCTGCCCCCAGCTTCCCCCTGGCCTGAGGGTGGTGCCAGACCTCCAGTGTAATCACGTGGCTCAGAACCGCAAAGCTATCGCTTGAACACTGCTAGAGAGGTGTCAGGACCAGCTGAGCCCTAGAAACTTCTAAGTCTGAAATTAGAAAAACAGGAGGAGAGGAGAGAGTCGGGGGGGGAAATGAGTAAATAATCCCAGAGACACAGAGCCTCCATGCTGGGGGCAAGGACAGAGGCCTGAGAGCAGCGCAGGGTCTGGGGGCACAGGTGGCCCCAACAGTCAGGTACCCAGGTAACAGGGGGCAGCAGAGATGACGGATTTTAAAGGAACAGCATGTCAAGCGCTTAGGGAAGAGTTGTGCTCAGGGGACCCCCCAGACCACACCAACTCAAGGTCCGCCTGCTGGAGAAGGATGCACTCAGGCCAAGGAGCTCATCCTGGACGCTCTCTGGGAAGACGGATCCGATGACAACCCACAGGGCCCGCGCACCAGCACCAGCTCTGGGTCCGGATGGTCTTGGGACAGAACCCCCTCCTGTGACCACAGGCCGGTGCTGGGCCCACGTGCGGGAGCTGCAGAGCTGGTTTGTGCTCTCTGAGGCCACACAGCTTTTACTGTGCCAGGGCCTGGCACAGTGGCCGGCAGAACCAAGCGTCCAGTAGCACGGTCGCCGCAGGAGACGCGCACCGGACACGCCCTTGACGTCCCCGAAACAAAGTGCAGGCGCAGCTCTGCAGGGAGGGGGCACCCACGACCCCACGCTCTCTTTAGAGACGATCAGACAACCGTCCTACACATCCAAGTCGTCGAGGCTGGTGCTTTTCAGCTTTGCAGGTTTATTTCCCTCTTCCTTAGGAGTGACAATTTGCTGGAAACCCCTTAAACTCTGACCTGGCAGGCCCCTACTGAGTGGACAGCACTTGTGCTGTCTGGTCCAAAACGAAAGCTCCACTTTCGTCCTTGGGAATCTTCACAAGCCATGCAGGGGAATCGTGGCGCCTGGGGGCCCTACAGTGGCAGGGCCAAGCCACGCGAGGACGGGGGCTCAGGTGCAGGGAGACATCCAGCCACGCTGGACGGCTGGCCCGACGCCCCCTGGCTCCCTCCCTGCCCAGGGCACGAAAGCTTCTCGGTCTCCACGTGTGTAAGGGGGTGAAACAGAGCTGCTCCGTGATTAAAAATAGTATACGGGTCACGCTCGGTAAAGTACAAAATAATGTTTATATATCAAAAACAAATAATGAGCTCACAAGTGTGCCCGAGGAAACACGTGTGGGTAACCCTTGGCATCGAAACACACTACGTTGTCCACTTATTTCTCCTCTCAGGGCAGGCACTGAATGTACCATAACCAGGCTGTGTCAAAAGGTAAGGTTAAAAAAAGTCGTAACAAAAACAAAAACATTCCACTTAAAAAAGAGGAAAGGTTTTTTTTTTTTTATTTTAATGTACTGACATACCTACCTACGTAGAGACAGCTCACTTTATTATATTAATTTTTAATTTCACTTAATTTTTTCTACTGGAGCAACATCACATTATAACATTTTATACGTTTCAGGTGTGAGGTTTCTTTTTTTCGTTTTAAATAAGTCGGTGCTTGGAGACGTGACCAAGCTGGTGTAGCCTCTAATTACCAAGCACCTGACATGGCATTTTCTCCTTAGAAGAGATATCTAAAGTCAGTAACATTTGGAGCTCATTTGTTTGGCACCAACAGGCAGCAGAACGTGATTCGGGACCTGGGACTAAGTCCCCGAAGGCTCTGTGGACCGACAGATGTCCTCACGTGAGCACACAGGGCCCAGGCACCTGGCCACGGGGGTGGCGGCGTCCTCTCGGGAACCTGCTCTCTGAATGCGCCCGGCAGCAGCAGCGCGGAGCTGGCACTCGGCCCCGCACTGCAACGATGCCCCCTGACACGCGGCAAGCCCACGGCCCTGGGGGGTGGGGACGTGGACCTGGTGTGACGTGGGGCCCTGTCTGTGACGCGGGGGTGCTGGGGCAGAGCCACACGAAGGCGACTGCTTTCGCTGTTATCTCCCGACCGACCAAGAACACACAAAATGTCAACAAATCTGTCAGCTGAGTAACACTTTTTTGCATCTTCATCACAAAAGTGTCGGTATGGGTCAGAAAAGAAACAGCCACGTGCACCTTTTAGTCTGCACACTGAGGACGGAGCGTGCGGGGCTTCGTGGCCCCTGCCAGCCCCGGCAGGCAGCGGGAGGGGCTGGGGACTGACAGTTCTAAAATTCCAGGAGTTAGTGTCTTGCCCAAGGTCACAAGCTGAGCCTGAGGCAGGAGTCCAGGTCTGCGGCTCTGGCGCCAATATTTTTTCATCACCTCTAACAAGTTGGGTTACCTGACTCTGCAGTCATGAACAGATGAGCACGCACCTCTGAAGGGAGAAGGGGCTGGCACTCCGACTGGGGTGAGCAGTGAGCAGAGCTGGCCCAGGACGGAGACCACGTGAGCAAACGTGAACGCCCTGGAGGCAGGAAGGCCTGGCTCTATCACTTAGAGGTTATTCGATCGGGGTGGTTTGCTTAACTTCCGGGAGCCTGCTTCCTTGTCTGCACGAGGGGGATGCGGCTAGCTGCAGGGGCTGCACCGGACAGGCACAATGCGTGTGCAGTTCCTGGCACGTAACAGGCGCTTAATGAATGGCAGCTCTGGTTATTATTTTAAGAATGAAATGAGTATAGATAACAGGAGCCTTTTAACTCTGGAGCAAAGACAATTAAACACCTAAGTGGAAGCACGAGTGCACCTCCGCATTCACCATCATCTCATCCCATGACCACTGCGCTGAGGGATGGAGAGCAGGCTCAGGAGGAGGGAGAGCCCCCGTGAGGGAAGGGCTGTGAGTGTGGGAGTCACATCTGCTATCCCGGCAGCACCACTAACGTGCTTTGTTTGTGCCTCTGAGCACCCCGTTGTTGGAGACTCAATTTTCTCACTTGCTAAATGGGGGTAACGCTGTTTGCGATGAGGCCGAGATGTGGCCCCGGCCCCGGCCCTGGCTCTGAGCAGGGGCCAGCGATGTCAAGGTTGCAGCCCCTTTGCTCTGCATCACAAGGCAGGGGGCACTATGCTATTTCTTGTTAGATTTCTTTCCAGAAAAATGAAAACTTCTGTTAACTCAAGTTTTATTCTGTCTTAGAATAAAAACCTCGCCTTAGCATTTATAGGGCATGTTGCCTGCTGCCAGTTATGCAGGGGCACCAAATGCCCAAGGGACGTTTTCAGGATGGCGTTGACATGCATACATCTCAGTCACTTTGAAAACAAACAACTTCTACATGTATCAACGTAAAGGGCAAAGTCTTTCCTTGATTCCAGTATGAGAAAAATCTGGAACTCCAGCCACTAAATAACTCAGTGGGGGTCGGTTTAGTTTTTTCTTTTAGCCTGGTTGCAACAGGTCTAATTTTGAGTTCGCAGAAATCCACTTGCTCTCCCTGACTCACGGAACAGACATATTCTGCGGAATCCATCCTCTGACAGCTCACACAGTTGTCATGCCCCACAAGGCACCGGACAACTGTGAGAGGGGCTGTCACCCAGCCAGGAGGGGGCGCCTCTAGCCACGGGCTCAGAGCCCACGGTAGCCCTCCCCGGGGCAGGCCCGGAGGCCCAGGGACAGGGGTCATTCCCGCCCAACCAGGACCATTTCCTTTTGTGTGTTCAGTTTGCAGTCCTTTTTTTCTTTCTTTCTTACTTATTTATTCATACAAGAACTGGGGTGCAGGCCAGCGGTGGGGGTGGGTGGGTCAGAGGATTCACCAGAGACAGAGTGGGGAGCAGAACAGGTGGATCTACTGAAATGCACTGCTGAGGGGAGCAGCGGGTGAGACAGGAGAGGTCTGGTGGGCCGCGTGGTCAGCTCCCTGGCTGGGGCCCGAACGTGCGCTGCCGTGGCTGCGGATACTTCACAGTGCTGCGACGACGTAACCCCTCCCGCCACCAGGGAGGTCCCAGTTTGCAGCCCTTACTGAGTGCCTACTGTGTGCTGGATGCTGCCCTTCGGTACCCTGATTAATGCAGGTATTTTAAGAAATGCTTGCATGAGTCACCCAATACTGGAGAAGGAAGGTGTTCCAGGTATCTGTGAGGCCCTGTTCTGATCCACCTGGGTCTCCAGGGGCTGCACGCCAGGGTGCGGGGTTCTGGGCCAGTCTGCCGGTACCTGCTAACCCAACGGTTCCGCAAGCCAGTCCTGTGTCCACAGGAGCACAGACCCGCGGGAAATGTGACATATGGGGCGGGGGGTGACTGCTTTGGTGAAGATGTGGGATGAGCAGGGGAGGGCGAGGATGAAGGCTGGGGTGAGGGCGAGGCACCCTTGTCGAGCCCTGGGGGACAGTGACGGGGACGGTTCCCACTGCAGGGGTGGCGGTGCTGGGCTGCCGCAGCCGCCTAAAAAATGCCCTGCAGAGCTTCTGTACAGTGGTATTTATCTGCCTCAGAGGACAGCTGCGACATAAAAATTCACAGGTTCGCCCCATTTTACACGGCCTGCCAAAGTGCCCGGCGCCTCCACTGCTCTCTGCCCCTAAGCACAGCCTTGCTCTGCCGGCCGGGCTGGCCATTTTGTCAAGAAAACAAAACGCCTGTCGATAGCCCGGTGCACGGACTTCACTCATCACCACCATCTCCATGAAAAGCTAATGAAAAAGTAATAAAAGTGAAGTATAGTTTATTAATATTCATGCTGTGTCCCACTGCCAGCAGCCCACGTTACGTGGTTGGGGGTTTGCGCGGGCAGCGAGGCTCTTGGGGAGCAGTGGGGCTGGTTACAGGGTCACGCAGGCAGCTCCAGGGTAAGGCCCAAAGATAACTGGGTGGTCTTGGGGAGGTCGGGGTGCCCCTCAGCACCGGTGAGCCTGGGGTTCATCCCATCAGCACCGGGGTCTCTCCAGGGAGACGGGGCTGTTAAGCCAGCCCCATGAGCTGTTGGCAGTGTGCCGTGGGGAAACGTCCGAGCTCACGGTACAGCCACGGCACGTCTGAGCTTGAGGACAGGGAAGTTTTTCGAGCGGCCAGAGGCCAGCAAAGAAGCAAACAGGAGTCGCCCTGTAGGAGGACCCACGGGACCACTTGCACAGCACTACCTCTAGGAGGAGAAAGAATAAGCACTTGAGAGGAAAATTTAGGGAGGGGAGACTGACGGTGAGCCACAAACACACCCTGCAAAAGATTATTTTGGACAAATCACCACACATCATGCGGCAGTGAGACTGAGGAGTCAAACGGCTACAGAAACAGTTTACTGAAGTCTTAGTCCACAAAACACAGCTTAACGCTAATTCTGATCACAGTGATTTCTCATTTTCCTGACTGGATTCCCCTACCTGCAGTCCACCTTGGCGCCCTGCTTGCCTGTAACAGGTGTGCTAAATGGAGGGGAAGAGCAGTAATGACTAACCCAGGTCTGGAGAGGCTATGGATGTTTCAGATGTGGGAGGGCTGGCCGGAGGGGAAAGCGTACTTCGGGCCGGATAACAACAAGGCGAGGAGAGGGTTCCTGGAACGCCACCAGGAAAGGTAATGTTTGTTGAACTCCGGCTGGTTTTGCTGGGGGGGTGGGGGCGACAGTACAGGAAGCAAATATGTAAATACATGTGTTGGTATGCAAATTTCTTTCTCATCTGAAGACCTGTGGCAATAAAACTGAATAGTCTATGTGGCAATCCATGGGGAAAGAGGAAGAAGGGCAGAGTCTTTATTGATTAGGGAGGACAGTTTATGAAAACACAAAATCACACGAAACTTGGGCCCCACACTTCTGAGTGCCCGTACATGGCGCGGCAGAGACCGGGTGTGACACAGGAGGGTGTGGGCGAAGCAGGGCGGGGCTAGAAGGACACCTGCGACTCCAGGAGCCAACCTCCACGGACACTCCCTTCTCTGCCTGATTCCGTGCATTTCCCAGCCCGCTCACGGCACTGCGGACTCACCGCCCCTCACGTTCTGGGCAGGTGGTATGACTAGTCCAGTACGGGGTCAGAGCGGAGGTGCAGGGTGGGCTGGTGACCTGCCCGTGGGCACAGGAACAGTAAACTGCAGAACTGGGGTTTGACGTCAGGCTGGCCAGTGCCCAAGCACGCCGTATACATAGGAAGGCCGAAATACTGTGAACAAAGTGGCTTCCTTCCCCAGAAGGGTTATCCCTCCTTATAAGACAGAGGGAGGGAGGGTGGAGGGTGAGTGGTGGGAAGGGAAGGAGGAAGAAAGGGAGAGCAGGAGGAGAAGTGAGTGTGTGTGTGTGTTCATAGTGGGGGTGGGGAGAGAACGAACCATGTCACAGAGCCAGCTGGTGGGGCTCAGGGAGTTCCTGCCTGCCTGTCCACACGCGTTTGTTCCTCAGTACATCATGTTCACCTGGGCAGTACCAACGTCCACTTTACACACCCAGTGGGGGTGTGGGAGTGGTGGAGGGCAAGAGCCTCAAAGAGAATTAGGATAATCTGTTCCTTTTTTTCCCCAAGGGGAAAAAACACAAAATTCACTTTAGAGTTTCAACCTGGCACCAGAAAAGTACAAATCATAACTAAAAGATTTGCTTGTGTAAGGATCTCTTAACCAGACCCAGTGGCTACAGCAGCTAGCACTCACAAAGCTTCTCGTAGACTAACTGGCACTTTAAACCACCCTCAGTCCCGTGTTCCATGTGCAAATAAACTAAAAGGGCTGAAATCTCAGTTCCCAGGAAAATCTCATTCCATTCTAACTTCTCAGGTTGAAAGGTTGTTTCTCTTTTTAAGAATTAATTTATTGAGGTGACATAAGATGAGCTATTTTAAAGCAAATGATCTTGTGGTATTTAGTATATTCAAAATGTTATGCAACCATTCCCTCTATCTAGTTCCAAATGTCTCCAGCATTGATAAGTAAAACCCCTTCCCCACTTAGCAGTTTCTCTCCCTTCTTCCCTCTTCCCAGTCCCTATCAACTGACAATCTGCACCACCTTTATAAATTTATCTACTCTGGATATTTCTTATAAAGGGAATCACACAACATGTGAGTTTTTGGTTCTGGCTTTTGCTCAGCATGTTCTGGATATGCATGCATGTTGTGGCGTGTATAAGTACTTCATTCATGTGTAAGTAATTCTCAAGGCTGAAAAGGCTTGTACTTAAACAGACCACTATCTGTTTATGCATCATCTACTGATGAACAACAACTGGGCTGTTTACCCCTCTTGGTTCCTGTCATAATGCCGCTATGAACATACATGTACAAGTATGCGAGTCCCTTTTTTCATTTCCTTTGGGTCTAAATCTAGGAGTTGAATTGCTGCATCATATATGGTAATTCTGTTTAACTTTTTGAGGAACTGCATGCTGTTTTCACAATCACTGTACCATGTTACATTCCCACCCGCCATGCGTGAAGGTTTCTAAAAAGCTCTTTTAAACATATCTAGTTTGAAAAAAATTCCTGAAATTCATTAACGCTGACCTTTGCAGTTCATAAGAGACTCAGGAGATTTATATAACAGCTCTCCTTTAACAGGCCCTGTGAAATCCCTAATCCTCAAACCCCTATCAAGTATGGAGAATATGTTAATCACTAGCGTGGACACTTAGGACATTTACAATCTAATTGTGCAGGTCTTAACACCCAAGGCACAATTATAAAACAAAGTCCAAAAATTCCATCAAATGCAAAGAGGCATAAAATAGATTGTAAACGCAACCAGAATCTCCCGCACCACAGCCCGCTGCCATCCTATCTCAGGGTCATGAGACCCGAATACCTGTGGCAAGGGGAGCAGGCACCCCAACAGGGAGGCTGAAGAGCTGGGGTCCTCCATCCACCTCCCTGGTCAGCACAGGGCGCCATTTCATTTCCCAAGGCTGCAGGGGAAAATTCCCCTGCAGAACTCCCATCCCACCTGCTGAGAGCCAATGCTGACAGGCTTCCTCAGAAACGTACAATACCTGTGGCAAAACAACCCCAGCAGTTTTATGTGTTGTAGGCAAAATTGAAGGTATCAAGCGTGGTGAGCCTTGCTTGCTAGATACCAGGGGAGCATGAACACATACAAGGCCTGCCCGCCTCTTCCGACTACCTGAAGCAGGCATCAGTGTGCGCTGTGTGTGCCTTCCTCCGGCGACAGCAAGAACTCAGGCGCCGCGCAGAGGCGGTTGTACCAAAGAGTGGGGTGGGGCTGGGCAGGGCGGGGGTTGTGGGGCCCCTGGCAGACGGTGACCCTTCCCACCACAGAAGCCTGCAGCTCTCGAACTTCTGCAAGTGTAGAACTGCTCGCTCTCTACCTGGAATCGCAGTTACCTACATCTGTCCCACTGACGTTTGTAAGGGCGGTACAGGACCGTGATGGGGCCAAGGCTGAAAACCATCGATCCGCCTGGACGACTGTGGCTCCTGCCTGTCCGCGGGGTGTGGACGTGGGGCACATGCATGCCTGCTAGGGCTGCGCCCACCCTGCCGGCTCTCCCACCTCTCATGTGTCTCAGCCGCCGTACAGATGTCGCCCTGTGCAGACGTCAACATTTCACTATCGCCGAGCCAGGGAGGGAGCAGGAAACAAAACCGAGCAGTATGGAAGTCAGATGTCCATGCACAAGAAGCCCCAGGTGACAAAGAAGTCATCGGTTAGTCTAAAAGACAGGACCTGCTGTCCCTCAGCGTCCCTTAGAGCTCTCAGATGTCTCAGGACCAGTTGAAGCCCCTAGCCAGGCAGGAATCGCTGGGAAGAATGGACTGTCCTCCTTGCTGGTCACTAACACGTGAGTGGCCTGGCAAGGGACCGAGAGCACGGGGAGGGGATGATAATGCTGCCCGAGCTGCCCTGACGGTTGAGCCAGTGGTCATGTAAAGCCACATCCCTGGAGCCCTCAGAAACTCAGTCACCATCATAACCCAGACCTGGCCAGGACAACACTTGGGTTCAGAGCCTTGCACCGAGGTCTGGCCGGCTGTTTCCCATGGGCTAACAGGTGCTCCCTCTGAAATCTGCACCTTCAACAGGTAAACCTTCCACCCATGCTGGCTTCTAAGTGATCTTTCTTCTCAGTTAGATTTCTCACGGGAGCATGTCTGACCCACTGTGCCAGGCACATAGTAGTTCAACTGTACTTGCTGACCTAAGCGTATAAAGCAAAGCAGTGAGACGAAGATACGGGGTTTCTGCACAGGCCACGAGAGAGAAGACAAGCATAGAAAGTTGAAAAAGGATTTTAAATGGCACATTTCTTAGGAAATATCTGTCTTCAATCTTACGGATTCTGACAGTGCCAGGAGAAAATGCACTGGATGTGGTCTCAAATGGACAGTCACATTTGGACACCTGCCTGCAGGGGCAGCTCTGACATATGACAGCAGGCAACTAAGTGGCAACACTGGAAAGCTGAGACCTCCCTTAACTGTGTCCCCCTAAGTATGGGATGCCTAGAGACTTCTTACCACTGCTGATGTGTCCACTTGGGCCAGCCTGGGAAAACCTGAACCAGGTAGAGGGAAGAGAAGAAAAAGCCAGGAATAGAGAGAAAGAGGGGAAGGGCCAGCAAGTTGGGGTATGAAATAAAAATGTATTCAGTCTCCCCCACTTGTAAGGACAGGCTGTATGAAGTTCAGTACAGTCCTTCAAGCTTACCTTGACCTCAGGGGTCCCGTCTCTGTGTCACCCCTGTACCTAAAGGACAGTGGTCGGTCCCTGCAGCGCACGGTTAACCTGGGTGATGCCACCAGCCTGGTTTACCCACTGGGTCTAAGAGCCAAAACCTGGTCCCGGGAAATGGACCATTTCCCTGGAAATCAGATAGACCGATGACCAAGACAGGTCACACTGAGACCAAAATGTCTCAAGGAGTAAGAAATCTCTTCTGGTTGTGGCACCAGGGAGTGGGGAGAGGCTGGCTGGACGCCTACTGTGGTGGAGGGCAGGAGAGGCATCCTAGGCTGAGGGAGCAGGGGGGGCTCAAGGCAGGCTATGGGTCACCAAGAGCGTATGAGGTGAGGGGAAGGCTGTGCCCACGGAACAGGACTCTGATTCCCAGGAAAGGAACCTGGGTGTGGGAGCCACAGTGGAAACAGAATCGAGGAAGGGGGAGCAATGAAGGGACTCTCCATGCTCCTTGGAACTACCACCAAGTAGCTGAGTGGCACCAGGAGTGTGGAGTGCAAGGCTGAGGGGGTGGCGTGGCTGTGAGCTCAGATCTGTGAGCTTCCCTCACCCCCAGGAGAGTCCATGAAAAACAGTCAGATCGCTTGTCCTGGCTGCAGAGGACACCACGGAACATTTACAAGCTGCTGACCTTCAGAAGCAAGTTTGTAGCTCCTGTCAGGGGGGAGAAGGGTGGGGGTCTTGGCTCTGTGCCTGTGGCTCTGAGGCCTCAGGCCAGGGCCCGTGAACGGGGGCACAGCCGGGTCATGCTGCTGAGGGCTGGCCTTGTACGCCTGGACGGCTGCCCGGGACAGGGCCCTCCCCCAGGCCCGCCACTTGAATGCAGACAGGGCAGCCCGTTGCTCCCGAGATGACATGCAGGTGCCCGCTGGCTCTCTGGGGCGACAGGAGGCTGCAGAACCAGCTGCTTCTCTGCAATGGGGGAATCCCCGTGTGGGACGCTTGTTGGGGGAGACGCTGGCTTTACGGAAGCCATTTGGCTTCACACCTGGCTGTTCCGGCCATGGCCACATGAGGGTCAGAGCCAGGGGCAGGACTCCACAAACACAAGGTGGCCAGAGGATGGCGGCTCCACCGAGACTTAGCCTTCTCCCTGATGCCAGCGGCGTGGCGTTTCAGGGGGACAGTTTCTAGCATCACTGCCCTTAGCTTTAGAGGAGGAGTCCATAAGCAGCACATGAGACAGCACGGGAAATACAGAAACTGCGTGACAGGGGCGCCTGCATCACCCGCGGCTGCCCCGCCGGCCGTCCTGTTACAGGATGAGCAAAGTTATCTCTCACCCGAACACAACACAGCAAGACAAAAACAGGAAGAAAAGCTCAACGAGATAAGGCTTAAGAGTCTAATATTTATCATCAGCTTCCCTGAAGGTCTTAAAGGGTTTGTAGATTCTGCAGCGCTATTAGAACTTTCTAAATCTGATTCTATACCGTAAGTCCTAGCAGCGTTTAGCCTCGGAGAGGCCTGCGGCGCCACCACGACCAGCACGGCGCTGCTCTGTCCCTGAGCCCGCTCTGCTGCTGTGAGTGCTTCACAGTGGGGGCGTCTGCCTCCGGGTGCCAGGCCTGTTCATGTTCTGGGGGCTCACACTCAGCACATGTACGTTTGCCAGTGTAAGTTCTAATTTACAAGAGGACTAGAAATCCTTCATGGGAGGTCAGTGGATGACAAAGAAGTGGCACCCACAGTCTGTCCTTCATATTCTGGCTCCCAATTTTCTGTTTATGGTCAACATTCACATAAATTGGTTGTGACGGGTGACTACACATCCCAGGACATGAATTAGAACGGGAGGCTCAAATACGGGCATTGTATGGACCAGTCTACCGATGCTACTGAATATTCTCTCTTTATTTTAAAGATTGATTTATGCATACAAGAACTGGGGTACAGGCCAGAGATGCGGGGGGGGGGGAGGCGGTGAGAGGATTCAGCAGAGACAGAGTGGGGAGCAGAACAGGCAGATCCACTAACACACACTGCTGAGGGGAGCAGTGGGTGAGGCAGGAGAGGTCTGCTGCGCCATGTGGGTCCCCTCCCTGGCCGGTGATTGAACTCGTGCTGCAGTGGCTGCAGTTTCACAGTGCTGAGACTTAACCCCCCGTATCACCAGGGAGGTTCACCACTGAATATTCTCACCTAACACACACCCCAACACACACAGCCCCAACACACAACCACATACCCAACATAGATACACACCAACACATTACATCCTCAACACACACGCCCCAATGCACAATACACCGACGTGCTCGCACAGCCAACACACCAACACACCCGCCAAGACATGCTGAGCACAAACCCAATACACAACACACACACACCCTCACACCACACACCGAGGCCACACATACTGGGCACATCTACCTAATAACGCAACTGACCCAGACAAAGTAAATGCTGAAGCAGAGGCCCAGAGTCCGAGGGAGCCCGGGGCAAGCACGCGGGCATCGGTGATCTGGCGGCCGGCCAGGCCAGGCGCCACAAGTCCCTGCACAGCTTCTCCTGTGACCCCTCTACCCACCTCAGGAACCGCTGCTACTCCTGTCTCAGGAGAAAGAACAACGTGCCTCAGCGTCCGTGGAGTGGCCTGAAGCCCCCAGTGCAGCCAGTGGTGAGCGTAGCTGCAGCGCTGGGGTCTGGACTCACCGGCCTGCGCGGCAGCAGTGGCGAGAACCAGGCCGATGGCCTACCAGAAGTGGGGGAAGATAGCAGCAGCTGACGCTGGCTGCGCGGTCTCCGCATGCCGGCCCGGGTCGGCCGAGTGTCTGGTCCGACTTGCTCGAGCGAGCGGGGTGTGTTCGCTGAGCTGTGCGTGTGAGGAGAAGCTGCAGGAGCAGGCCTAGCAGGGGCGGGCGTCAAAGAGATGGGCAGGCGGGGGGTGGGGGGGCTGTCCTTGCTCCCAGGCCACCCCGGTGTCCCGCAGGGCGCGGCCTCTCCTGTGCCCGGCAGTCGTCTCTAATCTCCTGCAAAGGTCTAACGGGACATGACAGAGGTTGGCTGACTGCAGGGAACTAATCTGCTAAATGCCGAATCAGCTGTCCTCAGGTTCTAAATTGAAACCTCACAGGTGGAGAGGCAAGACAGGAGCGAAGTCTGGGGAGGGGTTTGTGCGCCTCCCTCGGCGGAGGACACCTGCGACCTGATGACCCAGGCTTTGCAGGTGCCCTCTGCCCTGGGCTGAGTTCAGGGAAGAGTGAGGACTTGACAGGAAGACCACAAGAAACTGGGCGTGTGGGTGTCTGGGGTGGGCAGTGAGTAGGGCTATACACACGCGAGGGTGCCCATACCACCCTCCCACTCACCCGTCCACCCACCCACCCACTCATGTGCCCCTTCACTCATGAGCAAGGAGCCCTGGGGAATAGCGTCTGCAAGGCCTACTGAGATGGAAAAAACTACGGACGAAGAGTCCTCTCTACCTCCCTCTACTATTTCTCCGATAATCTCCTATTTCAGGCGCTGGGCTCCCCTCCTTGCGTGTTCTCCCTCAGAGACCAGCCTAGGTCTCACCTCTAGTTGGCAGAATAGACTAGGAGAGGACAGTGGGTGGAGGCAAGGTTCCTTATTTTCAGCTATTAGCTTTAGGGCACGACCCCCCAGCAGGTCCCTCGTAGGCGAGTGGAGCAGCCTCCCCGGCCCTTAAGTATCTCTTCCCCATCTCCTTGCTCCTGCTTCCGAGATCGTCTCCCAGACAGACTCCCTGCACCCACATCGGTCTCAGGCTCTGTGCTGGGGACGTCCAACTTAAGCCAGTCGCTTCCCCAGCATCGCTTCTCCAGCTCAGCCCAGAAGGGGGCCACTGCCCGATAACCAACATTAAGGACCCAGATCCTCTTAGGACCCCACAGGCAAGAAGGCTGGTGAGGGACGGTGCGGTGTCCAGGAAGCCCAGGCTCCATCTGCCAGGGAGAGCACCCAGGACTTGAAACTTACCAGGGGCCCCACGAGCCCGAGAGGATGGGCAGAGGCACTGAAGGGCACTGGGCTCTGCCTTGGTGATCCATGCCAAGATGTGCACCTCGGGGAGGATGAGGACAGGGGCACCTGCACAGCCCACTCTGGCTCCCCAGGGAGAGCTGGGGGCAGAACTGTATCCCTGAGGGAGGGCACTCCTATTCATCTCTCAAAACCTCAGCAAAAAGCACAGTGTCTGGCACACCTTCAGAATTAAAAAAAATTCCCTATCTGATGCTTAAGGCCCAGCTGTAGCCAGGCAGCAAGTGCTCCAGCAACTCAAATCACACAACAGGCGTCGTGGGTTAGAGTCTCCTCTGCTGTCCAGCTGCTTTTTCACTCCGACCCTGAACACCCACTCGCCAGTTCACCAACTCGTACAACATCTCCTATCACACCCACCAAGCATTTCTGGATCTTCACTCACCAACATTTAGGAGGAGAGGAACTTCTGAAAGGGATGGGCAGGTCTATGGCATAGAATGTGGCGATAACACTTCCCTCCAAACTCACCAGCTTCGGCAATGAAATGCATATGGCTTTTGGTATGTCCGTCAGACCTCACCCCAGTGGTTTTTAAAAAAAAGAATCTGCGCAGGAACTTGTTCAAAGGTGTCACCTTGCCCCAGTCCCTATGGGTGCGTGTTATGTTTGTCTCACAAGCCAGGAACCTGCATTTTTAACCAGCACTGGGGTGATGCTGGGCCTGGAGCGTTCTCAGGTCACACTGTGAAAATGGCCCGTCTCCACCTTGAGCCGAGAGGCTCCAGCCCCGCCTCCCCCGGGCTAGGGACGCGTTGTCAGCAGCTCTGCAGCAGCGCAGGCCCCTGGCCAAGTTTCCAGGGCACGAACACCGCCTCCGCACCTGGGCTCGGTCTCCGGGGAGCTCGGCTGGCACGCGTGGTCTGCGAAGGTGCGTAGCGTCTCAGTGTCTTTGGAGGTGTGTGTGTGTGTGTCCTTGCCTGTACATGCATGTGTGTTCCTTGTGTCACCCTCCTTGTGTGGGCATCGTGCACACCAGCATCTCTCTCTGCCAGGAGAGCTGTCACCTTCTGCCACCAAGGTGCTCACAAGCATCCCTAGGTCTAGTCACACACAGGCTTACACTGTTTGTTACGTGCGCACGTGTGTGTGTGTGTGAGAGAGAGAGAGAGAGAGAGGGAGAGAGAGAGAGAGAGAGAGAGAGAGAGAGAGAGAGAGAAAGAGAGCAGGGGAGACAGGAGCACCTGGGCAGAGATACACCCAAATGCACACAGAGCTTCCCACTTCAGTTATGTCACATTAAAGAAAATTTTATTTTCAAATGCTTTCACGGTATAGCTCAAGGTCCTAGAGACGAGTAAGGGAAAATGGAAGGTACCCTCTCCCTGGTGAGAGACCAGCAGTGGGTTGAATATTTTACTTAACAGCTTCAAAGTGTTACCTAGTACCTCTTCCTGGGGTACCCACTAGTAATAAAAGACTGATTTATAAAGCTAATGCCTGGCATGAGACTGTTCCAGAGGTCTTCTCTTCGATCAAGCCTAAGTCCTACACAACTCCTATATGCTCCCCAAGCTCCACAAATGCAGCAAATTGTGAACGCACGTATAAGTTCATGGCTTTATAGAGCTATATCCCTTGTTCAAAGTGACTCACAGTGTGGCCTTTTGGAATGTTCCAGGTTCCCAGTGATGGGAGGAGAGCACAGAGGGCTCCCAGTTTGGGCTCAGGAGACCAAGGTCAACCCAGAGGAGAGGAAACTGCTCCCTGGCACACATGAGCCACAAACACTGACCACAGCCCTCGCAAACAAAGGGCCTGGTCATAATGGGATCCAGATGCAGGCGTGGGGCCGGCTCTCGGCGGATGCACAGCCAGTAAAGGCTCGGTGGGGCACAGCTGGCGGGGATGGACGGCCAGGCTGGGGTGAGCCTCTCTCTCCAGGGCCGGTTCCTCAACAGCTGCAGGGATGTGAAGCCAGGTCAAGAAGAGGCAGCGCTTCAGCACTGAGCCTCAGTGAATCAGCCAGTGAGCAAGATAGCGACACCAACAAGCAAAAAGATTTCCTTTCAGTCAGTCCTGCAGTCAACATTCGGCAAAGCTACAAGCTCTAAAATGCTCCCATTTAAGGGGGGGATCTCCGTTAGGATCCTGAGTCTCTTCCCTTTAGTTCTGAATAACTGCTAATGTCTCTTGCCCCGTGGGTAGCCCCAACATTTTTTCCTGCCGTTCCAGTGGATTAACTTCATTAACGTCCTTAACTTCATTAAATTACTTCATTGTTAAATCCAAGTCCCTTAAGCCTACATCAAAATTTTCCGTTGTCAGATCTCATTCACCTGATCCTTATTTTCCAACCTAGGCCTTCCACCACCCCCCTTTTCCTGGTGCTGCTATCGTGTCCCCCATCTTCCTGTATTTATTCCAATCACCATGGCTCCCGGGTGCTCCCAGCGCGCCCCTCTCCCCCCCATCTCCTTTAGGAGCTACCTCAAAATCCCTTCAATATATTCAACAGCGCTTGCTCTAGAAGCCTCCCTGAGTGACCCATCTGGTAAAAGTCTTGGGTTGACTTTGGATTTCCTCAGCTGCTTTTGCTCATCACAGGTCCCCCAGAGTCTCAATGAGGGTCTGCTGGGTGACCAGACATTTGCCATCTTGAAGCATCAGAATCGCTCAGGATGCAGCTGTAGTGTCTCTTAGTCTCCTCAGGGAGACAGGAGCCGCCTCACAATTAGGGACGGTGCCTTCCCCGGACCCCTCAAACACCCGTGTGAGACGAGCTGTGCTGAATCAAAGTGCACCCCCACCCAAACCATCAGGGATCAACCCCGAAGTGTCTCCACCGGCAAAAGTCAGACTGAGGTGGTCGGGTCATTCTGAAAAAATAGATTACTGGCCATTCTTTATGCCCTAAATTTTTACACCTCCCCAACTTTTGGCCCCAGTAATAGCTGTAAGTGTTTCAAATTAAGTCTAGACAGGAATAATCTGAACAGCCCACAGCAGACATAAAAAATCTACACATTTTAACCATTGACTATCCTTTGCCCAAATGGCCCATCTGTTTCTTTTTCCCGAGAGTAGAGCTCAATAATTTGGTCTTGTTTTCAGTTTGCTGGTCATGTTGATAGTGGAAATACCCCAGCAACAATTTGCTGCTTGCTCCAAAAACTAGTTGGCATCAGCGCAGAATCAAACAAGGAAACGCAGGGACTTCCAGGGTGAGGCAAGGAGGATTACTCTCCGGAGGGGGCGTCACCAAGGGAATCCCTATCTCCCCCAGCAGCGTTTCTCAGAGTGGGCCCCAGGTCACCCGCACAAGCCGCCTCCCACCCCCAAGTGAACCTCAGGGCATGTGTCTGTGTGTGTGCATGCGTGTGCAGGGTGGCGAGCTTCTCTGGGGGTGCTCCTCTGGAAGTCCATAGCAATGGGCGTGGGGCAGGACTTTGGGGGAGACCTGTGCTGTTAGGCTCTCTAGGTGGTTCTCAGGCACTAAAAAGCTTGAGCACCAGTGCTGGCTGACAGCTAACCACAGAACTGACCTTCAGGCTGGAAGGGGGGTACTCACGCAGAGCTGAGAATCAATCTAAAAGAGCAGACTTTGTTTCCTGACACACTCTCAGGTCTGCCCCACAGAACACCCGAAGCAAGCTGCCCCAGCCTGGGCCACGCTACCAACCAGGGAGACGGGTCCCTCCTGAGACACCAGCTGCTTGTCCCGAAGCCGGGCTGAAGAACACGCTCTCCAGCACTGTCCCCACACCCTATCCAGGGACGAGACATTTGTCCTGTTAGAAACAGAGAGGGGGTGTGAGTGTTCCGCCAGGAGGAGGAAGGGGTTCTCCTACTCAGGTGTTAGGCAACAGCCACTGCAGGGTAAAGAAAGGGGCACTGTGCCACCCAGAGGGAGGATCTCTGAAGGAAATGGGGGTGCAGGGGCCAAGAGGACCCCCTCTCATGAGGTGGGAGATGGGGAGAGGTCTGTCCTGGATTGTGGGCAAACAAGCTTCTGGAGCACCCGCCCAGCTCTAGAGTTTCTCCAGGCAGCAGACGCCCACGCGGGGCCCCCAGCACAGGGTCCTGCCTGTCAGGAGATGGGAGGATGGCGGCAACACAGGAGTGCGTAAGAACCAGAACCAGCCTCGGTTCTTCAAGTTTTGCTCTATGTATGCAGCGCCTCTTGGAGTTGTAAAGCCTTACACATGTCACCATGCTCAATTTTTAGCAAACTCCCCAATTTAGTAAGTGCCACAGACTGGCAGCCTGGGAAACAAGTAAAGCCCAGCAGCCCGGCATTGCTGCAGCCCACCCGACACGCAGGGGCCACCCCAGAGCGGGCTCTCAGGCACGGGGTGGGAGGTTCTTATCCTCTCCCTTTGAGCCCAAGGTCCCCTCCTTCCTAGGGGCCACAGCACTGGGCCCACATCGCCCCTCTCCCTTCAGAGCCACAGGCAGCCAAGAAGCAGGGCCTAAAGGGGACAGGAGTGGGGCCATCTCTCCTCCCTCCAGGTCTGCAGGGCAGGCGGGCTCCCCAACTGAGGAGCCGCGTGCGCACCTGGATGTCCACCTGCATTCAGAGGGGAATAGATGGCGGGAGGATGGATGTGAATCCAGAAAAGAGCCCTGAGTGCCAGGAAATGCCCCCTGAGGAGCTGCGCCGACAGGGGCACTTGGGCTGGTGACAGCATTTCATCAGCCCATATGGCCAGTGACTGGATTTTCCCAGCTTCCAGTTTGGAAGGATAAAGAGAAATGAGGCCTTGAGCCCAAGTCACAGACAGCATCTGAGGGGAGGAGGGCTCAGGTTCAAGGCCAGGTATTCTTGACTCCATCTGAGTCCCAGTAGAAAGAGGTTCTCAGCCCTGGCAGTGTGGTAGGATCCCCAGAAAATCTGTTCAAAACACTCACACAGGACTCCAAGTCACATGCTTTGAAAGCCCCCACCCCGTGCTTTTACTGTGCAGCGGGCTTAGGAACCAGAGCGCCAGAGAGGCCAGGACGGCGAGGCCCTCTCTCTGCATCCAGCTCTTTCCCTGCACACAGCGCAGGTGAGCACCGAGTCCGTGTAGAATGATGGAAGGATGAGAGCTTAACACCTCCCACCAAGGGACCCAGGGTCCTTCTAATACGCCGACCCTGAACCTGGAGTCCCCCGGCCACAGAGGACAGCAAATGGCCCCATACTACTATCCCTCCCTCTGCCACAGGCTCGTCCGTTCCCTGATGTTCAAAGGCCTCAGTGAGCACCTGCTCCTGCTAAGGTTACAGCTGCAACCCTGAATCTGGGAGGGAAGACGCCAGCGACTGGTTCCAACCTGTCCTTCCTTCCACACTCACAGATTCGGACTGACCAGGCGAGGGTTCTGTCTGCTCCAGGAGCCTCGAGAGCTCCTGCCGGTGCGATGCAGCAAGCACGCCCTCCTGCTCCTCCACCTGCCCTGGATCCTGCCCACCCACGAGCACCCAACTCCCCCGCTCCCTCTGCTCTTCACCCCACGCCTGCGGACCCCTTCCAATGCTGGATGGCCAGGAATCTCACTGGGCTCCATTCTCACTTGGCTTCTGAGCACCATTCAGGGCTCACATGTCTGGTCTCCAACTCAACCACAAAGGCACGAGAACAGCCAGCACAGCCACTGCCTCCACCCCCGCCCCCACCCCTACAGGGAGGGGCTGCACGGTCCCCGCATCCCTGCCGGACGCTGACAAGTCTTACCTGTAGTATCGGGACTGCAAGTAGGTGGAGCACACGGCCTTGGACACGTGACTGGCGGACCCAAAGTCGATGACCTTGACGCGGTAGGGCTGGCGAGCGGGGTCCACCAGCATGATGTTTTCTGGCTTGAGGTCGGCGTGGATGAGCCCCAGGCTCTTGAGTTTCATCAGGGCCGTGGCGACCTGCTGGAGGACGGGGCGGATGTACTTGAGGGGCAAGGGGCTGAACTTGTTCTGCTTCAGGAAGTCGTACAGGTTCTGCTCCAACATCTCGAACACCAAGCACGTGTGGTTCTTGTGCTGGAAGCACTCGTAGGCCCGCACGAAGTTGTAGTCGTCGGCGCTCTCCGTGCTCAGCCGGGCCAGGATGCTCACTTCGATCTGACCTTGTCGGGCGTAGGACGGGTGGTTCTTCAGGATCTTGATGGCCACGATTTCATTGGTGCCCCGCTTCCAGCACTTGACCACCTGCCCAAACGTCCCTCGGCCCAGGAACTCGAGAACCTCGTACGTGTTGGTCATGGAGCACAGCACTTCGTGCTGCACCAGCTGGTAGTCGCCCTCGCTGTTGGAGCCGCTGTTTTTGGAGGTGGCAGTGGAGGTGGTGGCAGTGGCGACCGTGGCCCCGCTGGCATTGTTCTGGATCATGGGTGGGTGCTCTTCGATGATCTGCACGCTGCTTGTGTTCTCGATCTCCTCACTCTTGCGCTTGAGTCCGCATTTTTGGTAGGTGTCCAGGAGGCTCACAGTGCTGCGACGCATCAGGTTGTGTGGTCCGCCCAGGGCCTGCCCGGTGACGGAGGTGCTGCTGGCTGACGTGACGACGACGTGCCCAGTGCTGCCTGGGAAGATGATGGTCTGCTCGTAAGGTAGGCTCGGGTTTGGGAGCGGCAAGGAGGTGCTGACGGTTGTGGTGGCTGGCTGAGGCGGCGGGACGTTCTTGCTCTGGCTGTAGGCTTTGCTGTGGGAGCCGTACCCAGTCATGTCCCAGTTGGAACTCGGCTCTACTTTTAGTTTCTTCACACTACAGAAGGCACTTGATTGAAGGGTGTGAGGGGAGAAAACTTGCACATGCGAGGCCATACCTACGAGCAAAGGGAAGCGAAATGGAAATATTTTAGTCACCGTGGTCTGCACAGACCCAACAGGACCCGCTGTGGTTCTGGTCAGTGGCTTGGGTCACTGAGAGTATTTTTCTCCTGTTCCCAGACAAGTTGGAAGTGTGACTCCAGCCCACCCAGAAGCGCCTTCTGGTCACTAGGAGTGGGCACAGTGACCCACCAGCTACCGGGAGAGGGCGGGAGGCCTGCTGAGGAAAGCCCAGGATTGTCGAGATTTGGGCACAGAATCAGACTATCCCGACGTTTTGGTCATTGTTTTTTAAGTAAGTATCTTTTTGCTAGGACTGGGTTCTCCCTCAGTTCTCCCTAGCTTGCTATCTTACTGAAACTAAAGACTCGGTTATATGGCCCAGTTAAGGGCTACACACTCAGCAGTCCCACAGGATCAGCTGCTCCCTGGCACAGACCCCAACTGTGCAGTTCACTTGTCTGAGGCCGCTTCTTCCCTTAGGCCCAATTAGAGCCACTCACGAGCTGGCAGCTTTTGGGGCTCTCATCACCCCTAGCATCTGCATCATCTTTAATGAATCCTGTAGGTCTGTGTGGATTACCTTGGTCTGAGTTTTCATTTAGATGGTCTAAAACAGTTTCAGTCTTTTGGGGGCGGGGAGGTTGGGTACCACAATTCATGAGTGCTAGTCATTTACTTTGCTAAATTCACACCTTAATCAATTTACCTCAAAAGAACTGCTGCTTCATACCATTATTTCACCCACCATTTAGATAACCTCAGAAATCTGTAAGGCCCCAGGTCTGGAGTAATTGTATCACTTACAAACAAAACTTCATAGAAAATGTAATAAAGAAACATGTAAGACCAGGGTGAGTCCTTAATAGTGACCCCCCACCCCCATCTTCTCAACAGCAGCTAGGAAATATTTCTTTCAGAACCTCAAGCAGAGTGGGGTTCTGGGAGGGCACCTCTGGTGCTCAGTCAGCCTAAGGATCATGCATTCCTGAGAGGATTTATGTCTCACTTTCCTTCTCACCCCATCAGACATCACCCTGGCCCCTGCTTTCAGCAGATGACCCACCTTCCTATCACAGCCTGAGGTCAGCAGCCTTGCTCTCCACACTATTCTCTTTTAAAACACTGCAGAACTGACACCCACCTGGCATCCTCTCTGTGCCCAGTCTCAGAGGAAGAGGTATCTCTCCTTTCCACTAAAGTTTCCTCCACTCTCGCGAGTCCTCCTCTCCCATCTCTTCCACTGTCCTCTCTTACAGCTTTCAATTTCTCCCTGACAATTGGATCCAAGTCCTTAGTAGATGCTTAATGAACTTCTGCCAAGTGAATCAATGACTTAATCTTTTCCTTCTGCCTCTATGTGTGTTCACACACCATCTCCCACTTTCAAAGGCAAGGGAGCAACAGCCATTTTCTTCCCCTGCAATCTTTCTTTTTTCTCACTTCCATTACCCTTCTTAAACCTATAATCAGTGGCTTAAACTCATACCTTTTCTTCAAGGTCACTCCTTAATCCATTCTTACACACACCCACACCCACACCCACACACACACACTGTAGGGCTGTGTTCTTAAAAGGCAATTGCCTAATCCAATGGCCTCTCTGCAGGCCTATTCTCCTTCCCTTCTCTGCAACATCTGATCCTGCTGACCACAGCTTCCTTCTTGGAGCGCTTATCTGTGCTACTGTGACTCTGTAACCTCCTCCTCTAGTGTCTGATTGCACATTCTGTGCTTGGGTGGTTCCTCTTCCTCTTCCTCCTTTAAAATGTTGGAATTTCCAACATTCTGACTCCATTCTTTCTAGAAGATATCATCCATTCCAACAGTTTAAGTTGTTGTGTCTATGCAGGTGACTCAACTCCCACGTGTTTATCACAGGCCAGGATCTCCCTGAACCTTCCAGTAATACCCTTCTGCCTCCGGCTACATCAGAGACTGGCTTCCAAAGCTGGACTCCTAAAAATCGAGCCATCTCACCCTCCATCCTTAACAGCCTCATTTCATGAAATATTCTCCTAGTCACTTGACTCCGAAACTGTGGATTTACATAGTGATGATTCTTCTTTGCTTCCGTGGACAAGAAGGTGATTGTTTTATTAATTTTTCTTTCCTTGCATCCATCTCTTTCTGTTCTTGCTGCCATTTCCAGGGTTAAAGCATCTATTATTTTTTTCTAGTAGGATGAAATCAAATGTAAATAGACATTTGGTCTAAGCACTCTTTCTTCCTCTAATATGCCCATTATTTGGCCACCAGGTTAATCTTCCAGGAGCATTTCCAAGCATGTCACCCCTTTGTCCAAAAACTTCCAATGACTGCTTAGAGTCTCGAAGAGAAAGCTGAGGACTCTAACTTAACAACTTCACATTTTAATTTCAGCTACCTTGTTGGCTTTACCACAATCACCCTGCTTGAAAGTTTACCTGAATTAAGCTGTTCTAGTCACTGTTTCTAGACTGTCTTTCATACTTCCTTGCTTTGTACTCTTACAACATTCCACATCTTCTTTCAACTTATCCAAAGAAGAGGCCATTGAGGTCCTTCTCTTCCCAGACTACTCCAACCCAAGGAGATCATTCCCAACCTTGTTCCTATGGCATTTATCATATACCATGCACTTGGCCACAAACTACATTTCTGCCTTGCAAAATCTCATCTTGTTGAATTGTTTACTTTTGTGCTGTTTGACTTCTCACGCTTCCATAATCATACTACATTCTGGAGCAAGGGCTACAATTTACACCACATACTAAACTTTAGGTTGAGTTTTCTATACACCAGGTAGGCACTCGCATCCTGGCCAGCAGGCCTCCAGAGAGTTCAGTTCTCTGGCTTGAGAGCAATGGAACTGGGCCTCACTTTGGAGAAGAAGGAAAAACCTCCTAACACTTTCCCACCCAAACCAAGACCTTTTAAAAACCAAGGTAGAGGCAGGCAACTGCTGTCCTGGGGTTAGCAGCCTAATTCCAACTGTACTTTAGGCTGGATGTGCTCTGATTTCCCATGGTAGCCCCAGCCTAAGACACCACACCTGCTCTGAACCCCACCCTCTTTCTGATCCCAATCCTGCATCTGAGAGAGGTTTCCTTTTTGGCTGAATTCTGCTCCAGTCTCCACCTGGGCATTATGACCACACACCTGTGTACATTCTTCTGCCTGCAAGACTGTTTTGCTTATTCAGAACCCACACTTTACTTACTTGTTTCTTCCTACTGCTCCTTTTGTTCAAGTCAACCTCCCCCTAATTTTCTAACAGCACAAAAAATAGCTACTCTATAATTTATTAGTATTAAATATTCACATTTTTCTAGATGTTGTAACACTACAGAATTGACCAATGCCTTGGCTTCCAGTAACTTATTCACTGCAGAGGCAAACCACATTAAGCAGTTCCTTTATTCTTTGGTATCTAGCTTGCCCCTTGTCCCATGACACACAAGCACTTGGGGTTTGGGTGGGTGGGTGGGTGGGAGGGGGCAACAGCAGAAGTATGTTGTCACATAAAAGAGGCCAGGCTCTATTCTCTACCATAACTGTTTCAAAAAGATCTTGGTGGAAGGATCAGGGTATAGAAGTGGAATTTTACAGAGGGGAAGAGAATTGCTTGTGACTTATTTGTTATTGGGATGCCAGCCAAGGATCATAAAATGTGGAAATCATCACTGGCTACCTCTGATGACAGATGCCCTGACTCAGGGAGGAGACCTGTGTGGCTAGGGTGTCCTTCACCACGGCCGCTGCCTTAGACTCTGGCCTGGCCCCACAGTTCCAAGGCCACATGTTCCCTGATATAGGCTCCCTCCCTGTTCCCAGCTTTATTGAGATGTAATTGACATTCAACATGCATAACTTTAAGGTGTAACCGTCATGATTTGATACATATATACTGCTAAATTACAATAAGGTTAGTTAAATCTCCTCCACTCTCAAATAGCACATATATGTAAATATATAAAATGTGCAAGTTAACAAGATATCCCTAATTCTTTAAAAGCAGAATATGGTTATTATATGTGTGTGTATGTGTATAGACAAATGTACATAACTATGTGTACAAATATATACATAGAAAACAGTGTGTTGTCCCCCCTGCCCCCATCAACAGTGTTGTTATTTATCTTATAATTGGAAGTCTGAAGATATGGGCTACTACCTTTATTCTCTAGCAGAGGCCATTTTGCTTTGGGAAGTAAAACATTCGAAGTTATAGCTAAAGGAAGTCCTTAATCATCATCATGACTACTTACTTACAACTTTTAAAATCTCTAAATTACAAGGAATAAAACACTGCTGGTGGTTGATCTGAAAATAATTAAGGCAACAAAAAAAGCTTATTTCCAAATACTACTTGAAAGGAGTTTTCTGGAATAAATCCTCCTAATGACTTTTGTCCCAGTGATTCCCTTCTATATATTCAGGCCCCAGCAAAGCTAGACACATGGGAGGGGAGGCCCTGGCTTCTCCTACTCTAACCTAAATGTTTCCTCTTGTTTCTTTTTGTGTTCAACCTTCCTGCTCTTCAAGAGCTGCTTCTGTCCTGATCTGTTGGTTTTCTCTTTGCAAAAGGCAGGGGTTCAGTGGACACTTTCAGTTTTATACCATGGCCAAATCTCAACTGCTTATTAAGTCATCTCTGCCCTTCATATTTGGCTTTGGAAATAAAAGTAGATTTTGCTCCTTTTTTGTTGGGAGTCCTGTATCCTATTACAGTGCTGCCTGGTGGGGTTTAAGTCTTTAGGGAGCAGCCTGAAGCGCCTGGGAAATGTCTGCAGGATAAATCTGCAATAATCACACTTGGTTCTTACTTGGGCTACCCCAGATCATTCCGTACAAGCCTCAGTAGCCTCCCAAGAAAACACCTGGCAAGATGTCCCATTCATATGACAGATAACAAAGCAAGTCACCCTTCTGAAGAACTAAAGTTTCTAGAAGGCAGCTTCCTTAGTACCAGACCACTCCTGTCTCCTGCAGGTCAAGATCATAACACCAACTCAGCTTTAAAACACTTGCTTTTTAGCCTTATTATAGATGCAATTTATGTTCACAAATGCTATCACACTTGACTTCAAACACCATTCCTCTGGGACAGTCAGAATCACTGCTGTGGCTGAGATTCCATTTGTAAGAGCACCCTCACATTATGGGGTTCTGGTTTTAAGACCAGGAAGCTGAGTGACAGGTTTAAGCTCCTGTGACAAAAATTGAACCCTAACCCCAGAAGTTCTAACCCAGGTAATTTTGTGACTATATTAATGGTCTAATGGGAAATCCATTTTTTCAGTATTAGTAATTTTTTCCACCTAAAACAGAATAGCTAAGAACAGCTAAAAAAAAAACACACAAAAAAACAAAACTTCATGATCTTCCTGATTTTTTTAAATGTCGTTTGTTAGACTGGTTCTTTTTGTATATTTTTTTCCACTTATTAGCTTAAGTTTCTTCATAATTTTATATTTCACAATTAGATGAACTGAGAAGTTACTTCATATCTGAGTATATTTCCTTTCATTTCACCACCCAAACATTATCTACTGGAAGATCAGACTGGTGAAACTACAGCAATGAATGAGGGTGCAACTACGATTAAAAAAATTAAACTGAATTCAGTTTCACTGAATTCTATCAGATAACGAGAGAAAACTGTAAGTGAAATAATGGCACCATTCTTACTGGTACATAAAGTTCCACTTTGGTTTGGCAGATGTAACATAGATTGTATTATTAAGAGAACAAATCACACATCTTAGTTAAAGAGGGATCACTACCTTTTCTTAAAATCCTTTGAACATACGTGTCTACTAAATGACTGTGTGATTGAAGCTACAGATCTTTATTTTTATTTTTTATATAATCAAGAATTCCAAGGACAAATTCCTCATACCTAGAGTATTAGAAATATACACCTGAGTGGACATTTTAAACACCTAGAAAAGGGTTTATCTATATTTGCTTACCCTATATGACATCATAATCAGATGCCTTCGGTGGGTGGGGGACAACAGAAAAGTACTAAGAAAAAGTCTTCATTGACAAATGAAACAACATTCCTAACATTTTAATGATAGTCATCTTGCTTATCAAGTTCATATTTCACAAGTAGCGTAGAGATAGTTTCAGGTTAGCCCATTTCTAAATGATACATTTCCAAAACAGTGTACGCTAAGAGTCCATAGGGCTTTCACATTGTTTTTAATTGGTCTGTTTATCCACACGCTGTGTAATGTTAAATATGTAGTATGTTCCACCTGAGCACATGTTGGGCTCAACACCGGCTCTGCAGCATTCTTTTGTCAATTATGACAATAATGATAGTACTGATTGCAGCACTGGGCATCTGAAAGGAAGAGAGAAAATAAAACTGGAAATACAGTTTATCATCCAATCTGCCTCAAGGGTCTTCTCTGTAAGAAAGATACAATAGGGTGGCAAAGATATCCTGGACAGTGGCATGGCCCAAAAACAGCGTGACATCTGCAGGGGTCACCAAGTTCAATGGAAACTGCACAGGACACTGGCAACTGGCGGCAACAGAAGCCTGGGGCCAAGGTCGACCCACAGGAGTTCAGAGGCAGGACTCACATGGGTGGTGGTAGGCAAGGTCTTGTAGATGAGCTGAAGATTTGAACTGGGCGAGAAAGATGAGGTGTGTTTTGAAAGGATCATGATAACCAGGGCTGGAGGGGAGCGGGGAGGGGGCAGCTGGCACTATGGCCCCTGCCCTTGCCAAGATCAGGTTCTGCTTGGAAACAAGCAGGTGGGCACATTACGTAGTAGCGGCACACTGACAAGGACAGGCCGGTAACAAGCACCGGTATACAATGAGTGCACCGATGGCTGACTGACCCATCTTCTCTTAAGTCCAGCCTTCTACAAGTAGTTTTTAAAGCCCCGAAGCTGCTGTGAAGCCCATTACTAGAGCACTCTCCTCGCTCCTCCAGCCTTCACGAGGTCTTCCTGGTTTTTACCTAACCCACAAAGGCTACACACTATGGAGGGGCTGAGTTTTCTCTGTGTCAGAGCCAGGGGCTTGCACCCCACAACTGTAAGGGAGACATAGTCTTCTCTCCCTGTGTCACAGATGAGTAAATGTAGTATAGGGAGGTCATAGGTTGGCCGAGGTCACTTTGCTCCCACCAACAGGTCTGAGCTTGAACTGAAGTCTGTCTGATGCCCCAGTCTATACTGATAACTGTTCTTTTTCATTCCTTGGGTTCCCAGACTTCGAGGCACCAAAAGAGAAGTGGGGTACACTAACAATGAAGGAAAGCGAGGAGACGGACATAAAGCAGGGGACATGCTCCAATGCCCACTACCTGGGGCAACAATGGATGCCCCAACAATGGGCCCAGTCACCCATCACCCCTGTGTTTTCTGTGATGATGTCTGAGAAGCACGGCCCTCCAAGGGTCTCACAGAGAACAAGCCAACCTGCTTAACCAGGTGAGCACAGGCATCAAAGCCCCAGTGACCCGGGGGGCTGTCTTGGTCTCAGGTAAGACGCTCTGGGTGTTGCATGGTCCGGGGACAGGAAAGGAGGGTCTGCAGGAAGAAACTGCTGAGAAAATAGGAAGGAGCAGAAACAAAGAGCATTTTTTTCAGAGACGAAAAGGCAAGGCATGCTGACAGATGGGATGTAAGGGCAGAGAGGGGATCACATCTGTCTGGGAGACCAAAAGGAGTGGGGTTCCACAGAAGATGACAGGAAAATGGGTATTCAATCATTCTTTGGTGGAGCTGGGGGTGGGGTCCTGGGATCACGACTAGCTGAATGACCAGGGCTGACAGGATATTTAAGTTGTAACAGTTAACGTTGAACCATTAAAACTGAAACTCTGAAGGCAGAATTGCTTCATTTGCCCAAGTTAAAGTATCGGGAGCCACTAGTCATGGGTTATCAGTATCTAGTCCCTGTTTTATGATTGTATTTTAGATGAAGAAAAACCATTTTGAAAAGAGAATGGAAATCAATAGGACAGCCGAGCTTAAGGGGGAAGAGGTGACCCTGAACAAGTTCACGCATGAGGCCAAAGACAAAGGGATGAAGCCAAAAATATTGTTAAACAAAGAGCAGCAGGACAGTGAAAATACATCAAAAGGGAGAAAGTTTGAAGTCAAAGATTCACATCCCAAAGGGGCTGAAAGGGTGGGTGTTGTGGCTGTGGGAACAGAGAGGATGCAAAGAGCCCTGACTTGGAAAGATTCCATTCTAGGCATCTGTGGTGACCCAGGGGAAATATTCTATATGCCCCCCAAAAAACCAGGACAGGGAGAAAGGCAAAAGGCTCCAGCCAGAGATGCTGACGTGAGGGCTGTTATCAACACCGAGATAAAGATGGAATCGTGTGGATAAAGCTGTTTCCCAGGAGAAATGGTGTAAAAGTAGAGCAGATGGCAAATAAGGTAATCCTTGGGGGCACAGGCATTGTCAAATAGCCTGAGGACGACAGCATGAGTCACACAGGGAAGAGTGAGGATAACATGATGATAAACACAGTTAAGGGATTCATCCAGGAGACTCACAACAGAGTTACTGGGCCTGGCTGGGAACAGTCAGGAGAGAGAGAAGGGGAGCTTCCTGGGAAGAGAACAAAATGGACCACATTATGCACTTTGCTTTTCCAAGAAATGTGATTCTCTTAAGGACTTTCAAAACCTTCCACATCATCTTCCTTGAATCTGCAAATTGTACCATAAGCTGTATTTGGTCAGTTGGGAAAACACCTTTTCCTACTATTTGCAAACTCTCCACGTATCTTTCTACCTCCTGGTTCATTATCTGTCAAAAACGGTCCCTCTCTGTGTTCAGATGTCTACACTGTGATTTCTGAGACATGCTAACCTCACCCATAACACCCCAAACTGAGACGCCAATCGCTGTGGATGCCTCAGCCTTTCGCGGCGGTGGGTAAGTACACACGGTTCATAAATCCAGAGGTGCTCCAGAGGTGACATCACCATGCGTTCACAAGCATCTGAATATTATCAGCTAAGTTGCATTCTGGTGGGGTAAAGAATGACATGGATTCTGACACAGGCTTCTTGGTTTCTTTCTCAAGGAAGTGGGTGAAGTCAGTGAAAAATTTGTACAAGGAGTTGTACAAAAACCACCTCAAGAGTCCTATTAAAAACATTTGCAACATGGGGGTTACAATTGATGTCAAATATATATAAATAAAAAAAAGTTAATTAAAAAAAAAAAACACTATGAGATACCACCTCACACCAGTGAGAATAGCACATATCAAAAAAATTAGCAACAGCAAATGTTGACCAGGATGTGGAAAAAAAGGAACTCTCTTACACTGCTGGTGGGAATGCAAGCTGGTCCAACCATTATGGAAAGCAGTATGGCGGTTCCTCA
>JAGFMF010011412.1:3489148-3579765 GCA_019455555.1 Galemys pyrenaicus
GGTGGGGAGGGAAGAGGGGGAGGGTTGAGGGCAGATGGGAGCACGGGGGACTGAGGTGATGGTGCACTGGTGTTACGGTGATGGGGAATACATGGGGATGACAAGTGATGTCAAATATATATAAATAAAAAAAGTTAAAAAATATAAAAACATTTGCATTAATTATTTCAATTAAAAACCCCTTTGATCACAGGTATACTCCTTTGCTAGGGCTGCAGGAACACAGCACACAGACTGGGGGGCTTAAACCACAGAAATCTGTGGTCCTGTTTTGGGGGGGCTGAAAGTCCAAGATCAAGCTGTTGGCCGGCTGTCTGAGGATGTGAGGGGTTCTGGGCCCACTCTGGTTTGTGGAGGGCTGGCTTGTGTGTCTCCCGGCCCTCTTTCTTCTCTGGTGTCTGTGACCAAATTTCCCCTTTTGATACAGACACCAGTCATACTGGGGAAGGACCCACCCGAATGACCTCGCATCACCTGGTGACCTCTGTGACTCCAAGTAAGACCACGTCTGCAAATCCTGGGGTAGGACACCAACATGTACGTTTTGGAAGTGGTGTGAACCTATCCTCTGAATCATGTACAATGCTACAAGCCAATGTTTTCCTCAATTAAAAGAAAAACAAAAGCCTAAGTTTTTGGGGGGAGGGAACACAATTTATCCATAGTGATAGGCTTTGAAGAAATCCAAAGCATTTTACCAAAGTATGGTTTTCGTAGGCTAATTTAGTCATGATATTCCAAAGGCACTCTTCATTTTTCTTTCCTTGGAGAGAAGATATTTCATTTTGTGATTTCCCTAGGTCTTGCTTCAAAGAACCTATGAAGGCAGTTCAATGAGTAAATATTACATAGAGAAACCAGCAAAAGCAATGTGACTCTTTTGAAATAAAATTCTACCGAAGTTTATGTTCCGGCACTTCCAGGGGAGCCCGTGCAGGACGGCACCTGTGACATCCACGGAGGGTGACAGCGGTCACTTGGTATAGAGAGAATGGCGCTGGCACATCCGTAAGGCCAAAGTGGGAAAGAGCAAGCGGAGTTTCTAGTTCTGATTCTGATGCTTTCTGCAGTAGAACCCGAGTGTTTAAAACGCTGGGCAGGGGCTGGTGAGGCTGGTAAGGTTCCGTCTCCATTCAGGTCCACACTGGCGTGGAAAAAAGCCTCACATCAGTCTTTTCCCATGTAGGCTCAGACTCTCTCCTTTCCCCACACGGTCCCGTTAGTCCAACATTCGCAGTCTGCTCCCTTTCTCAATACTGCATGTTCTTCCCACGTGAGGGTTTCAGGAAGATAACCTCTTAAGCAAACTTGGTAGAATGCAAAAGCCGAACATCCACAAACCTTCAAAACAGAAATCAGCTACCCTTCTGGTTTCAACCCAGGCGAATTTCATTCAAAGACTGGTTTTCAAAGATAAAGATGACTCACTCTATCCCTGAAATGTTCTTTCAAAAAGATGGTCGGTGTGACAAATCTTCCCAAAACCATCATCCCCGAATCCCTCGCCACTCCAACCCCCTTTAACCAGGGACCCAGCACCGTTACTGCCACCTGAAGAAGCCGGGGAGCCAGGTGAAGGGGGTATATTTACGGTGCCATGCTAATGCTCTTCAATACCACAAAATTATGTAAATTCAGCTACACGTTATTCTGGTTCTCTGTGCGGCTTCTATTGCTGTGTCCCCTCCAAAGGCAGGTCGGAATCCTCCCCCGTACCTGTGACGCTGACCTTATTTGGAAACAGGGTCTATGCAGCTGCTGTCACGTTAAGGCGAGGCCGTTAAGGTGAGTCCTAATCCAATGTGATCGGTGTCTTCTAAGAAGAGGAGAAAACACAGAGGCGGAAACCTGAGGGAGGCGGCTGCGAGTCAAGGAGTGGCAGGAGGCCGGGGAGAGGCCGGCAAGGATGGACACAGAGGCTCCGTGGGAGCCTGGCCCTGCGGCCACCTCCACGCTGTGCCTCTCACCTCCAGAAGGCGGGAGAATCCATTTCTGTTGCTGCAAGCACCCACTGACGGTGCGTTGTTACAGGAGTCAGGGCGCTCAGATGCTGTCATGGCATTCAGGATGTATTTCATTGGAAAAAACACGTTTGTACTGAAGCTCTGATAAAGCACTTAGACAATCTAGTCCCCCCTGCCGCGCGGCAGCTTGCCCCGCCACCGTCTCTGCGGCCTCCCAGTTGAAAGGAACAGAAGTTCTCCACGTCTTCCTTCTGGCCCCTGCAGGGGCCAGCCACTTCCTCTTTATGCAAATATATTTGCTGGTGATCCTTGTCTGACTTCCAGCCACACAGTTCTAAGCGGACCAGATGAAGACACATTCTGCCTAGCTGGAGGCCTCAACGGTGAAGGAGTCAGGCTGGGGTCCTGAGCACCTGCTCTTTCTGCACCTCGCCTTCTCGCTGTGTTAGACAAAGATCCCAGCGCCAGGGACCCCCATCTGCTTCTGCTCTCACAGTGACACCTGTTTGCTCCCGTTTGTGCTCAGGTCTAGGAACTTAGAACATTCTGCTCAAAGCCTGCATCTACCTGCAAAGGTGTCCTAAGAGGAATCAGTGATACCTGAGGGGCAGGTGCACGGGTCCCTGTGCCCTGGTTCTCTTCAAACACAGGACTCATTCCACCCGCCTCTGTAAGCAAAGTAACAGGTTGACTGAAATGGCAACTGTGTTTACAACAGTAACTCACTATATTACAGCTCCTTGTTCCTTGGAGAATGCTTTCATTACTCTGGGTTGCCTTGAAGTGACATCTGAAGAAATGCAATTAGCGATCACTTTGGGAAAGGTAGAGGAAGCCCCATCCCTGCAGTGTAGGGGGCAGGAGGAAGGCCAGGAAGAGACCCCAGAAGAAAAGCTGAAGGAAGCGGGGCAAGGCAGTCTGGGATCCTGGGAGGGGGTGAGGTAGGGCAGGAGGAAGAGGAAAAGAGAAAGAAGACAGAAAAGAAGTGAAAACAGACGCAAGTGAAACTGTCTCGGGAGCACACTCGGAATAACCAAGTGACTAGTGATGTGCTTTGCAGATCATAAAAATGCACCCTGGTCTTCCTCACAGTGTGTAAGGAGGTGTCTGTGCTTGGCTGCGGATGGGAGCTGAAGGGGGTGGGGGACGTCTTCGCAGCGTGAGCAGCGGCCCGGTCCTGAGTTGGGCAAACTCAAGCGGCAATTCGGTTTGTTGCGAGGACACTTTTACACGTGAGTCACGGTCATCAAACCAGTCCTGCCGTTACTACCCAACAGCTCCAGTGCTGCTGATGCTGGGTCCACAGTGGGCCCTCACCATCCTCCCCTGCCCCCAGAGTGAGGACACCAGCTGGGCCTCCCTTGTCCTGCTTCACGGTGCCCAGGACGGCACTTGGTGCCACAGGCAGTTCTCCCACCTAACAGAGCTCTGTGTCTCCAGGGATCATGTCAAATGGCTTCTGAGGTCCTGGCGAGAAGCTGAGCTGCAGGGTCTCAGCAGGTCACGCAGACTCCATGTGCCTCAGTTTCCTCACCCATAAGCTAGAACTAGTAACGGCCCTCATAGTGCCCTAGGGGTGAGAGGAGTTCCTGCACCAGGTGGTTAGTGGAAGCCCAGGAGGGAGATGAGCAAGCTCACCAGGTCCTATCTCACGTGATGGGGCAGACGCAACGGCTGCCACGGGACTGAGTGTGATGCTGAGTTCTGTGCACTTAGGAGGGATGCAGTGTGCTGTTCGGGATGACTGCACGAAGGGGCACGAGCTCATCTGTTACTCCCTCAAATGCTCTTCCGCAAGACAGGCAGGCTTGGTCGCGAGGAAAGCAACTCCCAACGCCTTTGAAGAGGATTCCCGGGAGCCACCAGGATGCCAGGTATCTACACTTCACCTGCTCTACCTTGAAACGGCAAGCACCTCTCCAGGCAACACGGGAGTCGGAAGCACTACCCTGTCATAACCTGGCTCCTATTTCTGCGAGTGACACACTGAGACTCTGTATCTACTGTATAAACTCTGACCTCTTTCATAGTAGAGCAGGATGGTTAAAAAAAAAAAAATCGTACATTCCTAGTAAATGTGATACTTATCTTTAATAACTGATAGATGTACTTTACTACTTTATGTATGTGTACGACAAACACGAAAATAGAAAATTTAAATGGATGAGATAAAATATAGTTAATATTTTCTTCTGTCTTGAGTCTTTTTATTTTGAAAGCCCCAGTTATAACTCAGGTAACCAGAGGCCAGGGTCTTAAGAGCAAGTCTGAGTGATACAGTGAACATCATGAACATAATCACCGCATCATGCAAAGGAAGGGTCATTTCTGGGGAGGGCCATTTCTGGGCAGAAGCTTCTGGGAGTCCCTGGCTAAGGTGAGCAGCAAGGACCCAGAGGGGCCAGGGAGCATGAATGTGAAACAAGCCTCAGCTCTTCTAGCTTCCTGGGAAGTGGGGTGTGGGTTGCTCAGGTGTAATCGAGTCCACCCTGCTCGGACTGTCGTTTTCCTTCATGCTGTGTCCCCACTGAGCCTCTGGGGAGATGAATGGGATTCTATTTTGATGCTCAGTGTGCTCACAGGTTGAAACCAGAGCACACGTTCTTGGGGGCTCAGAAGTTATCTCTTCTGTGCCTGTGAAATGCTTCATGAGAATAACAGGTCCAACAATCCTCACAGTGGTAAGGTAAGGCGTGCACACACGAATCCCCATCCAGTAACTTCCCCAAACAACAGGATCATCTGCCATAAATGCCTCCCATTAGGTCCAGAAACCTAGAAACAGTGACTTTCTGGTGACTCAACACTACCCATAGGAGTCTGGCTTGGCTGAGTTCAGGCTGAAATATCCTTACAAGAGAACCAGCTTACGCCTTGTGCTCTTTTCTTGGGAAAAACGGACTTTTCACACCCTGCTCCTCCCTCCCCCCTTTTACATCATGCAATGGTTATGTTCATGATAAAGAATATTCAAGTTCTGACATCATAATTCATAACCAGGGGGATTACTCATGATAAGCTCACAGTCTGGCAAGGTACATTCTGTACCCTCTCTATCACTGAAGTCAGCAGTGAGTTTAAAAATAGCATTGCTCACACCCAGGGTGCCACTGATTCATTAAGGGCTGAACAAACACGATTCTGGACAGTCCCCTTCCTCATCTACGGGCTTCTAGATTGAGACGCCCAGAATTGAGGTGCAGCCTTGGTGAGGCGTTAGGTCATGCTACGTCACAGGACCTAGAGACCTGCAGATCATAGAAGGGAACCTCAAACATTACAAAACCTGGGCTTAAGATGCCATTTCACTTGTGACTCAAAATGACCAACCTCATATGCAATGAACAAGAGCATCAGCTAACTTTGGGACCACAGTATGCTGAACATACCAGAGTCAAGAGGAACGACGCTACAACAACGTGGTGTGAGCCTGGTCATACATGAGACTGAGAATTTTTCATGGTTAATGGGAAGAAGGTTGATTCTAGGCGCTTGATTCAGGATCCTTAGAGAGAAATGTCCCTAGAGCAGAGAATGTTTCTGTAATTTAGAGATGCCCATAAGAGGACACAAGGCTGTTTGGGCAAATTCTGTGTTGGGAGGTAACCTCCGACCTCTACTGGGATTCCAGGAAAGGCCCTCTGACTAAGGAGGCAAATTCACTCCGCACCTCCCTGGGATGCAAGGATTATCTGTCTTTAAATGATTCAGATGGTAAACTCAGCCTTCTGAAGATTAGGTAGTGTGAATCAGTCCTGCAGAAGCCTTGAGGAATTAACAAAGTCAGTTTCCAAATCTGCATGTGGAGGGTTCCAGAGGCCATGGCAAGCGCCCAGAGTACCTGCTGAGTAACCGGCTCCGTGCAGGCTGAGCTGCAGGAAGCCTCGGGCATCACGAGAGACACGGTGTTTTACAAGAGGTCAACACGAGGAGGCAGGTGACCACGTGGGGCAGTCATAGCCGAAGAAATGGTGTAGGGTACGCAGGAAACACGGGAGAAAGCACCCCAAGAGGAAGGGAGGTAAGCCATCATGCAGAGGCCAGCACGTCAGAACACTGGGAGCCACGCATCGAGTTAAGATGTGCAGGCCGTCTACTTCCCCGGGGCCCGGGGTGGTCTGCACAATATGAAGATGCAATGACTCAAGATAAAACCGAGGATCGCTTCTCAGCCTTTTGGCTAAATTCAAGTGAAGATAAAACAAAGGGCACCCGTCTGAAGGGACACAAGGAAGAGTAAAGACACAGGACTGCACCGGGGGCTTCAGGAGGGAGGAGAGCGAGAATGTAGGAGACGGCTGGCTCCTGTGGGAAATGCACCAGCCCACCTTGTAGCTGCTTCTGTGAAGAAGATTCTGAACAGAGGAGGCTTTGTCAGTGGGGAGCAACCAAAAGACCCTCAGCAACTGGAAGCCACGGTGACAAGTGACAAATGAGGGGAAGGCTGCTGCCTTTGGGTGCCCGCGCTGACCAGCAGAGAGGCAGGGGTGGCGTGCCCTGGGTGTTCCCAGCCAGTGGGTGGCCGGCCCACTCAACAAGGCTGCGTCCAGGGCACGGCTACTCTGCTCCAGCCTGCAATTCTCAGTGACATCTGCAAGGTCAGCGCGACCTGAAACTCAGTCAGCTCTGGGACTGGTTCTCTGAGCCCTGAGTCTGGTGAGGAGGTCCTCCAGGCCGAATGGGGGGTACTCTCAGATGAAAACCACAGTCCCTAGACTGGGGCTCCAGGAAGGGAAGGGACCTGCAAGCCTCGAGTAAAAGCAGGGAGCAAGTGGGTCAACCCATTAAAACGACTGGGCCAATTCGGGCGCCTCTTGTGACGTAGAAGGTATTAATGGAGAACATGTGAATGTTTTCCTTCCACTGGCTGGAGGCAGTGAGAACATTCTCGTTCTTTCACCAGCATCAAATACACTCAATTTACTCCAGCAATTGTGATGCGGGGCCCCGGCGCTGAACGTCCACTCTAAGTCAATTCAGAAGGTGGTGAAGGCCAGGGACTCGGTGGCTGTCCTGCTCGAGCGGCTCTCAGCTGCTAGACCCTGCCTGCCAAGCCCTTTTCATTCTTTTTAAGTTAAGCAGAAAAGGAAGCTATCAGCTCCATTTCCACTCTCTCTGCATGAATCCATTTCCCTTTTCTTTCTTGGCTCAAACGATAAGGCTCATGCAGGATCCCCACTGAGTTCTTCAGCGATTCTTACCTTGCTAAATGTTTTTCTCTTCTAGGAAATGCTGAATCAAAATAGAAGGTGGGTGAAAGCATGAGCATTCATTGCCAGGGGAAAGTGGAAACAGAAGAAAGGTAAAAGAATAAGCCTGTTGATTCCTCTTCTGCCAGCTTTTACTCAACAAAATGCCAAGAGTGAATGGGGTGGGGTGGGGTAAGGAGGGGTTGGGAACCTTAATGGAAGTGAAGTCACCAATCAATCCAGGAATCTGGTCTCCACTTTTACACACACCATAAAGTCCCATTAAGTCACCAGGAATCTCTTGCAGGACGAGCTCAAACACGAGGTAGCTCAAAAGCAGAAGGGACTCGGCAAGCTGCTCCGACCCCCACGCTCGCCGCTGCCCTGGCCTGGAGCAGAGTGAATGATGATGCTGGGTGGGCAGCGCTTGCTTGGGATATGGGAAGCAGCCCAGGGCCCCAGGACCAGCATCCACACACCCAAGTGTGGGATCCCCTCCCTGCCCCTTTGGTCCTGGGCCAGGAAGCGCTTCGCAGCTATCAGATCACGGCAGCCATGAAGCAGAGCGCAACCTAGGATCAAGGCAAGCCTTTTTTTAAAGCTACCGGTTACAATTTGGAAAAAGTTACCGGAACAAAGAAAAACAGTGGGATGGCTGGGGTGGCCAGTGTCCTTTTTCTCCCCATAAATCCTCCCCACATCCACTCAGAGTCAGGGTCAAGGGGCAGAAGCCACGATGTGAGTTGTTCAACCAGGGACCCCACACCAAAACTACTCTGGTCTATGGGGTGACAAGGGCCCCCGTGAGCGAGCCCCTCCAGTCAGCACTAACTGGGTGCCAACCAGGACGGGAGACCTGGCTCCAACAGGGGTGAGAACTTGCTGGGTCAAAGCTGGACAGGAAGTGTGGGCGAGACGAAAGTGCTGGGTCAGGGTTGGCGGGTCACACTCTCTCAAGCTGGTCCCTGCTGAGTGAAGCGGGCGAATGCCCCCTCTAGAACACACAGCGCTTAGGGGCAGGCATGTGCCCACCTGCCCTGGGACGCAGGCCATGCTCGGCAACCTTCGGTGCGAAGCTGCAGTTAGTAGCGGAGCGGCTCCTGGGCACGGGAGAAGGTGCTAGCGGGACCCAGAACTGCCTCGTATGGCTGACTCCATTTTAACTTTATAGCCTCCCGTGGCTTGTGGCTGAGCTATGGAACGGTGCAGCAGTGAAGGCCCTGCCATTTATGCATACCCTCAATCATTCAGGAAAAAAAAAAAGCACTTAGAGCCTACATATACTTCCATCTAGAGAGACATCAATGAATGCGTACGTACATGGCGACACACATGTGGCCACAAAAGCAGAGTGGAAGCGACAGATCACACAGCAAGTCATAAAGCAAACGGGGCAAAACGACAACAGGTGACTCTGGTAAAAGACAGGGTATTTTTTATAGTATTTTATTCTTATTTCTGCAAATTTTCAGTAAGGCAAACATTTTTTCCAAATAAAACTTTTCAAAATGTATTTATTCATTCCTCACTGACATCTAACTGGGTCCTGCTGGAACTTATTTGCAGGTCAGGTTTGGGAGGAGAAGTTCAAGGTATTCCAGACTTTTAAACAAATGCCATGATCCCACAGAGCACTCCACTCAGCAGCCCCCAACTCCTGCCCCCACCCCAACCCTGACAAGCCAGTGGAGCAGACCGGAACTAGCACAACCCCTTCCCCCCGTGACTTTCTCATCTCTTTTCACTTGACCCCTTGCCTGTGTGCATCCGTAAGCGCCAGGCAGCTTTGTGAGTAACAGCTCTGCGGACATCTGGTTCACATACCATACAAGTGGTCTGACTAAAGCGCAGTGGGTCGGTGGCTTTTGAGTGTACACATCAGCAATGAACCCCATGCCCATCTGCACTCACCTCCAGCACCTCCACCCGACCCCCACCCAGCCACCTATCGCCTACTTGCCATCTCTGGCTCTGCCTGTCCTGCATGCTCCACACACACAGAACCACTGTACTGGGGGCCTCTGGCTTCTCTCACTTAACCTAATTTTGGCCAAGGTTGATCCATGTTGTCTGCACTTCGTTCCTTCTTGTTGCCGAGTACTGTTCCACAGACGGGCTGCAGCGCACTGGGGCATCTCCATCAGCCAGTGGACGCTGGAGTCCCGATCGGGCTGCCCTGACTTCCTGCTCAGGTGTCCGGGTGGACAAACGTTTGGTTTCCCTTGGGTGGACACCGGGAGTGGGGCTGCAGGTCATGCGGTGACACTGACCTTTTTAGGAACTGCCACCCCGTTTTCTGGAGTGGCCCCCTGGAGTCCCCAGGAATCGTGCCATGGGAGCCCCAGGCCACAGAAGGCCAGTCTCTGGAAGCAGCTGCCTGTGGTTCTGTGACGTGCTCAGTCCGTGTGCGCAGCAGGAGTCGGGTTTGTTTGACTTGAGGTAAAAAAATGAGCAGAGCTGTGGGTGGTGGAGCGGGTGGCACACTCGGCCTGGCCTGGCTGCCGAGAGCAGCCGGCACCTGGCAGGGCGGACGGGGTCTGGCACCCCGCGTGCCGGTGCCAGCTGAACGGCTCTCTGTGCGCAGCGCAGCTGCAGGGGGAGGTGGCCTGGCACACGCTCCCCTGCCCCCTCGCCCCGGCCAAGCCGTGCTGCTGGTCAGACCCTGGGTAGGGTTGCTCACTGTGGCCCACATATTGGGCTCCTCAAAATGCTGGCAGAGGAACTGGCAGAAGGAAACCTGGGGAGCGTGCGGGCCAGGAAATGCAGATTAAACAGAGGACGGCATGACACCGGACGGCACAGACACAGGCTCTGTGATGTTTCCCAGGGCGAGGCTGACACTAATACGTGCAGGACTCGGAGCGCAGCAAAGCGCCCAAGGCGGGCGAGGCTGTCGGCACAGGCCTGGGGCCCCTCCACCTGGGTGAGCACAGGCTCTGCTTTCACAGTAGGGGCTCAGACTGGGCTTCTAGGTCTGACCGCGATGCCACGGCAACCCAAGCAAATTCTGAGGTGGGGGGTGATGGGTGGTGAGGTAAGGAAGATTTCTGCAAAGAACGGAGGCGAGCCCCATCCACCAGCTCCCTTCAAGGCACCGGGGAAGCCTTGCTCCGTCCCAGACCCAGGGAGGCCTCGGGCTCCGCTGCCCTCTGAACCCCTGTGCCTGGTCTCACCCGTCTCTTGTGACGCTGCCTGTGTCCTCCTCCTTCCCCACCTCGGCACCTTTGTGGCCAAACCTTTCAAATAAATTGTGTTGCTCAGGCAGACAGCTAGCTGCCTGCTGAGAAAGGAAGCCCGACCACTTTTGGTGTTGTGGGTCGAGAAGAGGAAGACAGGTGGACTGCGGCCCTGCACGCATCCCTTCGTGGACGAGGCTGTCTCCCTGGTGCCAGCTAATCTCCACTTTCGAGCCCGACCCTCCCTCGCCCCCACGTCAGTCCATGAATGTTCAGCTCCTATCTCCTATCTCAAGCGCATCTGTCCCTTCACTCACAATCCACCAAACGCCAACTATGATCATCGTTTTAAAAATGTCAGTGTTTCCTATTGTATTTGTCTGGGTACACTTACGATCCTTTTTTTAAAAAAGAACGTTTTAGCAAAACATACTGTATTTCATACTCAATAAAAAGTCACTAGTATTTCTGATACAAAAAGATAATAATTGTTAATATTTGGTATATGAGTTTTGGGTGACTGCACAATATGTTTGTAGTTTCCTAATAAAATATAACTATACACACTATTTTAGAGTCCCCTTTTAGTATTTTATAAAATGATTTTTACCATTTTTCTTACTTTCTATGTTTTAATTTTTCTTCTGGAGGACTGGTATTGTCTGAGTATTCTCCATTATATCATTTATTTATTTATTTTAAAGATTTTATTTACTTATGTTAATAGGACTGGGGTACAGGCCAGAGATGTGGGGGTGAGAGGATTCACCAGATAGAGTGGGGAGCAGAAGAGGTGGATAGACTGAAGTGCACTGCTGAGGGGAGCAGCGGGTGAGGCAGGAGAGGTCTGCTGCGCCATGTGGGTCTCTTCCCTGGCTGGGGATCAAACTCATGCTTCAGTGGCTGCGGAAGCCCACAGTGCAGCGCTCAACCCCAAGCACCACCAGAGAGGCCCAATTTATCTATTTATTGAGGTAACACTGGCCTGTGATGCTGCGTATGATTCAGAGGTGCAGATCCTCCTCTCTTCAAATGGATGCGCCCTCACTGTGCCTGTCCACAACCATCACCCTCATTAACTCTGGGTGTCTGTAATAGGCTTAGCCTTTCAAAATTGCAGCTGACTGGGCCTGGCACTTGGTATGGTGAGAAAAGTCTGAGGGAATGAAGCTCATCACAGACTTGAGCTTCCACATAGTAGCATCTCAAATAATCTCACAACAACCCTGTGAGATGGATACTGTTATTCTTACCCATCTGGGGAAGAGACTCTGAGAGATCAGCTGTGCAGGGTCCGAAGACAATAAAATGCCAGAACCAAGGTCCAAGTGCATGTGTAATTACCCTAAAATTTGCATGTTCCATTGATAGTATAATTGATAAGATTTAAACATCACACCACCTTATTCAAGCATATGTTTTTTTGTAAAAAGAACAAAAGAGTAGGAGCTAGGAAAGTTGGTTTCAAGTCCGGTTTTGTGTTGAGTTTGAGCAAGTCATTTGATATATCTGAACACAGGTCTCCTCGTCTATAAAGATAAGACTATTTCCCAAATGTGCTTCAACTCATGTCCTGTGAGCTATTCATACCTACTATGGAAAAGTAATAAAGAATACCTGAGGTTCAAATAGTTTAAGAAGTGTTGGTTGGGTTAAGTCACATAAGCAGCTGTCCCTTTTGTAGGACTTTTCAGAGCCTTTAATCCCCTACTACGTAGAGGGAAATGTCACAGTAGACTTCACCACAGACCTGTGGTCCGTATTTATTTACCTAAGGAAATCCTCCCTCCCCCACGCAAACCCCACATGCAAAGCATTTAATGGCTTTTGGTCAGGACAGGAGATGGGAAAACATTAGATTGAGTTTCCCAAAGAAAGCTTCCAGCTCAAAAAGTGAGAGATTTTCTGATTTATCTCATTCTTTCAACTAGACAACATACTTCTGAGGGTAGCCTGCAATTTATAGGAAGCCAAGAAGACGGTAGCCTGGTAGAGGAAGGTTCAAATGTTTAGAGGAGCAAAAGGAAGCAGAGAAAGAGAGGAGGGTGGGGAGCACACATAGAGTATGGCTCCACTACTTCTGTCCAGTTGTTCCAGTAAAGGGCTGGCCCATCTAGAGGCACCTCCTACCCTGCCCATTGCAGTTGGCCTGGCTTTGTCCTCCAAAGCAAATTTCCTGGGCATTAAAGAGATCTTTAAGCTTTCCTGATCGACTGATGAGGAGGAATCAATACTATCTGTCCACAATCCTTCAAACCCACACACAAGGCAAGGCCAAGTCCTGAGGGTAGACCTGTCGCTGGCAGTTCCCCAGCTGGTGGCGATGGGTCTCTGGGGACAGTTCGGGCTAGACCCATGGTGAACAGGAAGGGCCCTGACTGAAAGGCTCCTGAGAGGTTTCTGAGAGAGGTAGGAGACCCCACTGGGCCTTGAGGGAGGTTTAGTTTTGAATGGACAGAAAGGGGGAGAGAGCACAAGAGGTTGGTGGATGGAGAAAGAGGGTGATGGGTGCAGAGACAGAAAAGCATAGAATCTTTCTCAGGGACACAGAGCCCAGTTCTCAGAACAGAGAGTAATTTCTAGGTTCTCTCAGCAGCTTCAAGGGTTTCCCATAAAAAACTCCCTTCTCTTTAAAAGAGACCGATGAGTTTCCTTTGAACATTTTTATATATGACTTAAAGTTGCCAGATCATTCTTGGAAAAAGTGTCACTCATCTGGGCAGTGGTGCCGTGGAAAGAAGTTGCTGTTCTCAGATACACCCTCCATGGGCCTCCGGCCCCTGTGTCCAGAGGGCTACAGCGCTGGAGGAGGGACACCCTGGTACAGCAGGTGGAAAGCTGCACAACCCCCCTAAGTCCTCCTTATGGGAAAAACAGGACTTACAAGTAGCTGTTGCCCCCAGGAACCCAGCCAAGCTCATTTCTAGGCTGTCTCCTGCTGTTCTAGGCTTCAGGAGCAGAACAGCTTGGGATAAATAAAGCAGAGGGTAGACTTAGGACTCAGGATCCTGAAGAGTCACTGTCTGGGTAATTGGTTCTACAAGTCACCTAAAATGCTTTAGACTTCAGTGAGAGACCTGGGAAGAAGAAACAACGTCGACTGCGTGCCTATTTAAAAGCAGTACACAGAATATATTAAGAATTCTTACACCTTCACCCACATTTTAAAATGAGCAAAGACCATGCAGAGATATTTCTCCAAAGGCGATAGACAAATGGCCAATAAACCCATGAAAAATGCTCACCGTCATCAGTCATTAGGGAAATGCAAATCAAAACCACCACAAGCTCCCCAGAGAATTGAAAACACATGCCCGCACAAACACACACCAGTGCTCACAGCAGCACCATTCCTAACAGCCGGTAAGTGGAAACTGCCCAACTGTGCATCACATGATCAACAGATAAACAAAAGTGACCTCATTGTACAAGGGAGTATGACTTGGACATAAAAAGGAATGAAATGCTGATACACCCTACGCGGATCAACTGTAAGAACATGACGCTAAGCAAAAGAAGGCGGACACAGGAGTGCAAATATCGCAGGACTCTGTGCAACGTTGGGACGTGCAAATCTGCAGAGACGGGGAGCAGAGGAGAGGTTGCAGAGGAGAGGTTGCTCCCCTCATGAGTGCGAGATTTCTTCCCTGGGTGATGAGAATGTTCTGGAACTAGACAGCAGCGATCAATGCACAATTTTGTGAATGTACCAAAAGCCAATGACTGGTACATTTCATAAGGATGAACTATATTGGGACATGAATTATGGCTCAATGAAACTCTTTTGGAAACTGGCACAGTGGGGGCAGCTCTTCCTGCCCGCTTGTGTCAACGCAAGCATCCTTTATTCTTCTGTCCCTTTCCCTAATAAACCTGCTCTTTTAAATATTAAAAAAAGAAGGAAAAGAAAACAGGCGCAGTGGTGTAGATGTTTGATAATGTCCCCAACGAGCCCGCAATATGTCTGTCGTCCCCTCGTGCAGGTGAGAACGATCAGCTCATTGCAAAGAGTGACACAGCCGCCACGACCGGGCGAGGATTTCACCTCGGGCGAGGATTTCACCTCGAGCAGCGACTGCAAAGATCCAGCTCTGCCCAGACTGCTTCTGCCAAGGTGATGAGCAGACCCACAACTGCAGACGACCCCAGGGAAAGACAGCACTGTTTGGACAAAGAATTGCTGATTGACACAAAATGCAAGGATTGGAGGTCGAGTTCAAGGGCACCTCGCCAAGGCCCTTCATTTCACAGATGAGCAGGTAGAGCTTCCAGCAGCCAACTGACCTGTCTGACTTAGGTGGCAAGGCTAGTGGGTTATCCTGCCCCTCGTTTCACAGAAGACGGGCGGGTATTGTTCACTGCCGCTAGTTAGGAATCAAAAGGGAGATGGCGATCACCTGGTTGGGGCGTGCAGGGCCACATGTACTCACCAGCCTTCAAACACGCCAGCAGCACATCCAGACCCAGCAAGGAGATCACTAGAGCCGACGACAGCTCACATTACTCTGCAGCTCCCCAGAAATGTCTCTCAGGGCCCCAGGAGTGCTCTGAAAAGTCCCACTAGGGTGCGACTGTTCTCAGGATCCCTCGGGAGCTTTTGAACTACTTAGCAGGAAGGGATGGGAGTTCTGGATTTAGCATTAAAGTGTGAGGATAAAGGCTAGGGGAATTAAGAAACTTTTCCTCCTCTCTCATCTAACAGGTCTCAATGGGAGACCACTTGAGAAGGGAAGGGCGGGAAAGCTGAAGCCCAGGAACACCCACTGGGGCACGTGGGGTCCTGAGGACTCTGTACTGGGTGGGATCTATTTAATGCCTGCTTACTGTCTCCATGCGGCTGTCCGGTCTCAAACTTAGCATGTCCCAAATCAAGTTCATTACCCTGTTCTGCTTTCCACCAACCTACCCCTCCTTAGGGACTCCTTTTCTCCTCTGACTGTTCGAGCACCATTCTCCAAGCTAAATACCCTGACCACCTTTCCCCTCCTTTGCCCTCCTCCCTCCTTCCTGCAGCAGCCGGACTGCTGGCTCTGACTCCTCGGCATGGAGGGCCGGAGTCCACCTCCTCCTTGCCTGCTCAGTGCAAGCACTGTCCTTGATGCAATAGATGTTTACTGGATCCAGAGGTCAATCCCACCCACCACTAGCTAAGTCCTTCACAGCAAGTAGCAGCCCAGATTATTTAAACACAGAAACAGAGAAAAGAGGAGAGGGCTGACCTCACGCGAATGGGTCAAAGAGAGGATATTAAATAAAAGCTCAAGCCAGGAAGAGCGGAGCAGATGGGCTGTGAGGCTCCCTTTGCGTGTGTTCTGCTAGAACGGAAAGGCACACTGAGATGCTGGGGTTGCAGGCTGCCTCTACAAATTATTAATTATTTCAGTGTCATCCCTCTACACTCCCCATCTGCTGGCGGTTACTACAGTCAAATAATTACAGTCAGATGGAAAAACCTGACCTGTCTGTCACTTGCTCCGGTTCATACCAAGTTAGGCACCCAGCAGGTCCCTGCAGAGCCCCGACACCACTGCTCAGGGCAACCGCGGACTCCCTGGCGCCATGCCCACCCAGGCCGGCCTGCAGAGACAGGTCAAGACGGTTCCTGCTTATGGGGGACACGGGACTTTCTCCCCGAGCCTCTCTCACAGCACGAAACACTCGCCTCACTCCACAGCTCTTGATGCTGTGCTTCACTTCGCCTTGCCGTGCCTGTGTGGGGTGCACACACGTGGCCACAAGGCGGGAGCGAGCATTTGCTGCCGTGCGCGGCGGCCGCCTACACCGAGGACGCCCCCAGCGCCACGGGGTGCTGTGTGCGCAGGTCAAGACCGCAGACTTGTGGAGGGTGACAAGCAGGTCTCCCTCGACCTTCTCTCTCCCCTCAAGCTACAATAAACCCCCAGCCTTCCAAGACCCAGCAATGACAGCTGACATGACACCCACCTGCTCTCCGCTGGCCTGGGGATCCCCCTTCCGTCCACCCAACCCTACCGCAGAGGGGAGGGGACAAGGGGAGAGGCAGGCGCCCTTCTGACTCCAGCCTCTCCACCTGACACCCCTCATTTGTGTTGGGGTTTAGAAAATCATAAGTCGTGCTGAACCATTTTCTTCTCTGTGAAACTGCAATGATAACTACGTGGAGCTGGGAAAAGCCGTAATTTTTAAATTATACTGGGCACCGAGCCAAAGCCAGTGGGGATACAGGGACAACAGTTATTTGCCCATGGCCGGCAGGACATTCCCAGGGTCTGGTTCTCCTTCAGAGAGAACCCACATCGTATCATGCTAGGAGGGTGCCAGTTTAGATTCTAGAACATCCACCTGCGCTTTGGCCAACACAGCACCCTACGGCTGGGCTGCACGGCGCTGCCATGGGTGTGGAGGGGTGCGGGGCAGAGGCCTGGCCAGTGACTTCACTGCTGGCAACCCTCCTCCCCAGCCTGGGCAGGCGCCCCTCAGGGGGCAACCTAGGAATCGACCTCTGTCCACCTGGCCTCCACACTCCCTCCTCACCCTCACCAATTTACCTACCTCTCTGCGGAGTATCCTATAGCCCAAGACAATGTGACTTCAGAAGTAGCAACACACGAAGCCCTGCATGAGGTATCACTTTAGCAAAGCATCTAGAAAATTCTGCTTGTGCTACCTCACTTTGACTCTCACCGGAGCCCCTTTAGCTGTGGACAACATGAGGGCGCCCTCCAAACCCAGATGCCCAGTTAAGCCATCTTCCTGTGAGCCTCAGTAAAAATCCAGCCCCTCTGGGCCCGATCCCACTGTGCATCCGAGAGGCCCTTCTGTTACAGAGACACCGGTTCGGAAAGTGGCCACTGGCTGCAAATGGCAACTTAAGTCCAAATGAAATGGAAATAACCTAATCCCTCAGTCTCGCTGGCCACATTTCAAGTGCTTGATAGCTGCATGTGGCCAGTGGCCACCATTTGTAGACCTAGAACGTTAGTGTCTGTCCAGAAAGTTCTAGCAGACAAAGCCATGCTCCACACGGTCAAAGTGAAACTTGTCGGGGGCCTGTTGTTTTTTTAACTGTCACTTTGTGGTCTTGAGAAAACGTATTTCCAACCCTAATGGACAAGCTGCTAAAAAATAAACAAAAAAATACCCATTGAAGTAAAAGGTCACTTTAAGGCAATGTCCCTCATGTAGCAAACACATTCTTCAAAAGTCAGCCTGCTTATCTGTGCAGCTACTCCTTCCACTTCCTGAACTCCTGGCCTCACGCAGCTCCCACATGCACCTGGAAACTTTCACTACCTCAAAGGGGGCCGCTGGGCTCTCTCCTGGTGGCAAAGTTGCTCCTCTTCCCTACCTTAGCTGGCTGGGCACCAGAGGGCAGTGGCTTACACTCATCTCTCACAGGGCCTCGTAGGTCACGGTCCAGGCGCAGAAGGGTTGGTTTCCTAGATGCCAGGAAGGGGGGGGGGGACGAATAGGACTCTCTCCTCACTACTGGGGGCGTCTCTGGCAGTCTTTGCTGTTCCTCAGACTGCAGATACATCACCCGATCTCTGCTTTCACCTTTACTTAATATTCTCCCTGTTTCCAAACTTACCCTTTTTATAAAGAACAGCAGTCATATAGGATTAGGGCCCCTTCTCCCCATTCCTCTAGGATGTCACCTAAGCTAATTACATCTGCAATGTCCCTACATATAAATTCATTTTGAGGTACTCGGGGTCAGGCCTTCCAGACATGAAATGGGAGGGAGGGCTGGAGGGGTACAATTCAATCCATAACAGACCCGCAAAGCCTCCAAGGAGCAACCCAGCACAACCAGCACTAGCTGCCTTCCACCATCCCGCCAGTTTCCTATATAAAACCACCTGGAAGAAGCCACACCACAGGCGGTGACCCCGGCAGATGCTGACACCACCTAAGGCTATTTCCATTAAATGTCAAATCAGAGCGAGCCCACTATACCAGGCTTAGACAGACCCTCAAACAAAAAGCTGAATTTTGACTTAAGTGCCAAAGGAAAACAGTCACATGGTCACTATCACAAAACCCGGGGCTTGAGAGCCCCCCCACCCCAGGCTCACGGGGTAGAGCCCCCTCCTGTGTAGGCGGGGCCCCGGAAGGTGTGGCAAACACACAGCGCAAACCTCTCCTGACCCAGACCCTCCCCAAAGCGTGCGGGTGTCTGTCATCCGTCACATCACTGCCCGGCCTCTCAAATGTGGCCTTGAAGAACAGAAAGTCACCCTCAGCCCCAGTCACCCCAACAGGTGCTTGGGTCCACGGCCCTCCCGTCTTACAAGTTGAAAGAGACAAGAGTCTTATAGCACAGAAGAAAACCAACAGGTTTTCATGCTAGAAAAGTTGGTTCCAATTCCAGCATTGACAGTGACGGATGTAAAATTTTTGAGCCTCAGTTTGTCCATCCATAAAATGGGACACGTGGGCTTTGCCACACATTATCTTACCAAAGACCTGCTGATGGGTTTGTTCTCATGACCGGAGCTGAGGTCCGTCTGTGGGGTGAGGTGTTCCTGGTCTCCTGAGCTCTGAACGGGAAACTTGCACTCAGCGACTGGGACAATGTCTCTGCCCACAAAGCCTCGCTCCCGACCACATCACCACTGCCCGAGCACAGAAGGAGCTTCTGCACCCCCAGCCCTGCTGCTTCCCAGGCCCACCCCGCTCCGCACTGTATGCACAGCCATGAACCATCCACCGCACCGCAAACCACGAAGGGATGGAAAGGCAGCACAGCTACGCAGAGGGAAGATCACAGCCGACGGGACAATTATGATCTCACCACACTTCCCAAAACCTCCTTGCAACACGCCATTCCTGGCATCTGGATGGTGGTCACTGACCTCTCCCTCTCCGCCTGCTCCCACCAGTCCTGCCTCAGTCTATCTCTCACTCTCCCCTCCGGGCATATACCCGAGACAGTAACGGAGGACAACGGGCTGCCTTCTGACTTCCCTGCCCTTTGGCACTCCTGAGCCTGGATTGCATGACTGTAAATGGTGGTTTCTTAGTTATGGTCTCTTGGTTTTAACAGTTAGGTTTTGTCCCTGGGAGTGGTTAAATAAAGATAGATATTAGCACAGTTTTCCACTCAATTATCCTATTTACAAAAATAGAACTCTCCTCTGTGAGTGCTTCAAAGAGAGTCCTTAATTTCTACGGACGATGTCAGCCTTATCAGGTCGGTTCCTAGGGCCTCAATCAGTGAGCTTGGGAGGGGCACGGTAGGTGGAGAACTTAACCACGTCCTCCCCCGTTCCGGTGAGAGAACAGAGGAGGGATACATGCGCCCCCAGACACGCATGCACGCACCCGACCAGTGTTAACAGGTAGTGGCTATAAAGACCAGCTGACGGACATGTGGCCCAGCATCTCCTCTGGGTGTTTTGGCATCTCAAATTGCACCAAACTACATGAGTAGGGGGCTAAGTACTTGCATCTTTTATTTTGGCTTTCTAGAGAATTCCAGCTGCTGAGCTGCCCTTTGACATACGCCCCACGTTTCCGGTGAACTGCTGTGAGGAAGAGTTGTGAGAACGCAGTTCTTTACTTGCTACCATACCACTCAGTTCTTTCTAAGAAAAAGCCCACAAGCAAAATTTAGTTTAAAAGAAGTAAAAAACCCTCCATTTCTCTGGAAGACCTGGCACATCACCCTTCTCCAACAGCAAGAATGACCGAAGTGATCCTTTCGCTTTTTTTATCCTATCAAGTTGAGAAACTGAGGCTCAGCCACAGAAATGCATGACCCTCTTGGCTTTGAACTTCTGTACATATTGGTATTTTTCCTGGCCCTGGTGTTGAATTCTTTTCTGTATTGTACTGGTTATTATAACACACAGTATATGCATTTACACTGTGAAAACAAATAATAATTTATAGATTAAGGTGAGGTACAATCTATTGAATCAAGCAAATAAAATAATTGTCATGGTAAATATAGCTAAATTTGGAGAATGCTTTAGTTAAAAAGCATGACATACTAAGAGTAAGATGTAAAAAAAAATAATAGAGTGAAGCTGACTTATAACAGAGTTAAGCTGCCTTTCTAGGAGCCATTCCTGTTCTCTTTCCTGGCAGGTCCTTACTTGGTTCAGATGTTATCTTCCCTACCTCCCACTCCTACCTTCTTCGGGTAACCCAGGAGCTAATCCTGAGGAGTCTAACCTGATTGTTTTCTGTGCCTGGGAATAACTGATCTGGGTAGGTTCAACGCCAGTTCTAAGTCTACGAGAGGAGAAGAGAAGGTCTGGGGGCCTCTGGAGAAAGGTTCCTTGTTTGCTAAGCGGTGTATTCAGGTGGCTGGGTGGGTGGATGGACGAGTAGGTGGGTGGGTGGGTGGCAGGAAAGAAGGACAGATGGATTGATAGGTGGAAGGAAGAATGGGTTGATGAGCAGGTACATGGATAAAATGAACAAACATGGACTTCTCTGGGCCAGCTACACACCGTGATTTCTACCATCACTTAGTGACACCTTGGATACAAGGATAAATGAGAAATGGCAGCACTCGAGGTAGACGCCTTACGAACCACAGCACTCTCTGGAACACTCATCAAAAATGCAACTCCCCAGATTCTCCCCCGAAACCACGGGAGGTTAAATGGCTAGACTCTGATAAATGCTTTGAGAAACTTTATATGGGCACTGAGATGCCCCCCACTATATAGGAGCCGCTCAAAGGAGCGTGGGGTGGGAGGCAAGGAAAGCTTACCGCCTTAGTTCAAAAGCACACTTTGTACATGCTCTGGACTAGGTAACTGTGCTTCCACATCTCACTGCAGCTGCTCCAGGTCACCCACAGTATTGGCTTTTCTACCTGCCTTTTCTCTTAGATACCAGACAAGTAGGGGCAAAAGAGCCAGGCGGCTATTTCAGCTGCTCCCCACTCTCCCTACTTAGCGCCACCCTCCCCCCCCAACATGCAGACACATCTTCCTATGGTAGCACAGGAACTGGAGTCCATGCTGCTGGCTCCTCTCCTTCATCAGCCTCTCCCTGCTTCCACAGCTCCCCCCCATACCAGCCATTTCCTACCATCTTTGCCCCTTTTGCAGGCTGAAGACGGCTGCACAGATGTCCCAGAGGCACCTGCACAATGAAAGCTGGTCCTTCCACATTCTAGTAACCCTCAGTGGCCAGACTTCCAGCGTGACTCCCCTCACCCCCACCCCCGTGTACAGCATCTACCTCGTGCCTTCTCCTCACCACAGGGGTCTACACAGGGTTGTCTCACTTCCACACTCACCTCCCTCCCTCCTGCACGAAGCTATGTCCACTTCCCTTCTGAACTGCTGAGAAAACACAACCTTCCTGTGAGCACCCAAAACGGACTTCACCGCTAGGCCCACAGCCCCACCATCCCTCAGGCCCCAAATCTTTTTCTTTCTTTTGAGAACATGCTTCTCCCAAGTCGTCTTCTGTAAAGCAAACCCTATTTCTCACTGACCCATATTTCCTCACAGTGGAAACAAACAAAAGCTGTAACTCAGTGAGGCACAGGGCCACTGGCCTGGCTGCACCTGCTCTGCTAAAATGTGTGTGTGTGTAGGGCGGAGGGCGGGAACTTGCCTTTGCCAGACTGCCCAGGCCCCAGGCCCCCTACTGACCAACTGGAGTCCAACGCATGGTGACAGGTTGCACTTCTGATGAACAAAGGGGATGGGGTAGCAAACAGGGTATCCCTGAGCCCAGGTTTGTACCCACAACCAGGGAGTCAGCTCCAAACATGGGTCCCACAAGGTCTCCATCCACGGGGGTGAGGGGTGGGGAGCATGGGTGGGCACTGACCCAGGTCTTGTAACGCTCTTCATATAATTCAGGAAGCAGGTTGTGTGCCTGGACTACCTTGCAAGGGGCATCACACACAGCTGCCCGAATGTGGCTGAAAGGTTACTTCTGCTGCCTTTGGGGAAGAGGGCAGCCAGTCACCTGTCTGTCTTAAGCGAAAAGCAGGTCATAAAAACCCAGGTTCCGGAGAGGTTCGGTCCAAGGGGCTGACCTGCCAGCTAAACTGGAAATGAAGAGCTGGTGACAACCTCAGGCAGGGGTCTGTCTGTCCTGCTGCCTGCTGGGACCAACCTGGCCCTGTGCTGCGGAGGAGGAGCCCACAAGCACCAGGACCAGCGAGGGTGGGAGGTGAGGTGGGGGCGGGGTGCGAGGGGAGGTTAGTTGGAGAGAGACACAGAATGTCACGAGGATAAAGCAAACTCTGACTCGGGACCATGCAGAGAGAAGAATCTGTCTCACCTCAGCATGCGTTTCTTTCCCCAGCGAGACGCTGAAGGTCTCGTGCATCACAGCAGCCATGCTGCTTTAAAATTTTTTTAGGTTGAGCACAGTAGGGAAAACAAAAAAGTACAGTGGCAGCTCAAGGCTTCTGGGAATGACCCTCGGAGGGCTGGGGACGTGGCACAGAGCACGTGAGGGGTGTGCACGCACGAACATGCTCGGCAGGGGCCACCCACCCCGATCAAGCCCAGCACAAGCAGTTAAAAAGGTGGACCTGCTCCTTTAATTATGCCAATCCAGAGATGGGGAAGGCGCCAGTTGAGAAGGCATTTAAAGCAGATTGCCCCACTTAGGGAGATATGGTTCTTGGAAATGGAGACTGGCACTCTTCCTAGACTAAAGGTTGCACTGAACAACCGAGGAGCAGGAGGGCATCAGTCCTGCCCGTGGGTCTTCAACCTGACCTCGAAAGCAGGAGCCACACAGAAGAAACATAAGGTGGGGGTGGGGGTGGGAGGGGCAGGGGAGGCCCTCGCAGCCCCAGCCGCTGCTGCTCCAGCCTAGGGTGAGTCTCCTCCACCCTGGACACCCTTAGAAGGGGGCAAGCGAGTGAGGTGCTGAACAGTCAGGCCTGAACCCCAGGGTTGGAGAAAAGAGGCTCAGCACGGCAGACCGGCAGACCGCGTCCTTTCACTCCATGACTACTTTAAGACAACAGCTATTCTACCTGAGGCTCCCGGCACAGAGGGACGAGGGTGATAGTTGCTCAATAAATGCTGTCATCTAACTTTGGGCCAAAGACACACCCAGCTGAGGCTTCGATGGGATTGGAGGAGAACAGAATTGGGTGCTGAGGACTTCCCAGGTAAAGTCTGAAGGGAAAACACTAGAACCACGTCCTCCACAGGTTCTAGCACATCAGACTGAAGCATGAATGAAGGAGTCTGTGTACAGCAAGAGGCTGCTCTCCCCAGAGCCAGGTCCGAATGGACCCCCCAGACATGAGAGTGTTGGGGGAGCACAGGGGAGATAAGCTACCGAATCAGGTCAGTACCGCTTACAAAAGTCAACGCATAATTTTCTAGAAATTAAATTCTGTGTAACCATTGGCTTATGAAGCCAGGAGAACCAGTGAACGAACAAAAGCTGCGAAGGGCCTGGAAGCATGGCTTCTCCTCTGTGTAAACCATACAGGACCTGCCTGGGGAGGCACCTCCTCTACACACTGCAGCCTCTGGGGGAGGAGGAGCTGAAAAGGGAGCATTGGGAGACAGTAATGGAACTGCAGCTCTCAAAAAGAAAACAGAGAGGTTGTGTGACTGCTCGAAGGTCACAGCTGGCCCACGGTTCTCGGACTCTGGCAGGGATGGTACACATGTGTGATGTGACAGGTCACAAGCATCGTGGTCAGCATCCACAGAAACAACCTATGTTTGTGGTCTTTTTGGACAGATATCTGACTCGGGAACATGGCCTTTTCTGAATATAGGGGGGCATTCTAGTTGGCCACAATCATTCTCTAGCCATTGACTGATTTGATTAGACACTGGTATTGTGCTACCATTTTGGCTAATGAGATGTGAAACGAGATCTTCTGGAAGCTTCTACAAAAGGTTCATTTTCTCTTCAATGGAGTCAACTAGAAGGAGATGGTGTCCCATGGACACTGATAACTTGGAGGGGATGCCTGAAACGGGGACAGTCAGCTTAACCTACACTGTGGATGGTGGCACAGAATGCAAAGAAACACCCAGGAGCTGACAACCTCAGGCTGCTTTGTAATGCGATAGTGGCTGAACTTTGTGTTTAACATTTGGAGTTTGCTTTCTGTCCTCTGAAGCTAAAAGCATCCTAATTGACAGCCTACTAATATACAGCACAGAAGACAAAAAACAATGAGCTTTCCTCTCTGAAGAGACACTGAGCAATCCTGATCCAATCATTCCTCCTCCATCTTTGTTTCTTTCCCCTCAGTGAAGCTGTGAGCACCCTGAGAACCACTGCACTCTCAGTAGAGAGCTTCAGGTCATCTAGCCCACCCGTGCCCTACACGTCCCACTCACTGGCGGCTCCATCTACAGGTGCAGACCCGGAACCCCTGCCTTGGGACAAAGGGGTCCTGTCCCAGGCCTGCAAGCTGTGGACAGACTCAGCATCACAGGCTTTCTCTGAGTCTGACTAAGCCTGTGGCTTTCAAATCGTTGGTTCAAGTTGAACCCACAACACCTATTTTTAAATCCATCTGCCCTTCAGGTATCCCTTTGAGCTTATACAGTCCTGATCTCAGTTCCTTCCACACCAGTTTTTTCTTAAAGCAAATGCATATTTTTTGGAATTATTTTTCACCGTCCCCACCTCTCAGGCCCAGACAGTTTAGGGAATCCATCTGTTTTGGACAACCAATGGAAGAATGAATCAGTGAATCAGTCGCTCTTGCTCTCTCACCTACCCCCAACCCAAACATGTCTAAGAATTTAAATAATACTAATCATGTCAAAAGTCACATACTTTAAATGAAATTACAGCAGTTAGAAATCCAGTATAATCCGCCTATAAAGTCTTGGGACTATGCCTAAAACTCTGAAAACACATACACACACAATCTCACCTTGTCTGTAGTTAAATTATTTTTCTTCATACACTGACATTAAAGGAAAAGAATAGTTTCTCATTCAACAGTATTTTTCTGACATTTACTTCCCCTTTCCTCCTATAATATAAAGAACTATACTTTTTTAAAAATAATTTTATTAGATTCTTTTTATCACAGAAATTTTAGGTTCACAGCAAAAGCGAGTAGAAGGTGCAGAGAGTTCCCACAACCCCCTACACACACATCAACTATGCTCCCCCAAATGTTCTATAAGATTAGTTTGAAACCCTGGGCTTAGCCACTTTTTTCTACTGTTTAATGTGGTCTTTGTCCACACAACCACTTTACAAAAGAAGCCTGGGAAAACATCCCTTGGTGTTACTTAGGATTTCTTAATCATAATGTGAGTTGGCTGATCTCATTCACAACTCCTTGTTCCCAGCACACCTAATTTCCCACCTCTGTCTCATGTAAGTTACCAAGTAGTCTCAAGAACAGTAGAATCTCAGACTTAAAATCATCTTGGGGCCCAGCAACTCTCAGTCATTCATTCTAATGTAAGAAAGAGCAGTGCTGATCATCCCAAACTGTGTATCACACAAAACTGCTTTAATGGGCTGTGCGACGTAAGGTGACTTATGTTTCAAGGTGGGGGGAACCTCCCGATGTTTTGCCTAGGGTGAGATAAAAATTCTTATGTGCTAAAACACATTTTGGCTTACAAAGAGTATACAATAAATGCAATCATACATTCAACAAGCATTTACTGAATAGCAAATATTTGCCAGGCACCAGGGCAGGGCACTGGGGACATAGAACCGAAAGCTCATTCTCTACCCTCATGAAATCTTACTAGAGCAAGAGGCAAAAAGAAACAAGATACATATGTCATTTAGGCAGTTAAAGCCATCATGAGATTCTGCTTTACCCATGAGGGTGGCTACAGTAGAAATGACAGACACATGCTACAGCATGAATGAACCTTGAGAACCACCGCACCCAATGGAAGAAAGTGAACCACAAAACACCATGTGTTGTATGATTCCATGTACATGAAATTCCAGGAAACAGCAGATGAGTGTTTCCCAGGGAATGGGGGGAGGGTGGAAGGGGGAAATGACAACTAATAGATACTGGGTTTCTTTTCTGGGTGATGAAAATGTTATAAAATTAGGCACTGGTGATGACTGCACAATTCTAGGAATATCCTAAAAACCACTGAACTGTATATTTTAATGGCTGAATTATGTAAATTATATTTTAATAAAGCTGTGAAGATAGATATAGAAATCAATAATCTCCATGTACGCAAGTACAACCAATTAGAAGAATAGGAAAGGCTTTATTCATAAACATATAAATGTGTACATAGGATACATACAGAGAACTTTAACTATTACTAAAGTAACAAAACAGAACACACGGAAAGAACACTGATCTCAGACAGGAACACTCAGTTTCATAAAGGTATTAATTCACCCTGGTAATTAATAAATTCACGTGATTCCAAAGAAAATACTAACTGGGTTGTTGTTTTGTTTTTCCCTGAACTCAAGACATGGTGATTCGCAAGTTCATATGGAAAAATAAACAAGAACAGCCAGAAAAACTCTGAAAGGAAGAAGGAGGGAGAACTAGTCCTTTCAGATATTAAAAGTTAATATAAACCTTAATAATTAACAACAGGTAAAATAATGGGAAACTACAGAGTCCAGAATAGCCCTGAATCTATAGTGATTTAATAAATGATAAAGGCAACATGACATATATTATGGGAAATACTAAATTTCAATAAATGGTATTGGGATAATTGAGCATTGGAAAAATAAAAAGTTGGCTCTAAACCTCAGAACATACCTTAGAATTAACACCAAATGAACCATGGTGTAAAAGAAAAAAAAAGAGGAAAGTACAGAAATACTGACTCAGACTCAAATACAGAAACAGAATAAATCTGATTATATAAAATTAAATAGATTTTCAAAGGGCAAAAGACACTATCATAAGTGAACCAAAACATATATGACCAACTAGGAAAAAATATTTGCAAGTCAAATCCGAGACAATATATAAAGAGTTCTTACAGATAAAGAAAAAGACCAGCAACATAGTAGAAAAATATATACAGTTCAAAACAGATCACATAAAAATATAAAATAATATTTAAACAAATGAAAAGATGCTCACCTTCACCTGTAATAAAAGAAATACGAATGAAAACTACCTTAAATTACCATCTTCCCCCTACCAGTTGAAGCCAAAAGTTTCACAATAGATTCTGGGGCCACACGCTAGGGAAACAGCATGTCAATATACTGCCATGCGAGTGAGACATGGGACAAGCCCTAATGGGGGGAATTTGTCAATATCTTATAAAAATCACAGATGTATATACTTACCATGACTATATAGTGCCCCGACAGGATTCTATCCCACAGATGTGCCTGCATGAGTGTGAAATTATTGTATACAACATTATCCATCACAGATGATTTCCAAATAGCAGAAGACTGGGTATGGTCCAAGACTACGTTAATGTTCCACAAACCATGGCAGATCAACCAAATGGAGTGCTTTCTGGCCACAGAAAAGACTGATGATAACTTCTGTGTGGTCAGATGGGGAGAGGTCCAGAATATATTTGTAAGAGGAAAAAGTTAAGATGTAGAATGATATATATAGTATGTTACCTTTTGTATAAATCAGGGCATATAAAAACACATTGCCCTCCCCACCCCAACCCCCACAATTTGAATTTATGAAACAAAAGAAAACGCTAAGTACCTGATACTGATAAAAATGGTTATCTGTGAGGGAACAAAGGGTAAGATGCCATTATCTACATATTCCTATACTGTGTAGAAGTAATTACTTTGACTTCCAAACACAAAGAAATATAAAGAAAATGACTAACAAATTACCATGTAAAGATAGATCTCAAAAAAATCCCTAAATTTAAAAAGTTCTTAAACTAAAAGATAAGAAACTAACATATGTCATACTGTAGGTTACTGGGAGGAAGAACTTATCTTAAGGGGCTGTAGGACACAATATTTTAACTAGAACTCTTTAGTCGGATCCAAAACAGAAATGACAAACGGGTATTAAAAGTTCCTCTGTAATTTCAGTATTTGGTAAGATATAGATTGGTATTCTGAAACTTGATTCTTAGAGGTTAAAAAAGAAATAATGATTTTTTTCCATAGACAAGAAAAACATCATGAGAAAATTCAATGAAAACTGATGTAAAAACTAAACTGAATGAGTCAACCTGAGCTCTTGGTTTTTCACAGTGTGTACTTTCTAGCTCTGGCCACTGAAATTCCCCAGAATCAAGTTACCTCCACAGGGATACACCCCCAACCCACCCCCAGCCAAAGACTGGGCTTGTGGTCTCTGAAACCAGTGCCCACCCGTGCTGAAATGCTCAAGACCAGCCTGGGCATCTCCTGTGTCAGGAGAACTTCTCAAGATTGTGGAGGTCCTCTCCAAAGGCCACAGGCACGAGGCAGAGGGTCTCACTGCCTGAAGTTGTAACAAGAAGATGAATGAGTAGAAGGCAGATCAATGCAAATCCACGGCAGTGTAATGACAAAAGAAAAGGAAAAAACTCATTTCTCGCTGTTTGAAATGGCTATTACACAACTCCATCCTTTGAAAACTAATGATCAAAAGGAGAGTATTAGCAAAGATCCTGCCTTTCCAGCTGGAACTATTATTTCAGGGTAACCAGACAGCCCTGATCGATGAGGGGAAGCTCGCTTTATACCAGAACTAGAAAAACACCATTCACAAAACGCAATGAAGGTGTGAGGTCCAGCAAAACTCAACACCGAAACTACACAGCTGGGGGTGTGTAAGTACATGTTCGACCCCACTGATCATTTTTTGGCCCCAAGGGGGAAAATGGAACTGAACAACCAGGGAGGGGTCAGGCTTAGCCTCATGAGTAGTGGTCACTAGAAGTGGGTCTCTGGGAAGTGAAATGCAGTCATCTCTGGGGCATGCCAGCCCAAACCGGTGAACCTGAATCCACTGAGCCTACATATGTAGTAAACACAGGGCATGGAAAATGATGCTCGGGACAGCCCTGAGAAGCAACCCCCACCCCTACCCCAACACACACACACACACACACACACACACACACACACACACACCTGGAAGTGAGAACTTCTACCTGGAAGTAAGACCTTCTATAGCAACTGGTCTGTGTCTTCAATGAGAGACAGTGCCAGACTCAGACACCAAGAGGAAGTCCCAGCCAGACAGTGGGTGCTCCTTGATCACTACAGACTTCAACAAACCATTTCAAAGGACGTGTGGGGGCTAGGTATGGGAGTCTGAATATGGCCGAAGTATTACATGAAATGAACTTTACTGAAATGCAAAGGAGAATGTACAGTGATACATCATTTTGATAAAAGAGCAAAAAAATATTTGTACTTCTATATGCATAAAAAAGACCTGCAAGGTATAACAGGTATTCCTGGGAGAGAGGAAGAGCGTGTGTGTGTTTTGCTGGTTTTTATTTTCTGTTTTTTATTATATACAAGTGATGTTGCTATAATACTAAATTTTAAAAAGAAGTGTGTGAAGTTTCAACTCTACAACTACACAAGAGGTCATCTAAAAAACATTATCTTTCTAAAAGAGGCCAAGGGATCTGTCCGTCTGTCCATTTGTTTCATAATGCAGGATTCCTGGGGTGACTTGGAACTCTCCAAATTGGGACTCCATTGCTTAGATGATTCCTTGGCAAGTCAGACATTTTTCCCTAGACTACGGCAATAGGACAGAAGAAAACCCAAATACTGGGGGGGCAGGGGACAGGGGGAGTGTCTAAGGGAGATAGAGAGAGTTTGAGGGAATAAATGGGAGAAAAGTCCATTTTTAAGAGGTGCCTCCTTAAGCAAACTTCACCTCCATTTCCCTGTGTGAAATCACTGCCTGCACCTTTCAAAAACTGTAGGAGAGGAGGAAACGAGTATGCTCTACCCCAGCTCTTAGGTCCAGAGGGAAGTCCCTGGACGAGATACAGCTGTGGGCAGGGTCAGCCTGACAGTGAGGACATGTGCACCCATGGGTACAAACTCAGCTAGAAGGTGACTTTTCTCTTGACGCACTACTCTCATCTTAGAAGACTAAGTTCTAAAAGGGTGACTTTTCCGGGTTCCCATTTGTAGCTCCAAACAAAACCCCACAGGAACAAAGCTATGCTCAACAACCACCCCCCCCTGCAAATGTTGTAGGGACTGTCCACAACGTGCGTGGCTGCAGCAAGGAGCAGAGCACACAGAAGCAACCTAGCCCTGGGTCCTCCTGTCTTCAGGGGGCCGCAGGGGGAAAACAAACATATCCCAGCAAACGGTTGGTTACCCGGAGGGTACCTAACTTACCTAAGTATAATGAGGGAAAAGAACAGGGAGCACAGAGGTCAGAAGAGGGGTGGGAGGGCCTCCTAGAAGGAGTGACATCGGGCTGACTGGAGAGTGGCGGTGAGCAGGCAGAGGGGCAGAAGAGCTTTCCGCAAGGAGACAAGATGAGGGAGCGCCGGCCGAGATTCACTGCGCTGGAAAAGGCCTGGATGCGGCAGCAGAAGGGAGGCTGGGGCAAACCGAGGCTGGAGCTATCAGCAGGGATGTAATGGCAAGCGGCTGGACAGCTCTGAATTGTGATCAGCGATAAATTACACGTAATATCACCACCGGAATCGGCCCTTCACAGCTCAAGAATGGAGAGGGGTGACGTCGGAATAACACGGGAAGGCAGTCTGTAGCATAGAGGAAATGTCCAGATGAGACACCACCCGCTTAGACTAGGCTTCTAGTGTCCCGCTGGCTGAGCGCCAAACTAGTCAGAGTGTTTTCGTGAAGAAACTTTTACCCAAACGCAGCCCGCACTTGCTGACACAAGCTCCGCAGCTGCTCTCACTGTGACATCAGAGTCCGTCTGGTCCGCAAGGCCCGAGAGCTCCCCTGATCCTCTAACAGGAGCAGTCTGGTGACCACCAGCCTGCAGATGGCCGTGGACAGAGAAACGGCAGGTCTACCACATACAACTGTCTTCATTCTGACTGGATTCTGTATTTGGGAACTCACTGAACTTTATTGTAAGTTAAAGTTCATACCAGAGGGCGCTTGCTACCTGCTGCCTGCTCCCCACTGAGTCCCCAGCTGACTGACAAGCAGAGATCATGCTCCGCCTTCCTGTCCCACTGCGAATGCAGCTCGTTTTCCCCACTGTTTCTCACTAGGGATTTTTAAAGACCCCAAGCATAGTGCTGAAGGGCTGCCTAGCATTCCTGAGAGCAAGAAGACTGTGAGGTGCCTGGGGAGAAAACAGGTGTGCTAGAAGAGTTGTTCAGGTGTGAATTGGGGTGCCTTTCATTAGCTGTTGAGCTCAGAGTCAGTGAATCAACTATGCAATGTTAAATGCGACATCTTTAAAGAGCAACACGCATAAAACAAGGTTATGTATTGATCCATCGACAGAAATATGACCAGAATCTGGTAGAGGCAAACCTAGGCAGGAGCTTCCATAGTCACTAATTCTGTGTTTGTGGAGACTCCAGAGACTGCAACTCAAGCAAAAAAATAAAACAGGAATAGCTCTATTTGGGAGGCAAAAGCAAGAAAATTTGATGATGGACCATGAAGTAAATTCCAGTCAAGGGTGATTCTCAGGTTTCTGGTTGACCACTGGGTGGAAGGAGACGCCATGGATGGAAATAAAGGATTCTGGAAGGCAGGTTTCCGAGGGCATATCAAGGTCTTTTCTTTGGATGTGTTGTTTGAGAATGTTGCTTTTATAATTGTGGAGCTCAGAAAAGCCCAGGTGAAAAAGGACTGGGGAGTCGCTGATAGGGAGTTGGTGATGACCCCCCAAGGGGTCCTTCCCAGAGAACCTGTCTCCTTCCTAAACGAACAGGTGGGGGAAGTGAATCCCTTATCTGGGTAGTGCTTAATATAAAAGTATTTTTATAGTAATCAACTGGTTGATTCTATCTAGAACCTGATTCTAGATATACCTCTTGATCTAGTGTCTTTACTTTGGAAAACCTATCCTTAAATCCAGAAACACCGTAATGGTACACTGAAAAACACAGAGAAATAATTCATGATAGTAAAACCAGAAAGAACCGAAACTCTCGGGTAATGTCACACTAACACAACTACTGATATCTTCCTCTGTGATTTCTTCTACAGACTAAACTTAGAAATTTCAACCTCTCCCTCCAGAGCGCTAGTAAATAATCCACTTCTAATTCTTTCAAGCTTTCTTTTTAAAGTGGATTATTTACCTTTATCTACTAAATTGCACACTTTTGGGTAGGGCCTCTCATCTGTTTTTGCTCCATTTTGTAAACTCAGCACCCAGAACTGCCCCTGGCCGATTCAATGTGCTCAGCAGACATTTGTCGAGTTTAACATTTTAATCATGTAGAATTTATGTCGGTATAATGATGTGAGGTGATAATATCCATCGAGATTTTCAAATTGCTACCACATGCTCCCATTCCCGACTGTTCTGTCAGCTTTCCTGGTCTCCCGCCCTCATCGTCTATTAAATGCGCAGACACCGGGGCCTAACATCTGGCTCACCTGGTGCACCCACTGACAGTCGTCACACTCCTCGTCCCACTCAGAGGGACAGTTTGTTCTAATGCATGGCGGGGAGCCCCTTCCCCACACTCATCTTTCAGATCTGACTGGCCCTTGCCCACCGCTTCATTTTCCAAGAAGAGTCACAGAAATCAGCTGCTTGGATTTTCAAACGTTTATTCAGATGTTAAAGAAGAAGTACAAAGAACATTTGTACTTGGGGAAGACCCAACATATTTTCAAATTTCAGTCTTATCTAGCAAGAGGCTTGAGTCACTCCCACCTGCTAGCTGCAGCCTGGTGGGCTGGCGTATGGCCTCTGGACCCAGGCTGCTGGGAGTCAGCCTGAGTCCTGCCATTCTTGGACTGCCACCTGTTTGTTCCTGGGGTAACAGAGTGGCAGCAGACCCTACTATGTGAGGAACACGCTGAACCTACTGCGTGACTGTGTGGATCCAGTGAATGAACATGTGTGGAACCTCAGAACGGAACTGGTAGTACCTGGGGCTTGGTTAGTAGTAGCTGTTATCATCTCTTCATCGAATTTTTTAAGACTGTTCTCAGCTGTCTTATCTGTTTGCTGCTCCAAAGGGTTCGTGACTTGGCCATGCGTCAGTACATCTCTCTTCCATGCCAGCCCTGAACCGGGTACTTCACGCACATTTGACCCCAGCTGGTGAAGAGGCGGCAGCGGGGCCAGCATGGCTGGGGGGCATGTGTGCCATTCCCACTCCAGCACCCTCAGCACCCACTGCGGCTCAGCCTCATCTCGGACTCCACCTACGTCCCCTGTCGTGTGTTGCAGGGCCCATTCTGCTCACCTGGCAGGAGCAGGGCGGCCAGCTGGTCAAGACCAGGGCTGGGGTTCACACCCTGGATCTCCCCATCACTGCTCAGGAGCCCCCAAACATGTTATCTATTGTCACTAAGCCTCAATTTCTTCTTCTGTAAATGGAGAGAAATCACAGAGCTCTTTGTGTTTGTCAGTAATAACACATCATTAATTGTGAGAGTAGCCGCCATTCTGTTCTGGAACCCCAGGGCCAGACTGGCTAGCTCTGGAAAAACAAGAAAAAGTAGCTCCTGCTTTTACTGACAGGCCCCTGGGAAGATGGGGCCTTCTCTGTCCTGGAGCCAGAGGCAAGGCCAGAACCTGCACTGGAGGTGGCTTCCAGAAGTCGCACCACAGGGGCAACAGAGTTGCAAAAAATGCAAAAGCTGACTGACCTGGCTAAGAATAGTTCTAACGAAAACTATGATCTGAGTTTAACTGTTTACTGATTTTTCATTCAGAATGCATTCCTCTAAAATGGACATTCTCAATGAGAAATGCAAATTCTCAAGCCCCACCCCGGCCTACTGAAACAGAAACTTGGAGGGTGGGGCTGGGGATGAGTTTTAACAAGCCCTCCAGGTGCTGCCTAAGTGGGAGGACCACTTCTCCACAACAGTTCCCTACACAAACACACCCAGAGAGTGCTGTGTATCGCCACAAGACCCTCACACCTGCGGGTGCAACAGGCGAACACCCAGGTGTGGCCAAGAGGCACCAAGTGAAAGAACAAAGGGGTGGGTGAGGGAGCCTGGCGGCAGGCAGATGAGTGGGAATTAATAAGCAGGTGGCGGCGGCGAGGTGAGGTGACATCCAGGAGGGACAGTGTAGAGGCCGCGTGTGCCGACGGCTGAAGCACAGAAGCTGTCGGCAGAGAACCTGTGTGAGGCTCGCGGGCAGGTCCCATTGTATGGGCACCTCCTGGTTACTGAGCCACCACAGGAGCGGCAGGGCAGGTCAGCGCCGTCACTTGTGCTTTGTGGAGTAAGCAGAGAATAACTGCAGGAAGAGGGGGTAAAGTTTCGGGAGGGGGTTGGTTTTTACAGGGAGAAAATCAGCACTTTCAGCACTGCCCTTAAAACAGGGCCCTAGGGGCCCTGGTCCTGGCCTCCATACTTTCAAGGTCCCCTCACAGTCCTCTCTTGGGGGAGAGGAGACCCCCCAAGGTCACAAGGTGGGCCCACTCATAGGCTGGGCCACCCTCTGGGTCCCTAACCCCTCCACGGGGCCTCAATGCCTGCTGCCAGGCCTTCCCAGGGGAGTGTCAGTGCACACACAGGCCTGAGCCGTGGCCCAGGGTACCCCTGGTGGATGTGGGTAGCGCCTAGACACAGAAAATGGGAAAAGAGAACGGAGGGTCTCAGAGGGGTCTCTTTTTTAAACTGCTGCCCCCAGCCTCACTGGGGTGAGCTCTGTGTGCTGCAGGCATTGAAGGGCTCCCTCCACTTTGTGACAGGCAAGCTCCTCCGGTGGGTGGGAGGTGCCCAGACAGAGAGCCCCATGCGGGCTCCTGTTTGGGTCAGAAGGTTATGTTGATGGGAAAGGACTCCAAAGTGGGCCTGGGAAATCAGCACTTTCACAACAAGCTGCCTCAGGACAGAAAAATGCTCTGAGGTTCTGTGAAACTCTTTACAGTTGTACTGGTTTCTTTTCTGTGATTTTTTTTTTGTTTGTTTTGTTTTGTTTTTGTTAATAAGTAGCTCATGGTGACAAGCTGCGAACTTTCTCAGGGAAACATAAGGAATGACTTCTCAACAGAAAACAACCCTGAGCTGGGACCTTTCTTTCCTCAGTAATGGCGGAAATCCCGGGCCCCGATGGGTCAGTGAGGTCCCTGGGTGGCATGGGGCCAGGAGAACCAGTCCTAGGAGCTCCCTCGTGGGCTTGATCCCTGAGCAGCTGCTAGTGACACCCACTGCTGCCCCTGGAGCATTGTGGGGTCTCTGCAGACACTGCAGGGGAGGGGAGGGAGCAGACGCTCTCTGTGAGGGTTTGGGGCAGCCTCCCACTGCTCTGGGCCTCAGTTTCCTGCTGTGTCAAAGGCTGATGTGAGAGATACTGTGATCCCACAGGATTCTGAGATACTGTGACTCCAGGCGAGAGAGCCTGTGAGGAGAAGAGGTTCCTGAGGACAACAGAATATACTGCAGGGTTCTGCCAACACCAGAAAGCTTTCCTGATCCTAGATAGGCCAGAAGGTGTGGGAGGAAGGGAACAGGACCCCTGGGGGAGGCATGCCTGTTCCCCTGTGTGACCCCAACAGTAGCTGGCTCCATCAGCAAGGGTGCGCCCATGCTCCCCATTGTGGTTCACCCTTGGGTGGCCTCCTTCCTTCACTCAGACCCAGGCCAGGAAAAATTACCTTGTTCGAGTATCATTTTGATTATATCAGTCCCCTTCTCCACACCATAAAATGTCTCTTGAGTTAGAACCCCTTTTAAACCTTTCAACGACTGATCCCAGACACTTACCGTTCTCGTTGGCTGGTCTATTTTGTGCTTACCACTCCAGCCAAGCAAAAATCACTGTGCAAATGAATTCCATTATGCGCTCCGCTTATTCACCTTGTTCAGCCAGCACAAGAGCTTGGCCTGTTTCTCTTGTCCCTTCACATAGGGAGACCTCATTTATTCACCATCCTTGGAAATAAGCTGATCCACAAAATTGATCTACCTGTATTCATTTCCCCTTCCCAGAAACTTAACCCTTTCAGTTAAAACCCTTTTGGAGTAAGTCATGGTATTACTGAATGAAAGAATTTCTATATTTTGACTGTTTCTAACAGAAACATTTCTATTATACATTAGAGAACCTCCCAGAGTCTTCAGTTAACAGAACATAATGAATATCGATTAATCTTTTCCTGAGGGTGTGGGTCAGATTTAATGAATAACAGTAATGGTCAGGTGGAGGCGGCGACAGCAAGTGGCTGGGTGGAAGTCAAGTGCATATGCGAGTGTGCCCCTTTCCCTGGCCCCTACCATGACATCCCCCTGTCTGAAATTTTCCCGGTTCCCCTGAAATTGGTTTTCCTGCAGAAGCTCCTGCTCTCAGCCGGGATGCTGGTATGTCGTCATAGTTACCCGTAAGCCAAGAGGTATGAGCAATTTCAAGAACTGACATTCTGCCTTTTGTCAAAGCTCCATGAGAGAAAAAGTAAAATTCTCCATGAGAGAAAAAGTAAAATTAAAAAGAGAACACACCACCACTACCAGCAACCAGCCCGAGTTCCCCAAATCTGGATACCAATGTGACTTTCTCCAGGATTCCAGGAGCTGGACCATTACACTTGCTTCTTTAATGCTTTCAAACTAGAAGTTCTGTAAAGAACGGCACTTTTCTTATGATAAACCCTTGGGAAAATTGCTTTATGTTGTAACAACACTGTAGGTTGACTCAATGATTGGTATGGAGCCAAATACAAGGAATTCAAGAACAAATCTTGTTTCACCAGGCGGCAGTTTGCACCTGTGTGAACCAAAAGGGCTTTCCCACCTAATGTTATGGCAGGTTCTCCAGTGATCCCTCACGACATGGGCAGAAGCTAAGGAAATGCCCTTGTCCATCACAGAGTAGACCACACTGCTTAGGTGATAAGAAAGGTATTATGAAGTTTTGCCTGTGTTTGCACAGGCAAAAGTCACGCCATCTTGATTCTGCTTAACCACAGGGGCATTCAATTAATCAGAAGCTGCTAGAGCCAAAGAAGTTGGGCAAGAATGCCGAAACAAACCACTTACAAAAACACTGCATATCTATCTGTCCAATGCCCTGGTGGCTGTAAAACGACACATTTGTGCTGCAGTTTGAAATGTCTGCTCCCTCTCTGGACTTGGCAGCTATTTCACTAGCCGCCTGCCTTGGGGCAGCCGCCCATTGGAGAGTCACAGGTGGCAATGGCTTTGTCCTCACATCTTTTGCCTGTTCTGTTGGCCCCAAACAAAGACAGAGGACTATAGGCTGTGAGTCTCACTTGCAGCCGCCACATTGCTCACACCTGGCTCTCCTCGCATACAGAACCTGGGGAAACAGGTATGGCTTTGTCTGACTCAGAAGCAGGGAAGATTTGGACAACTGTCTTTTCTAAATTTGGATGAACAGATATAACTCTGAATCCTCAGGATCCTTCTGTGGAGCTCTCCCCTTCTTCCAAAAGGGGCTTGACTTTTTTACACCACGTCCCCTGCACCTGTTTGTCCACTCAGTCGGATAGGCTCAGTGAGGTTCTGAAGAGCTGGAGGTGGAGGGGTTTGTCCAGCGTGACCCCAAAGGCTCAGAGTCAAGCAGAAGATAGTGCTGCTGGGGTGAGGGGTGGCCAGGCACGAGTCCAAGAAAAATAGATTCAGGACCAAGGGTGAAGCAGGCTAACTATGAGTCCACCAATCCAGGATCGGCGGAACCTAAGTTGTTCCTTAGCTAGGTTAAGAGGGAGAGTCAATCTGACGGACATGTACAAGTGCCCACCAGGTTTAAGGAACGCACAGCTACTGTGGGGGCCACAGAGGCAAATCGGATCTGGCTCTTGCCCTCCAGGGGCTCTTGGTGATGCAAGAACCCTGAAGTTGTTTTCCCTGCATATGCCGTCCTAATGGGACCATTATTAAAGAGCTGTATCCCAGAGTGATCACCACCATTTTTTTTTTTTTTTTTTTTAATGTGGAGAAACCATAGTGAGTTCAGAGCAAGGAGAGGATACCAAACAGGCTCTGTGAGGAAAAAGCTTCGAGACCCAGTTATTATCTCCAAGACTGTGAGAGGCTCTGGAGAAAGAACCAAGTAAAGCAAGCAGGCTTGCGTGCCAGCAGGTGAGATTTCAGGCCTGCCAGGTGAACAGCTTATTGGAATTGGTCACTGAGCAAGTTCCCAGTGTGGCCTTTTCCTGGAAGCAAATTTTTTTTTTGTTTGGATGAACTGACAATTTCAAGTCATGACCATTCACCTTACTGAAGGCAAGAGGGTGAACTGTGCTTCTCCCCCAGCCCTCTCCCACTCTGGGCTCCAGAGCTGGGTGTTCTTCCACTCCTCCCAAATGATCTGCTGAGACACCACCCATCCACCCCGCTATAGCCCCACCGGTAAGTACCTGGGAAAACAAGTATAGCTCGGGACAAGATCTCGGCCAGGCAGCAAAACCTGGGAATTCACCCTATACCCGCTTCGCGGGGTGCAAGGATCCATCTGCCAGAGTCTGGAAGGCTAAAGAGCAAAACCAAGAAGTCTCTGAGCAACACGTGCAAATTAGATTTGCATTTCACCAAATTATTTGCATTTACCAGGATAGACAATGTAAGTAAATGAGAGAGGAAGACCAGACCTTCTGCAAATTAGAGGAGGATTTCTAAGGAAATTTGTAAGAGAGATTGTCTACCTTTCAGAAACACTATTCTGATTCTGAATCAAGAGAATATAGGGAAAAGAGGTCTCCCCTTCACACCTCTAGAAGGGTATACATATGCCAAATAAGAACTGGCACAGGCACATATACCCCAAAGAAGCTTCCAGCCTGAGTCGACCACGGTCTGGTGAGTCCAGGTTTAGCTTTGACGTTTATTTCCCAAGCCCCCTGAATCCTCCAAGATGAGGACCCTCATAAATTTGTGTTGAATAAAGGTGTTAAAGATGTGCATTGTCTATAGGAAGGACAACACTGACCCTAGGGGACCAGCATTTCCATACGGGTAGTAGGTGTCCCCAAGTCAAGTTGAAGGGGGTCCCAGTCATGACTATCACTATGATATCTCCGTCTCTTTTAGAAGCCTCCCTCCGCACCAGGTCTTCCTCCACGGGTTGGTATGGTGGTACAGAATGAACTGTCACGACTTTGGGCCAAGTTTCCACTCCCTCGGTGGTGATGCAGTCAGCCTGGTGTTTCAAATCCCACCTTTGACAGTGACCCAGGCATCTGCATTGTCATCAGAAGACCACCATCAAAGCACTGGCAAATGACACGTTCAGAGAACAATAAAACATATCACACATCACACCCTCTTGATCATCACTTTGTTCTACATAAATCTCAAAGGTGATTCCCCAAACTGGTCTCTCTGGGAGCAAGGAAGAGAGACATGAAGAAACACAAAAAAGAAAATAGGAAGAATATGAGCAGCTGTCACTTGCATAAAGTACCAAATTTTCTTTTGTAGGAAAATTATATTTACTGTGTGATAAGCCAGATCCTGGCTCCTGGCTGGGTGGGGGCTATCCCTCTGAGAAGGCCACTGGGGTGCCGCCACCTCTGAGTGCCCCACTCCTGGTCGGCAGCCCTGGTTAAGGGGGAATCCTGGCCAGGAGCAAAGGTTATCTCTCATACTTTGGGATACTTTCCCTGGGGCACGACTGCAGCCCCTGAAGCGTTTGTTTTGTCATTTTTAAAGTGGCATCGAATGTGCCACCACAAAAGAGAAATTCTCTACCTGGAACCAGTGGAAGCTCGGTGGGAATAAGGAATCTGGAAAGGTCACAGAGGGGGTCAAAGAAGGCTCTTTCTTCTGTGGCCCACGGGGGTTTATTGTTGCTGGTGTGCAAACTGGAAAAGGAATAGCAGGAGATTAATAATTGAAATGCTGCTATTATTGGTTTTCTAAACTATTTGTGAGTTATTCTTTCCCTGGAGTCATCATGCCTGTGAGCAGCTCAAAAGACAGAGGGGTTTAGCACGTACTGAGAAAATGCCTACTACCGCCAGCCTCTTTACACAGACGCTTTTCTAATGGAGTCCTCACACAATCCAATAAGGCGAGAGAAAATAATGATGGTAGAGCTCAGAGAAGTTAAGCAACATGCCCCAAGTCATAGCGCGCGAGTCAAAGCGAGCTTTCTGTGATTGGAGAACCACACTGTCCAGAATCCAGGATAAAATTAATGAGCACTCATTCACCACTCAAATGGGGCTCAAAAACAATAATTATGCTTGCTTAAAAATATAAAGCATAAAACCAGGAAAAGAGATTTTAAAGCATGAGGCATCAAACTCTTTTACTGGAAGATGGTAAGACTCCACTTAGTAGGCATCTGGGTAGGAGGCTTCAGCCCTGGAATGCTGGGTGTCAGACCAGGGCACGGGACGCCTGGCAGTGGAAGCCGACACTGAGAGCATCTCAGGGTGAGGAGAACGGAGTTAACTTGGAATTCAGGGTCCTCTCATTCAGAACCCCTGGCAACATAGACCTTGTGGCTGGCCTTTGCACTACATAGTGAAAAAAGCCCTGCCAAGCAACTTGATGGAGTAAACACAATTGCAAGGCGAATGTTTAACCTTCCAAAGAAAATAAACCTTTTTAAAGAAGTTGAACTTAATCAGTACCAAGTCACCGAAAACGGATGTGCTATTTATAAACCCATCCTCACCAGCAAGTCAGGGAAGACTGATTACCCTTGGCCACCCATTAATTCATATTATCCAACAGACCTTGTTTCAAAAAGACAGCATTCCCCTCTAAATCTCTGGCAGTTCAGAATGCTCCACTAAAGCAGCCAGACCTCCCCCCAATATCCCAACCTGGGTAACTGCATCCTATTTAAGCAAAGGAGCAGATGAAATGCCTCACCTGTCATACTGCTTCTCTTGACAAGAAGCCCCAATCGACTTTTAGTAGCTCTGAAACTATCAGAAATCACATGGGGAAGCCCTGCTTCTGCAGGATATAGGGAGGTTGTGGGTTCTGATCAGGGTCACCGAATCCAGGAGGGCACCGGAGGCCTGAGGCACACATCACAGCCAGGGAAAGTGTGTTCCAGCAACACAGTCCTGATGCCAGAGGCCACCTGCCCGTTTTAGAGCATGACCAACACACTCCCAGGCCTCAGTCGGTGCGAAGTGCTGCTGGTTGAGAAGGGCTGAGCAGAAGCCTCAGGAGAGAATACGGGACACAGCGCGACTCCAGCAGAAGCAAAGGGCAGGCAGGACGAAGAGAGCACGCAGACAAGACTGAGCGAAACCCAGGATAGAAAGAGGTGACCGGCTAGGTCACCTGGGACTGGGGAGAAGGCTCCCAGATGAATACAGTGAGCTCCCGTGACCTTTGAGATCTGTGATTATTCTTAAACCCTAACACCGAACACACCCACAGTGCTTGATCTGGTGTAATGCACTAAAAGAACAGCCTAGTAACAACGGGAGTGCCAAGTCTTAGCCTCAGGGGTATGGCCTACATTCCAGATGGATTTAGAATAAAAGGAACAGGAGGGGAAGAGCACAATTCCCAAGATGGCTTTCTCCAAAGTTGACAAAATACATCGCGGCCCACATACCCGGCCCCCTGAAAAAGGGAAAGCAGCCTTCTGACTTCAATGCCAAGTTCCTTCTCTAAAGCTCACCGGGAGTGTCCAGCAGAGGGAGTCTCAAGGAGGTACTTAATAAAGAGAAAATTGTTTCATTTGAACACTCCCGTAGACAGTGGGAGCATTGACTGGAGCCCCCTCCCAGAGACACAGATGAACAATGACTGCCGACATGGGTTCCCGGGCTTGTTCACAGAGCCACCCGCTCCTTCGCTCTGCCGTGCTGGGGAGATCAGAAATCTCGCAGTTTTGTTTGGTGGAAGGGTTAAATGGACCTTGTGTTCTTCGGAATCAAAGAGGAAAGCCCCTGGAATAACATCTCTCTGTTGCTTTCTAAACAGCCCCTTTGTTTCTAAGAGAGTCTGAAAAAAAATATTTACAGTCCATAGGTTATTTACAGCCTGGTTATCCGGGCCTGACTGGTAACTTTATTCCATCCAGAAACCTAATTCATTTGGAGCCTTGGAACTAATAACAGATTTGCTTTTCAGATAAGTTTTTTTTTTCCAAATCTCTTATAACAGAGATAAAACTATTAATGCATTCTCTGTCTTCCTTGCCACAACAGTACTCGGGATTTTCGAAGGATTAAAATCGCCCCTCCTGGCCTCTCCTCTCTTCCCCTCGCCTTTTACTATTTCATCCACAGAATATCTGAACAAAACCGAAAGAAACTCAGATGGACTGACGCGAAAAGTATGTAAAGGCTGCTGTTTCAATGATTTCACGAGAAAAACATTTTCACGATGAAATGACCAGAAGGAAAAAAACAAAAAACCAGGCACTCTTGGGTTTAAAATTCTTCCTACAAACAGCACACAAAAACACACCGAAGTGTAAAAACTTAGTTCATTCTGGGTTTTATTTCTGGGTAGAAACTGACAGGACCGACTGAAGGATAAACCAAAGGGAAGAGAGAGTGCTTCTGCCTTACGTTCTTTTCTTTCTTCTTAAAGACAGTCAATCAGAAAAAATGACCGTCCGCCAGGTGAAGGTGCACGACGCAGGTTTACCCGCACACTGATCAAGAAAAATCGGCTTGGCTGCCTCCCCGACTTGAAACCCCAAACTACCTTTCCCCATACGCACGCGAATGCGGGGCGATTTTAGCCTATTTCATTGTTCTGCCAGGGTCTGAAATGGACTTTTCCTCTCGACCCCTCGCCTACCTAGCCCCATACGTTCCAATTCCACAGCCACCGCCCCCCCCACACCTCCCATCAGAGGCTCGCCAAGAATAAAGGAGTGTGGGGTGGGAGTGGAGAGAAATGGAAAGGGGAGCTGTGAGCACTGAGAGTGGAAAGCAGCTCATCCTAAAGGTAATTTTCTTGGCGGGGGGGGGGGGGGTAGATAAAAGCTAAACCGCATCACCTTTATTTATTGCAAATAAATCAAAAGCAGCGCTGGGTCTGCCTTGCCCCAGGGCCCCCCCTCCCAATTTCTTTTCTTCGGGCAGAAGCCCACCCTCGCACCCCCGCCCCCCCGCGCCTCTTTCTCCACCCTGGAAATAAGATCCTGTGAAATTCCGAATCCGGGTGGCTTTCTGGGCCCGGGAGGGGGCGGGGAGGGGTGGGAGAGCCGGTTCCAGCCCGGGGGTGGGGAGCCGGGGGCCGGGCGCCCCGGGGGTGGGGAGCCGGGGGCGGCCGGGCGAGGGGCCGCGGGCAGAACAAAGCTGCGGGGGCCGCGGCGGCCGGGGCGGCGCTGGGCGAGCGGGGTCGGCGGGCCGGGCGCCTCTTACCTTCGTACACGGGGGCCATCGGGGCCGGGGTGTCCGCGATTCATGGCAACGGAGAAGGGAAAGCGGCGCGCGATCTCGGCCCCCCCAGCCTCAGTCGGAATCTGCCATCTTGAGCCTGTGTCTCCGCTCTCGGCGCAGCCGGGGCCGCCAGCGCCCGCATCACCGCCTCCCTTGGCCGGCGCCGGGGGAGGGGGCCGGGCGCCGCCGCCGCCGCGGCCCGGGCCCGGCGCGGGCTCCGGGGGCTCGGGGCGGCCGGGCGGGTGCAGCGGCCGAGGCCGAGGGGCCGAGCGGCCGCGGCCCCCGAGCGGGTCCGCGGTGGGGCGGGAGCCGGGGCGGGCAGCGCGCGGCCAGTCCCCGGCCGGAGCTCAGCTCAGCATGGCTGTGTGTGGGGGCTTCGGCAAAAGTTGCCCGGGCGGCGGAGGAGGGGCGGGGGCCGCCGGGGGAGGGGCGGGGGCGGGCGGGGGGCGGAGGCCGGGCGCCGGCGAGCGAGCGAGCCCGGGGAGCGGAGTCCGCGCGCAATCGAGCGCCGATGGCACGGATGCGAGGCGGGGAAGGCCGAGCCGAGGGCCGGAGCGGGCCGCTGGGGGGCAGGCGCGCCGCGGAAAGACGGCCGGCCGGGCGCGGGTCGGACCCGGCGGCGGTTCAGTTCGGATCCGCCGGGGAGAGCCGGTCCGCCGCGGCCGCGCCAGAACTTGGCGTGCGCGCGCGCCGGGGCGGGCGGGGAAGCAGAGCAGACGGGGGCACCCGGCTGGCGGCGTCTCGCCCTGCTCGCACCTGGTCGGCGCTGGCCGGGATAGGTGTGCGCCGAATGAATGAACGAGCGAGCGGGCGAATGAATGAATGGAGGGTGGGCGCGAGTCGAGGAGCCCTGCGATCCGGCTGTGGCCGGAGAAGCACAAGACATTCCGTGCACGCCAGAGATATGCGGCACTGGGGTGGTCGCTGCATCCCCGCTGGCTCTGGTTTCCACGCCACCCTCACGTGTACAGCGTCCCGAGCGACCCCGCCGCCACCACCTGGATGGGTGGTGCCCGCCGTCAACCCCCAGGCCTCTCCTCGACCCTCGGGATCAGGGCTTCAGCTAAACATCCTCAAACTCGCCTGGCCTCTGCCTCTCTCCAGGTTCCCAACTGCAGCTCCTGGGCGTTCTCAGACGGGATGCCCTGCCTTCCCCTCCAACTTAAGAAGACTTGAGTCTCCTTCAGGCAGTGTTTTTAAACTGTGGGTCGTGACACATTAATTGGTCATAAAATAAATTCAGTGGACGGCAGCCGGCTTTTTTTTTTTAAGGCAGTGTTTCGATCCAGCCCCCTTGTGTAGGGTGACTTGTCTCTTCCGCCTTTTGTCTCTGTTGTACCTACCAGACCATGATGTAAATTGCATTTTCATCTGTGAGTCAAAGAAAGTTTAAAATCTATGTTTTGGGGGTGTGAAATAATGATCTAACAGTGTGCAATGTTTCTAAAAGCAAATCCTTTTTCTTCCCTCACTACTTCCACACCCCATGCTGACTCTTCCCCACTATCCATACCCNCCCCCCCCCCCCCCCCCCCCCCCCCCCCCGCCAAAAAATACAAGCCCTTTCATACACTCACTTAGCGTTGTTAAGTGGCACACCATTCCCCTTCCTGTCAGGATGACTTTGAATTCTGCCATACCGTTACCCCCATATTCAACACTAGGCTCCTGTTGCTTCTCATAGTCTCATATCACTCACCTTTGAGGCCCTTGCTAAATGGGGCCTCAACCATCTCCTGGGTCAGCCCCTGAGGCCGAGAGAAGTGAAGAATGTTGCCTGGTGTTCCACAGTATTGTCTTAGCATTGCCTCTCTTAGCACCCTCTCTGATGTTCATTGCTTCACACCATTCATTCATCCCTTCCTATCTGTCCCTCCCCCTTCGTCTTTACCTGACCTCAGCTAGCTGAGCCTAACCACTGAACACCTTCATAACACAGTTTTGATTAGGCCATGCTCCTGCTAATATCCTTCAAGGGATCTTCAGGTAGGGCTGAGTTTCCTTGCTCCTTGGCGCTTCATTAAGGCAGGCAGGCCCTGACTTACCTTTCTAAGCACATGGACAGTCTCTCCAGCTAGACTGGAGACTGGCTGACTCGTGGTCCTTGGCTAGCCTTGCCCATCTGTGCCTTTGCCTGAACTGTCACTTTCCTACCACGGAGGCCATATCTGTTTTCTCCCTGTAATCAAATTCCACCTGTGCCTGACTCATTTCCTCCACAAAACAGCCTGAGATCACAGACCAGGATTCAGATCCCAGTTCTTCCATTTTAGTAACTACATGAACTTGCTCAAATTGTTTAACTTCTGTGAGTTCTGTTTCTGCATCTCAATTAAAATCATCGTCACTTTCCCTTGCACCTATGAATCTCTATCATGAATAGTAATAATAATGCTCCTCCCTTGCACCCATAAGTCTCTATCAAGACCCTTACCATCCAGGCATGTAATTATATATTGTCCATGTCTCTCCAGTGCTGCCCAAAAGAACTTTCTGCATGGAATTGTAACCATTTGTGGCATAAGAAATGTAGCTGCTGTGAGGGGGGGGGGGGCTGGATGTAGCATTTTAATTCATTTTTATCAGCACATCTGGTTAGTGGCTGCCAAACTGGGTGGCATGTCTCTAAGCACGCGTCCAAGGTGGGCAGAAACCATGTTGATCTCACTTGACATTACAGCCCCAGCACGAGCACATCGCCTGGAACAAATATTTGTTGAATGAATGACAGCTGCCATTTATTGCTTGTGCCCTGGCGCCAGGCACACCCTCAGAACTTGATGTGCTGGTATAGCCCTAACCACAGCCCCTGAGAAAGGCTTAGATTAGAGACAGAGTTCTAGAAAGTGCTAGCAGATAAAAGTTCAATAAAAGGTGGGTATTATTACAAAAGCTTCCCTGTGACCCATCCAACTGATTTTATCTCTTTCCTCTAGGCTGGCAAGAGTTCCTGCTGGTCACACACACTTGTCCCGTGGAATCTGACTGTCTTCTGCGTAGGGACCCTGTCCCCACAATTGGGCATGAGCTCCTGGGGGCAAGGTCCATAGCATACTAGCTTGGATGTCCCTCAACGCGGGGCTTGATCTGCTTAGTGCTTAGAAATTACCTGGAACTCCATGCCAGCTGCTGTGTAGCTCTGAATGACTCTTTGCAGCCTCACACCCTAAAATACCCCCTTCCTCCAAAATTCCAATGCTGACAAGCTAACTCCCAGAACCTCAGAATATGACTGTGTTTGCAGACAGGGTCTTTAAGCAGGTAATTAGGTTAAAATGAGGTCATTTGGGTGGGTCCTAATCCAGTGTAACCGGTGTCTTTATGGGAAACAGAGATTAGAACACAGATACCACAGAGGGAAGGCCACGTGAAGACTCGGGAGAAGCCACGAGGCCAGAAAGGCCTGGGAGTAACCAGCTGCCAGCACTGTGTCTCAGGCTTCTAGCCTTCAGAAGCATGAGAAAACGCACCCTAGCCGCTTTGTCAGGGCAGCCCTAGGAAACACACATGCCTCCAGAGGAGGTGAGTTAAAATGAAGAAAGATCACTTGTGTCAACTGCCATCTTCAAATGGGTCTCCTTAACATGTGAGGGGCGTCATCCTGGGGGAGGAAAGAGAGCCCCTGGAAGGAGAACAAAGGCGGCACACGGATAAGACACAACCCCTTCTTCAGACCACACTGACTAAAGCTGGGGAGGGGCTCGGGGGCACGTTCAGTAGAAGACACTCCACTGATGTAGCTCACTTGGAATCATACCCCGATGGACGCTGACTTACTTAGGGTTCCCCCACTCTAAGAGGATTCAAAAACAATACGCTTTCAGAAGGGTACTTTTGAGTTTTGAGTTGGGGCATTCTGTGCTCTACCTCCAGCGCTCTATTCCTGAAGCTGCATGGGCTACTCGGCACTTCGTTATCGTCTGGTTCGTGGAAGATGATGTTGTCCCCCCGAAGCCTCAGGAAGTGTTCTGAGCTCGTGTTAGCTGGGTGAGGCTGCACTGTGCTGCTGCGTAGGCAGGGTATCTTTGATACCCTTTCAACTTATGAAATTCTCAATTTACAAGCTCATCCGGAAGTAACCCCAATATAAATCAAGGAAGATTTGTGGATGGAAAATGTTAAATGGATTTAGGTTTGTGTTTTTTTGTTTTTGTTTCTTTTTAATGCATTGGCAGGTGGAGCACACCTGTTGTACTCCCCTTCCTTCACTGGGGGCGGGATCTAAGCATCACCGTGAGGTATCATTGCAGGGGAGCGTGGGAATAGCAAGAGAATCGGAGACATGCAGGAGAAGCCCCTATTTGAAGGATGGGAAGAGGAAAAAGAACTCCCTGTGGAGGAGAAGGCAGGGAAGGGGAGTCGGCCAGGACAGAATGGTACCTCCACGTCCCATGCTCGCATGAGGCCACCTGTGATGCAAGACCAGCACCGTGGGATTTACTTATTTATTTTACTTACTTTTTTTTAATACTAACTTTTCTTATTTATATATATTTGACATCAATTGTCATCCCCATGTATTCCCCATCACCGTATCACCAGTGCACCATCACCTCAGTCCCCTGTGCTCCCGTCTGCCCTCAACACTTCCCCTCTTCCCTCCCCACCAAGTGTCCACCGTGGGATTTAGCAACAGGCTTGATGACTCTGGGGAGACTAATTATGCTGAAAAGGAAGCATTCTTAAATTCAGCCTGAGAGGAATGTGTACGGTTTTGATACATGGAGATGGGAGAAAGGTTAAGGAGGTTAGGGAGGCACCAGGAGAGGGCGCTTGAGAGTCTGCCCAGCAAGGTCAGGGCTGAAGTTTTGGGGTAACACCATGAGATGGGTGGGGGAACCCTCACATTTGGCTGGAGACAGTAGGCATTGTATTTTATTTATTTAATAAGCACACTTAATAATATTTAAATATTTTTTAAAAGATTTTTTATTTATGCATACAAGAACTGGGGTGCAGGCCAGAGCTGAGGGGGGGCTGTGAGAGGATTCACCAGAGACAGTGAGGCGCAGAACAGGTGGATCTACTTAAATACACAGCAAAGGGGAGCAGCAGATGAGACAGGAGAGGTCTGCTGTGCCATGTTGGTCAACTCACTGGCTGGGGATTGAACTCAGGCCGCAGTGGTTGCAGATAGCTTGATAGCGCTGAGACTAACCCTTGTGCCACCACAGAGGTCCTTAAATGATATTTAATAGGCACATTAGCACTCACGCAGTATTCTAAAAAGTTGGCAAATATGAACTCACTTCATAAATCCAATCTATTGCATTACACACAACTTTAGGTTGCCTTTGGTGTGTTATGAGAAACAGTAACAAAGGCAAGAGAACTGGATAGGATTTTGTAATCACAGATACTAGCTACCTCTTCTTAAATTGCCTTTCTACAAGATGGTGCAAGTGATCGCTCATAGATTAGCAGAACAAGGACGGGAGCAACATAGTGGGAAGAGGTATATAGACCTGTTTTCTCTTTTTGGTATGTGTATCTCCAGGTATGTGTATCTTGTTATTCCTCTAAGGCTGCTCCTAGGGGGGGTGTTATAGGGGCTGGTTGTACCTTATTCCTACCGGCTGCTCTTGTTTTCCTTATTTCTACATTGGAGCCTTTGGTTTTGTCTTTTGAGACTTTGCCTGCTGGTTCACTCTTCGGGATCAGTCTCTTGAAATCATTCCTCTCTTTTGGTTTCTGGCACTATGTGCCTATTTTTCCTTTTTCTCTCTTTGATGAGATATTTCCTTTTTCTCTTTATCTTTCTACCTCTTCTGTACATTATGAGTTCATATTTCTGCTTTAAACCTTTGGTTGGCTTAAGCCATGCATTTTGCAACAGCTTGGTGTTTAGTAACTAAAGGACTCCTTAGACAAAAGCTTCAGAGATGGGGCATTCCACTGACAGTATATGGGGAAAATAGATGCTGTGATCAAATTCTGAGCAGTAGGAGCTGTGGCTTTAAGGGCAAAGGGTAGAGCGAGACTTGGCAGGGTGAAGGGGCTCTGCTTGTGGAAAGAGCAGACTTAGAGAAATGACTCTGGCACAATCAGGGGAATAGGGAGATATCATTCATTTTCTACTGCTACTCCTAGAAGAAAAATGATCCAACACCTGAACAGGGATACAGGAAAGGCGAAGAAAGACCAGCACAGTATTCGGCAGCAAGGAGTTAATGGCAAAAAAAAAAAAAAGTGCAATCAGCTTATGGATGTAACAGAAGTAACAGAGCTGTGATGTAGACATGCAGGGTGATTTTGTTGGAAGTTACAGGAATCACAGATTAGGATGGATTTACAGATGAGATGCAGTGCAGAGAGGCAACCCAGCCCTACAGAGAAATTGCTGTGATGAGGGGGCTGGGCAATATCTTGGTTGCCTGACCCGCCTTCCAGGTTGAACTTGGACAAAGGGGGCAGAAGTGCCACAGAGAGAGCCTGTTCCTTGAGAGTGCATGGAGACACAGGAGAGCTATCTCAAAAGCCTGAGGGTACTGTTAAGCCAAGTTAAACCTGGCTCAGTGATTAATCAGTGGGCCTGTGCATTTCTGTGCTGCATAAAGTTCAGATCATAAAGTTTCCTCCCACTGGCATGAAAGAGCTTGCCCCTATGTGGCAACCCCTGGAGGAAGGTTGACCCTGATGGCAGAGGCCTGTTGCACAGGCCGACTCTGCTCTGACATTGCCAAGCCTCAGTGCCAAATCCAGTGCCCTTTTCTCAGCCCCTCCCTGCTCAATCTCTAAACAAACATTAATTAAACACTGTTAATCCCTCATCTTCTCCAATCAATCCCCTCCCTTGACTTTTTGTAACAATGCCCTTTAAAATTTTTCTTTCCACTTTCCTGGGCATTCCTTCTCTGTCTCTTTTTTTTTTTTAACCAAGAAATTCAATTCAGCAAATGTCCCATATCTGCTCACTATGTGTTAGCTTCTGTAGCAGGAGCTGGGAATATCGAGGGGAGTAAGTCCCAGCTGAAGCTTTCAAGAAGCTCAAATTCAAAGGCATCCACCAGGTAAAGAGCACAAAGCAGCACTATGAGTGCAGCCATATATAGATCCACGTGGTCAGAAGCCAGCAGAGGGACAAATGGCAAGGAGTGTGTTTCTAGGGCTGGGGGTAGGCAGAGATGGCACAGCTGTGCCAAGCAGCATGAATTCTGGCATGGGCCAGCTGGTAGAAAGGCATGTGTGAAGTCAGACCACTGCTAAACACAAGAGGGAAGCCCAGGCTGCAGTGCAGATGAGGGTGGGGTGGAGTCCTGAGTGCCACGCTGAATTGCACCTTATTCTTTAGTCACCAGGTGTGGGAAGAAAATGAGTTCAATTTTGAGAGCTTGTTTGGAGGTTCGGAGGTTCTAGCAGGGGAGCGCAGCTACTCCTATACCCTCTACCGAGACGGAAGAAGGTCCGTCTCTATTCCGGGAAGGCCGTCCTCCTCAACCGAGCGCGCAGCTGCAGGAGGGACGCGCTTGGAGCGGTGAGGGAGGAAGGGGACACCCGCCCAGCCAGCCAGATCAGCCGAATCAACGCTGGCGATCAATGGGGTGGCAGATGTCACAGCCAGATCACCCTCACATCCGAGTTCAGTTTTGCACCTTTTGAGTTAAAGATTCCTAAGAGATATTCAGAAAGGGTTGCTCAGGTGCCAGATGGGCTAGAGGGTAGGAGCTCAGCCAAGTGCTTTTAATGAGGGATAGAAGTTTCTTGAGTCGTCAGCATGTAACGAGGGGGTAATCCTAGGCATGGGGCAATTTCACAGGGAGACGTGACAGGGTGGTGTGTGCTTCTTGGGTCACCTGCATGAAAACCACACATGGACTTGCTGAAAGATACAGATGCTAAATGTGGAACCCCAGACCAGTTCAGGGAACTCTGGGACAGTGGCTAGGAATCTGCAATTTTACTTCACTCCCTAAGGGATGTGTTTATGAAAAGGACGTTGACCAACCTCTGGTTTGTAATAGCTCCTGGGATGAGACACTAACAAGCTCAAAGTTGGAACTGGAAAGGGGGAACCCAGTTGTTTAAGAGGTGGTGGTTTCCTCTGGCATGGTGGTGCCAACCCAGCAGTCTGACATCTGAGAGGCGAACTAGCCTCAGAATCACTGATTCCAGACTTCTCGTTAATTGAGAGGACTGAGCTCTTTATGAAGTCACCTTTAGCTGGGCGTCCCAATACTGTCAGTTAGCAGTATCCTAATTAATATATGGAATTATTTAATTTCGTGACATGTTTTTATCACAGTCCACAAGTAGATCTTTCTAAAACATTCCAACTGCCTCAACATGTAATTAAAAGCACAAACAACAAAGGATCTTTTGTCATGAAATTTCAAGGATTTTTCCTGTACCTGTGAGAAAGAATTTGAAATTTGAAAGAATTTCCTCTGAAATCTGGCAGTGTCTTCGCTCACATTGCATTGGCCCAGGTGAGACACTTAATCAACATTCAGAAATAGCTGATTTACTTATGTTCTTTAGGAGACACATACTACCTGGCCGAGTTGAGCAGTTTATCTGGTTGAGTAGGATGTTTTTAAATAGAAGACAGAACAACAATACAAAACAAAAGATTTCTTAGTCTTGAATTTCCTTGCAGTCTTTCGACATCATTTCATTGATTCCTAACTTCTGAATAATAAACTCTGTAAAACAGTCACTGAGATGGGAAGGCAGAGAACAGAAGAGGGTTAGAATTCTTTCTTTCTTTTTAAAAAAGATTTATTTATTTTGCATACAAGGACTTGGGTGTAGGCCAGAGGTGTGGTGAGTAAGAGGACTCACCAGAGACAGAGTAGGGAGCAGAACAGGCAGACGGACTGACATGCACTGCAGAGGGGAACAGCGGGCGAGACAGGAGAGGTCTGCTGCACCAAGTGGGCAAGCTCCTGGTAGGGGACTGAACTCTATTTCGTGTGGCAGTGGCTGTGGATAGCTTCACAGTGCTGAGATTTAACCCCTTGCACCACCAGGAAGGCCCAAGGGTTAGAATTCTTTCACTAGTGAAATATGCACGTGAAGGGCATGCTAGCATCACTAGTTGCCTGAATTTGAGGTTTGGGCAAAGCAGGGTAATAAATGGGCTGATGGAGGAGAGCGTACGCTAGAAACTGGGTTAAATGGGGGAAGGGTGTGCCATCAGGCATTGAAATTGGCTTTGTCCCCCTATTTCACTTACCCCCCACCCCCACGGTCCTCTACTGCACTTTGCTTCTCCTACTTGGTGTTCGCAAGTTCCTTCAGCAATCCGTTGGAGCCTAAGGACTTCTCAGAATCATGATTTGGATCATCTTAAAAAATACATATAGTTATAAAAGCAACTGTATTAAGATCAATTCTTAAATGTATGTTTCTTTACTGGTACCTTAAATAACAATGAACCTGAATTTCAATAGCAACAAAGTAGTGATGAGTGTGAAAAGCAGTTCCAGATATCTGTAACAGCTGCCAATATGAGATAGAAGTTTCTGTGACTTCAGCCGGTAAATCACAGGTACAGTGATTAGTCCTGCGGCTGGTTACATACTGTCAGCTTTGGAGGATTTGGTTCATGAAAGTAAAGAAGCCTCTTTCCCCTCATTCAAGTTCACAAGTGTCCTGAATTCTGTCCCTACGCCCTTTGTGGATGTGGGACCCCAGAAAAAGCAGCATTATCCTTATTCTATCCTGCTATTTTTCACAGAGTATTTATTGTTTTCTAATATCATGTATTATATGTATTATGTACTGATTTTTAAGTTCGTTTTAATTGTTGGGCTTCCCCTATTAAAGTATAAGTCCCCAAAGTCAGGAGTCTTTGGGTATTCTGTTCACGGATGTGCCCCAAGTGTCTGGAACAGGGGCTGGCGCCCACACGAGGCTCTGTAAATACAGGAGCCAGGAAAAAGGCCAGAGAACAGCAGTGAAGGGCCAAGGTCCTCTGGCCTCTGTCCCATTTCCCTTCCTCCTTCCTTCCTTCTCTGCTTTCCATCCACTTTCTCTTAACTTTACAGTCTCTCTCCTTTCCATTATCTTTTATTCTCCTCTTTTCATTTCTCTCATTCGACAGCATTTACCAAAATAATTGTGACAAGACAGAACTGTGGCTCCTAAGGCTCATTGCCCCCTGGGCAGTGGCTCAGGGCTTGGCCTTTGAAGTTAGGTCAGCCCAAGTTCAATGTCTACCCTTACATCACATTCGCCGTCTGGCTGTGGGCAAATCTTAACCTCTGTGATTTCATTTCTTTTGCATAATTTATTCATTTATTAGCCAATCCACAGAGGGCTTACTATGTGCTAGGTCACCTAGCACTGTGCTAGGTCCTTATGGTCTAGTGGGCAAAGAGATGAGAAAGCACGCATTAAAGATGTGATGCGATAAATGTGCTGATGGACAAGTGCTCTAGGAGGGCCACCACGAATCCCGGGCCTCCTAAAACTCAGTCTCAGCACAGGGCCATGGTCAAGGAGAGTCCATCAGCTCCAAGTAATTTCAAATGCATTCCACTGGCCTTTTGAGTTTCTGGAATAACACTAAGGTTCGGAACTGACGTTCATAATGCAAGACCAGCATTATTAAATTTCCTCTTAGCCCACCCCCAGACTTCATTTTCTTCTCTCAGACATGCTAGGATTTCACCTTCCTTTGGGGGATAAAGGAAGGGAGCAGGGTAGTAATGTCAGAACTGGAGATTTTGAGTCCTCTCTCTAGTAGATGGTAGAGGAGAGAGGGCCATGAATACCCCCTTAGTGCTAGTTTGGCTGGTGAAAGAGCACGGGACGTGAACAATCTGCTGGAGGTGGTATGCAAGCCACAGCTGGAGGGCCAAGAAGGGAGGAGTGGCCCGGCAGCACACAGGGCTGGGGAAGAAGAGATGCTGGTTCCCCACTAGGGGAAACCCAGTCTGCCTAGAGCGAAACGGATGAGTAGGATTCTGGCAAGAGAAAGTGTGGGGAGGTGGGCTGGAGGGAGGTCAGAGGGACAGACAGAGACAAATCTTGCAAGGCCTCAACAGCCTCACCAGTCAGGATCTGTCCAGAGAGGATGGGAAGTTAGGGAGTGATGAGATCACATAGAGGCTTTAAACATCCCCATGGATTGCAAGGTGGGACTAAACCAGGGGACAATAAGATTAGAAAGAGGGAGACCTGGGTTGTGGTAAGGACAAGATTTAGGGGAGATGACTGGTTACAAGAGACCTTCCAGAGCTGCACTCTCTAGGCCTTAATGACTAATCATAGCAGGGACAGGGGCAGTGTTATGGGTTAAATCTACCCTCCTTCAAAAAAAGCACAAGTTGACATCCTAACCTCCAGTACCTCCAAAACTGAGCCATTGCAGAGGCTGTTAGCTAAATTAAGAGGTGGTCACGCTGGAGTGAGGTGGACCGTAGATCCATATAACTGGTGTCCTTGTAGGAAGACAACGCCATGAAAGAAGAGACACAGGAAGATGGCGCATGAGGACAGAGAATTGGAGATATGCAGCCATAAGCCAAGGAATGCCGGGGACTGCCAGCGAACACCAGGAGCTAGAAAGAGCAGAGAAGGACTTCTCTGAAGGTCTCAGAGGGAGCTTGGCCCTGCAAACAATTTTATTTCAGACTTCAAACCTTGAGAACAGTGAAATAATAAACGCCTGGTGTTTAAGCCCCCAGTGTGTGCAGCTTTGTTCTAGCAGCTCCAGGACGTGGGCCCAGGGGCGTCTAGCCACACCAGCAGCGTGGACATCAGTCTACTCCAAACTTGCATTATTAGAGTTATTACAGAACAAGAAAAGCTGGAAAATGTGAACAAAACAATAAAAGGAAAATGAGAAAATACCTTCAGTTAGTTAAGTGATACCTAAAACCCCACAACTGCTGCCAGAACTCAGCTTCCTCCCACCGCAGGTTTGCCGAGGTGATGCACGTGACTGCTTTGCACACGTGCTCTAGGTGTGCAAGCTCTGCCATTGTTTTAATTAAATAAAAACTCAAGGCGTTTCCCACTCACTGAGCTGGCAACATACTTTTCCCAGCCCAGTGTGACCTGAACACTAGGTCCCTTGTTCAGAAATTATTAAGGTCTTCAGGACAGTGGAGGAGCATTAAGCCCAGCACACAGTCCCCACAGCTGCACCCCTGGAGCTGCCCTGCCCTGGGGAGCCGGGAGGAGGAAAGGCAGACAGCGGCCAGGGAGGAAGAAATGAACTTGGTACATTGGATGGCCTTGAGGCACTTGCCCAGCCCCAACACGGGCACAGGTTAGGTAATAAATAGAGAATCCAGACAGTTAGCTGGGCCTAGATTGGAGAAGCCATCAGTGCTAAGCAGAAGTAGTCGATTATTGCTGTAGCAATGCAGAGACACTGAGTATTTTTAAGCAGGAGCTCAAGGAGGTAGTGAGTGAAAGATGACACAAAAGGATTGGAAAGTTTTGAGTCTGGGTGTTTTCCTACCTTTTAAACTGTTAACAAAAGCAAGACATAGGGCCTTCCTGGTGGTGCAAAGGTGAAAGTCTCAGCACTATCAAGCTATTGCCAGCCACTGTGGCCTGAGTTCAATCTCCAGCCGGGGAGCTGACCCACATGGCACAGCAGACCTCTCCTGCCTCGCCCACTGCTCCCCTCAGCAGTGTATCTCGGTAGATCCATCTGTTCTGCTTCCCACTGTGTCTCTGATGATTCTGCACCCCAGTTTTTGTATATATAAGTAAATAAAACAAATCTTTCAAAACCAAACAAAAACACAAGACACAACCCGTTGTGTGTAACCCGAGGCTGAATGAGGGTCGGGGGCAGGGTAGTGTGTCAAGCTGACCTGGCCTGGCAGCCTGCTAGACACAAACATTCCCCTTTTTGTCTGTTTTATAGTAACATGACAAATTACAGCAACGCCTACACTTTTGGTATGCTTAATCTGTTCATAGTGAAATGTCCGACCCGGTGGCTGGGTTTTGACTGTCATTTTTACTATGCCCTCAAATCACTGCATCCTGTAAACATATTTTTTTCTAGAGCAATTTTAGGGTTGTACATGTCGTCCTAGGTCAGCTCCTCCATCAAGCCACACAGCCTATCTGGTGCTGTGTAATCTGAGCTACAGGATTAGTTAACCCAAACCACGCTCAGCCCACGGATGAAAACCAAAGTCATCCTATTATTTCCTCCTCACCACAAGAGTGTCTGTCCCTTATACAGTAAGTTCCCTTCCTGCATCTACAAACTGCCTCATCAATAGCTTAGGCTTATTAAACGATGTGCCTTAGCCATAAAGTCAAGGTGGCATTAGTTTAAAATGCAAGGAGGGACCATGAGGACCCACTGGGTTTCTTTTTTTTTTTTTAAGATTTATTTATTTATGCATACAAGAACTGGGGTACAGGCCAGAGGTGTAGGGGCGCTGAAAGGATTCACCACAGAGAGCGGGGAGCAGAACAGGCAGATCAACTGAAGTACACTGCTGAGGGGAGCAGCGGGCACAGCAGGAGAGGTCTGCCACACCATGTGGGTCCCCATCCTGGCTGGCAGCAGGGATCCAACTCATGCTGCAGTGGCTGCAGCTTGCTTCATAGTGTGTTGCTTAACCCACTGCGCCACCAGGGAGGCCCCTGGGTTTCATTTTGAATGAAGCATTCAAGCTTCTACAATGACTACTACTATTACTACCACTGCCACTGCTACCGCCATTACTATTATGGCCACCGCCATTACTACCACCACTTCTACTATCACCACAGTTACTACTGCTTCCACCATTACTACCACAGCTCTTATTGCTACTGTCACTGCCACTACTATCCCTGTTATCACTGCTACTATTACTGCTACCGCTGCTACCACCAGCGCTATCGTGCTTTTTGGGAACTGAAACGATTTCTTCACTTCTCCTTTCTTTCAATTTTCCAACTGTTTTCTATACATTTTCTATCCTACCACTAAAGCAAAAAACACTGAAATAATTATTCAGGAAGTTTCTACTCCTATCAAGCTAACGTCCTATCGTGTGGGTGATTAGGTAAGAATAATTGATAAAGAGAATACTTAGAAGAACAGTACCTTAAACTCTGGGAGAAGAGAAATCAAGCTTGTATAGCAATCAAACTAAGTCACATGAGAGAAAGTCAAGATTTGAGTATCAGACCACCGTTTTTCTGCATTTAGGTATTCATTCTCGCAGACAAGGTAGGTGGTCTAGGACACCATATGAAATTTGTGTGGATTCACGGATGAGAGACTGTGTAGCAAGGACTGCACCATTGGCGGGTACAGTTGTGGACTTTAAATCTGGTTATCTAGAAAACACAGAAACACAATTACGGTGGCAGTTGTTGCCTGAGTCCAGTAGCAAAAGCCGCTATAACTGTGGCCTAACACGACAGAGGCTGATTCACTCCCACAAGGCCCAGGGTGGGTGTTTAGCAGGTGACTATCCACATAGTGACCCAGGGACCCAGCGACTCCCACATGTCCTCCATTTCCAGCGTGGCAGGAGGAGATGAGACTCAAGGGCCCTTTGGGGAGGTGTTAACGGGCCGGGTATGGGCCCATCTCCTGTCCATACTCCACAGGTTACCACTCGGTCACGTGGTACATCCAACCTCGGATAGGGGTGGGGATGCAGGAAAATGGGTCTGGCTGAGAGTCCAGGAGGAAGAAAACAAGTTTTAGTCCTTGCCACCACGGATAATGTCAGTAGCCCAGTGTCTACACTGGCTCACATGCCAAACACCCTCAAGGTCCAGCCTCAAGAAATAATGAAAATAAGAAATTTAAATATAAAGTCTAGCTGCAGTGACTCAAAAAGGCCTGAAAGAAGAATTACATTCTTTTTCAAAATTGTATTATTTTTTATTGAGGTCACAGTGGTTTACAATTTTGGATATGATTCAGATGCACAAGCTCACACCTCCGCAGATGGGTGTTACCATGCCACACACATCACAAAGTCCTCCACGACCCCCCACTAGAGTCCCTTGAGCCCCTTCTCCCCACCCCATCCAGAATGATATATATATTTTTAAGATTTTATTTATGTATGTATTTAAAGCTGAGGTATAGGCCAGAGGTGTGGGAGGTAAGAAGATTCATCAGAGACATAGTGGGGAGCAGATCAGGCAGATGGACTGAAATACACTGCTGAGGGGAACAGTAGGTGAGGCAGGAGAGGTCTGCTGTGCCATGTGGGTCCCCTCCCTGGCCGGGGGTTGAACTCGCGCTGCTGTGCAGCAGATGCTTCACAGCGCGGCGCTCAACCCACTGCGCCACCAGGGAGACCCCAGAATGATATTCTTAATCTGAAGTCTACCTCTTCCTGCATATGTACTTGATAGGGACGGCCCCTCCTCCCAAAGTCCTCCTTCCTTCTTCCAGGTACCGAGTCTCTCACAACTGAGATCACTTAGACTTTCCCTCCCTTTCACCCTAATTGTGCTTCATTTAACCCTCTGGGCTTCAATTTCCCCATCTGTGAAATGAAAAACTTGAACTGGATGACCTACATGTATTGAACACTCAACGAATATTTATTAGGTGCCCACTGGCTAGGCTAGCTCAAACATTCTCAAATGCTATGAAAAGGGTAAAACTCTTAAATTAGAGACTTTCTCCCACTGTGAATACGGTTTTATAAGACTCCACTTCCACCTCTTGGCTTGCTTTAGCAGCACCTTCATGTGGTGAAGAGAGACATTTTATGATGAAAATCAGATCCTTATCTTTGTGTCATTAAGAAACAGTCAATGGGGCCTCCCTGGTGGCACAAGGGGTTAAGCACTGCACTACAAAGCAGCCACAGCCACTGCAGCACAAGTACAATTCCTGGCCAGGGAGGTGACCCACATGGCGCAGCAGACCTCTCCTGCCTTACCCACTGCTCCCCTCAGCAATGTATTTCAGTAGATCTGCCTGTTCTGCTCCCCACTCTGTCTCTGGTGAATCATCTCACCTCCCGCAACTCTGGTCTGTACCCAGTTCTTTACACATAAATAATCTTTAAAAAAAGTTGTCAATGAAATTCATGAAAAATGGCTTATAGAACTAGAATGACCTCTTTTTTGGTGGGGGCAAGACATCACCCACTTGGAGGAATCTAACTCATATAAACAAAAGCATCAGAATCTAACTGTATGGGCACAAGTGTGTTTCCTGCTTTCTGATGTACTGAGGCCAAATACTCAAATTGACTGGAAGCAGAATGTAGGGTACATCCACCCTTACCGTGGAATATGATACAGTTATTACAAATAATGAGTTTGAGTTATAGCCATTGACCAAGGAGGAGTGAGTGTTCATGATTTATCAAGTGAGAAGAATAAGATTAGAGTGGGGTTTGTTGTATGATTCCATATTCATGAGAGAAATGAGAACATCCCGAACTTAGTAACCACATAACTTAGTATAATCCCAGTGAAAGACACAGAAGGCTGTATTCCCCAATTTTCCCCAAATCTATTACTACAAAGGCTGGGATTGGAGACTGTGGCAGACATATGAGATTGGTAACTTTTTCTTTATACATCATTAAAGTGCTTTTTTTCCGTTCCTTACAATGATCACATTCTTTGGAATTAAAAGAATTTTAAATATGGTTTTAAAATATCAAAACAAAGGAGCATTTTATAAAGACACATGCAAATGAATAGTAGTGCTCATGACGTTTAGAAAAAAGAAGCGAGGAGGAAGAATGTGTCTGTGTCTCCAGCATCTTTCATAATATTCTTTTCTTTCTCTGGGAAGATATTTTTCAAAGCTGAGAAGGGCTTGTGTTTGAACTGGACCCTGCTACTCCCCATCCAAAGTGCAGCCAACACTATCATTTCATGTTTAGCAAGCTGTCTCCTTATTAGAAATGCAGTTGATTCAATTCACATATATCAGAAGTGTTTGGGCCCTAGAAGGATTTTTTTTTCTCTCACCCTAAATTAATACATTAGTATTCTGATGCTGGGGAGATGCAAAACTAGTCTGTGATTTGGTTAGAATGGATCAACTCACCAGATCCTAATAACTCTTGGGTAAACTGATAAAGTTATCAAAAGCTTAAGACTGGAGCTAGACCCTTGCCCATATACTCTACAGAAATATAGCCCCCTTCAGACTGAAGAAGTCAACCAGCCATGCCCAAAACCTGTGTGGTTAGTTTCTGGTGTGTGGGATCACTTGCTCTCTTATCTAGTTGCCCTCTGCAGTCTGTTAAGTCATATTCACCATAGAACTTGGCCCAGTATCTGCATATGGTTTATTGATAATGAAAGCAAATCAATCAACAAGACAGTGATTGATAAGTGGGCGGTTCTCGTCAGGAATTTCATAATGCAAATGTGGGTGAATGGTTAGCTAGTCCCTTTCAGCCACCAGGGATGTGAGCAGTGAGAGGAGTCACATCTTGTCCATTTTGAAAGTCAGTGGAACCCAAAGGTGCTGTCAGCTGGGGCTTTGGCTGCTAAGTCAATTCTTCTGCAAAGGCTGAACGAGGGAGGAGAGTAGGGACAACTTTCATCCCTCTCCTCTAAAAGAGATGTCTTAGAAAATGTACTTTTTAAGTTCTAAGCATCACATAGTATCATTTGAGGCCCAGATAAGAGAACTCAGTAGGAAACAAGGCAAAATGACAAAGGAAAGGAAGAGCAACACAAAGCCTGTTGGGACATTGTCTCACCTCCACAAAGAGGGGTCAGGTGGGTTATTTAGCTGCTACCTGCTTCATTCATGTGAAATAGGCAAGCTGCTTAGACAGAGCATTTGTTCCTAGACATGTAATTGAATGGTGGTCTACTGTGTGAACAGCATAAACTAAAACTTCGGGAGGAAGAAAAATAGCGTAGAACATTTCTGCATGAATCCCATTAGTTACCAGTACATCTTAAAAGTAAATTTTGAACACCTAATATGTGTCATACCATTTTAGTGCATGCCATCCATCAGTAGATACCTTGGTCTCACAATCTTATAAGAAAAGCCAGAGACTCACGAGAAATGAGCAGACAAATAAGAGGAGGTGGTATGTGATGGCAGCCAAAGGAAAGATTCTCATTTTGAATTCTATAGACTTGTAAAGGATAGAGAGATCACAGTCTGCTGAAATCGTCAAGGAAGGCTTAGATTTTGCACCAGATATTGAGGGATGGATTTGATTTGGAAAAGCAGAGAGAAAAAGGAAACATATTTCACAGGAGATGGGACAGTACTATAATGGGAACATTTACAAAGTACTTCACAGTTTGCAGGGCATTTTCTCATCCATGGTACAGAGGTGGAAATGAGCAAAGCTTTTCAGAGTCAAGTGCTGAGATCAATCTGACTTAGCAGAAGATAATCATCCCTCCTTCATTCCCCCTGTCCTTTCTTTTCTTTCCTGATCAGGGGTCATGGTTTCACATTGACATGCAAAGTCCTTTTATAGGTGGGGAATTTCTCCACAAAGAAGTGGTAAAAAGAACCAGGAGACTTAATTTCTTAAACCAACAGGCAGTATTTCTTCTGTGTAGTGTGTATGTGTAGTGTGTATGCGTCTGCCCTTGCGCGTGCATGTGTATGTGTGAACTAACAGTTAGAATGGGAGACTTTCTATTTGGATGAGTGAGACATTTTGTACTTCATCTTCCCAAATTAAATATCCTCTGGACTTTGAAGGACTTCCTGTTTTTCGGCCAAGCTTACATTTCATTCCTTTCCAATTGAAAGGAAATCTGTTCTTCCTCTCTATTTCGCAGCCCCCTCTATTTTCATACCTCTGCTCTTGCTGCAGACAATTCCATTCAGCTAACCAGATCTGGACACCTCCTTCAGTTTCCAGAGTACGTCCTGTCCCTGTCACGAGCTCTCTTCCAGTTATAAATACAATTATGATTATTGCCCCCTCCCCATGTCTGCAGTGGTGTTTAATATTGAGAGAGGTGTAATACATTCCTTTGAGATTTTGCCAAATGGCCTGGAGTGTGGGTGCGCACACACACACACAAGCAAATAAGTATGTGTTTAGTTTCAGAGGACTCATGTACCTTCTAAAATATCACTTTTCTAGACGACATTTTTTGGTGTAAACCATATACTTCAGTGCTTTCAAATATACTTTGATATTATTTTATCTTACATATGTCTTCTCTTCATAACTAGACTAACCTTGAAGGTCAAGCTGTTTAGAATTTTTTTATATCCTTCATAGAATTGGGTAAAATATAGAACACATAATGGATATTTAATAACAATTTTTTTAAAAGGATGGATAAACAAAAATGTTACATCTATATGCTGGAATATTCCTCACTGGAAACAATGAGATATATAGCAAGTCACATGGAGGAACCTTAAATGTTTATTACTAAGCGAAAGAAGCTGGTCTGAAAAGGCTACTTGCTGTATAATTCTAACTCTATGGCATTCTGGAAAAGGCACAACTATGGAGGCATTTAAAAGATAATGGTTTTCAGGAATCCAAAAGAAAGAGGGAGGAATAGGCAGCATTCAGAGGATTTGGGGGCAATAAAACTTTTCTGATACAGTAATGTGGATACATGTCATTAGACTTATATAAATGAACACACAACACAGAGAGTGAGTTCTAGTGGAAACCATGGACATCAGTTAATAATAATGTAATAACACTGACTCATCAATGGTAACAAATGCACCACATTAATGTAAGATGCTAATAGTGGAGAGTGAGGAAGAGGCAGGAGGTTATAGGTGCTGCCTGCATTTTCTGCTCATTTTTCTATAAACCTAAAACTGCTCTAAAAAAAAAAAACCACCACAAAGTTCATTAATTCTTTTTAAAAAGAAGGGCTTTGAATTTTGGCTGTAGCTCCTAATTTTTGGGCTAAAGTTTTGGGCTAAAGAATATGCAACTCCAAATGCAATGCATATTTTAGCTTCTCAAAACTTGTTATCTATTAGTGCTAAACTCAGTGAAACTTGCTGTTTGACATCATGTCAACACAATATCCAGGATTTTGAAATGAACTAACTGAACTTGTAAAATATGTTCTCATGATAAAGACTTAGTCCAATCCTATATCAGCAAAAGACTCAACACACAAATTTCAACATGAAGAAAATACATTTAAGTAAATTAGTGAGTTCTACCTATAAATGGAAGGAAGAGCTACAAAGACTCTGTTGTCATTTAAGAGTTTTTCCTTCTTGGTCTATCTTTTTATCTTGGTCTATCTTGGTTTATCTTTTAGCTTCTTAACAGAAGCTTTCAGGAAAGCCATACCTACCTGAAAAATTAATATTTGGAGCCTCAGAAAATCAACTCAGTGAATAATGGGGTCAAGTTTACTTTTCAATTTTAAAAGAACAGAGTTAGGGATAATCATTCAGGCGGCTTCTCCCCCATGTCTGAATCGAGTCTTCTGAGGATTTTGATCATAATATTAACTGTTTGCACCACATTGATCCTTATAGGATATCATTTTGTGTGATGGTTAAAAAGACCGGCTTGGAGAGAGCCTCTCCAAGTCCAGCCATTTAATAAAGACATGAAGCTATGCATGGAGAGATTCAGCTGGTTGGGTGGAAAGAGCTGACATCTTCTATCTCTAACACATCTCCAGCTCTCACCGACTCTTGACCTTCCTGTTTGGCAGGGAGGAGGGAAAAGCTGAAGGTCAGCAAAGAAGGCTCAATAGTCACTGTGTCCACTCATAACTGAGGACGCATGTTGCAGTCTCCTGGAAGAGTCACACTGAGCTTGAAACATCTCCTGTGGCCTCATCCACTATTTGACCCAAGGAAGCATTCGTTGGATTCTGTTTATCACCTTCTTCCATAATTACAAAAAGAATCTTTTCCCAGATAAAACAAAGACATGGTTTGCCTAAACTCTTCTCCTCAGAACGCCCATACGTGCATTCCAATGCACAGCCTGGGGTCGCCACTGTGTACACACAGTCCATCTTAGTTTATCTGCAATCCAGGCAGCCATGAAGCTTAGATGACAAGCATTTTTTTTTAACAGGCAGAAGTCACGAAGGGCAGTCATTGTTCAGACTATGAGATTCAAGCAAGTGATGTTTAGAATCTATGAGCTGTGGGTGGGAGAAGGTGGTGGAAGCAGGCAAACTGAGAAAGAAGATGAGCAAGCCAGAGGGAGATAAAGAGAGTCTGTGAAGCAAAAAGAAGGAAGAGGAGTAGGTGGAGGAGGAGAAGAGGAAGAAGAAGAAGACAACGGAGACGGTAAAGAGGTGGAAGATAAGGGCCTCCCTGGTGGCGCAGGGGGTTGAGTGCCGCATTGTGAAGCATCTGCTGCACAGCAGCGCAAGTTTGATTCCCCAGCCAGGGAAGGGACCCTAATGGTGCCACAGACCTCTCCTGCTGTGCCCGCTGCTCCCCTCAGCAGTGTACTTCAGTAGATCTGCCTGTTCTGCTCCCCACTCTGTCTCTGGTGAATCATCTCAGACTCTGGCCTGTATCCCAGCTCTTGTATGCATAAGTAAATATTTAAAAAAAAAAAAAAAAAAGAGGAGGAAGAGAATGGAAGCTTGAGGGGAGAAGGTGCTTGTCAGCAAGGAGAGATCTGAGAGAGAGACAGAGTGGGTGGAGCCAAGTTACCCCAAGTTTTTATTGTGGTGCAAAGAGGAAGCCACTGTTTTGTAAGCCACAGCACCGGGAGCTTACTGCATGGCTTTCAGGGAACATGGAGGAGGCAAAGAAAGAAAACAAAATGTCAGTTGTGCTAAAATCTACGTCCATCTTAAGAATAAAAACCTTCTAAGCAGATCGGTGTCTTGGTGTATTTCATATTTCAAGATTCAAAGAGGACATGACTAAAGTTTTTCATATAAACATAGTTCATGCTCCTAATGTGACCCTAAGGAATTAAGGATCATGTCAGAAATTCTGGATTTTCAAGAAAGATGAATTACATTGAGCATGGTTTGACCAGTGGGTGTGGCTGGAATGTTAAGGGTGTGTTGCTGTATTCTAATTTTCAGACATTGGATCTCTCAGTTTTCTGGGAAGCAGTACATGGTCAGCCAGTCAGACTCTCAGCTCTTACTTCCAATTCTGTAACTATGTGAGTTATCTGCTGGATGTTTCTGCAGAGTTTAAAACATGATCCGAATACAGCATTGTGTATTTGAAAATTGCTAAGAGAGTAGATCTAAAAAGTTTTTATCATTCACACAGACTGTGTATCTGTGAATGTGCTGGATGCTGACTATTAACTAGATTTATGGTGTGATCATCTATCAATATATACAAATATCAAATCACGGTGCTGTGCACCTGAAACTAACATAATATTCCATGTCAATTATATCTAAATGTCATTCTCTGACTTTGTTCTCTCATCTTGCTCTCTTCTTTATTTCCCCAAGGACTGCCAACATTTTCTTCAAAATATCTTGGTCCCTTCCTCCCCATTCTCGATGGTCTGAATTAAGCCCAGGTCCTCATTTACTGGCCTCTCTCTAAACTCCCTGTCAAGGACAGGACACACATGTCCTAAAATAACTTCCTTACCATCGCTTCCATTTCACTCAGGCCTGGGGGGTCAAGGGGTTTCCCAGTTGCCTGGCAGCCAACCTACCCTGTCTTACTCACCATCCAGGCTTATCTGCTAATGGTCACCTTCAAGCCATTTCCCTCTCCAGCAGTGAGAGTCCATGTCTTGGTTCTAAAACAGATTTGTGGATCGATCATCTTCTCTTCCCCTCCTTCCTTGAATGACAATGCTTGCAAATTCTACCTTTGACTGTCCTTTGACAGTCTGGCCTTTGACTGTCTCCCCTTCTCTATACCCTCCCCCTAGTCCAGCCCACTGCTGGACACCTACAAATACCTCCTCTCCTTCCTTCTCCACTCTGCCCTCCTCACCCCCAGTCTTTTCTCCACAAGTGACCTGGAAATAATCTTTAAAAATGTGAACCCCATTTTGCCATCCCTGCAACAGGCTCTCCCCGAACTTAGGACAAAATCCCAAACCCTTTTGGCAGCTTCCTAGGTCCTATCTGACCTTCACCTTGCCTCCCTCCCCTCAGACCTCACCTCCCCTCACCACCCTGGTCTCCCTACACTCTCCCACTTCCCCCAGGCTCTGTCCACAGCAGACATGGCCCACCCTTCTCTCTACTTCTGTCCACCTCTGGGATCTGGGTCAGATTTTCAGACCTACGCATGGTTCTTCTCACTCCCCACCATTATTCTTACTATTACATTCATTTTCCCCAAACCTTTTAACTCAATTTTGTTTCTTCTGTTTTACTTGTTCTAAGAGGGCATGGATGTGTCTGCCTTCTTGACCATCACTTTTTGTAACTTTAGCAGAAATATTCATTATATATTAGTTGCCATACATATGATTTTATTATGTTATTGTGAACTCTTATATTTTATTATCAATTATTTATTACTTTTCTCGATGGTTCCAGACCCTGTGGCTGGATTGTCCTCCCTCCTTGTTGGGGTATTTGTGCCCTCTTCCAGGTATGCATGTCCCCTCTGGCCGTCCCCCTGACAGTGCTGATAATCCTGAACTTTCAGGCTTTTCCCATCTGCTGTTTGATTTTGTTTTACTTTCACTTAAAAAAATCCTTATATGACTCAATCCAACCTTTCTTCCCCTTCTTAATTAACCTGCATAGGAATGGCTTGTACCCAACTGTATTTCATCACTCCCATTTATTCCTGCCCTATATTCAACTTCTTCCTATCAGTTATTGTTAATTAGGCCAAGTTAATTTCACAAATAGTTTTTAGAAAGTTTGGAAAACAACCCTACACCACTATTTCTTGGAAAACTGACTTCATCAGTTAGTTTGAAGTCAAAACCTTTCCAAATGGACTTCTCCTGACCTATGATACAGCACATTTCCCCATTTTATGTTTTTTAATTAAAGGATATTTTCTTTGTATTGGTTCTTTTACATTATTGTAAAATCTCCCCTCAATATTCAACAGTTTCACTGGACTATGTCTAGGATTTGGTCTCTCTTTTATAATTTCATTGGACACGATGAAATTTGACCTTTGGTGCAGGTCTTGCTTCAACTTGAAAAGGTTTTTAATACCTGGGAATATTTTATCTGCTCTTTCCTGTCCTTCAAACTGGATTTTCAATATCCATCTTCTACATTTAGATCTTGCTTCTGATCATTTTGGTGTGTTTGTCCTTTCTTCTGTATTATGGAATAAAATCCAAATTTGTCTTATTTTTCAGACTGCGTTTTCTTCTGTGTTAGTTCTAAGTATTGTGCTAATTTCTTTTAGAATTCTGTTATGTCATTAAATGTCTCATTTTATTATTTTCTTAACTCTGATAACTCATATTATTGTCTTATCTGATTTTTACCTTTTATTTCAGGAGCCTATAATTTCTATCTTCCCTTCTATCAAATGTAGCTTAATGTTGTTTAAGTGTATTTCTGCCTTTTTAGCAATTTTTTCTTTACAATATACAATTTGAACATTTCTCGAGTGCTCTTTATCTTCACTCATGTTATAAAGCAGATCACATGGTTTTTAATTTTCTCTTAATTTATTTTGGAATGAAGAGAGATGTTTTGACCAGGCTTTCACCAAAATGAAGGTGGAGGAATTGTTCAGCTTACTTGAAATCTACTACAATCCTATTTTAAAATCTTAAATTGGTAATGAATAGAGTCCAGGCTGAACGACCCAACATCCAGATGCAGTTGGGAAGAGGACCTAGCAGGGACTCATCACTATCTCTCACCACACACCAGGGCTTGCGCTGAACATTTTATATGTGTTGCCTTGTTTAAGTCTCACAATAACGATGAGACACACGTCATCATCCCCATTTTGCAGAGGAGGAATCTGAGGCTCAGTTAAGTCAATTATCCAAGCAAGTAATTAGCAGAACCAGAATTCAAACCCCAACAGTCTGGCTCGGGAGTCTTTATCTTTGATGTCTACGTTATACCATCTCGATCGTGTGTATTTTCTTCTTAGAAGCCTGTTTCTTCCCTGTGTCCACTGAGATCCTGAGGCCAGCCTTCCCAAGTTTGTTTTAGGAACACCTGTAGCCACATCCGGGAGGAACCTTGTTGCATAAAAGGAAAACATAAAAGGTCTTCCCTTTGGGGTGGCCACCCCGTCATCATGGGTCTGGCATTCACATTCCTGACCATGGGGTGGGTGGAGGGTGCATCTTCCCCAGCAGCTTCTCCTGCCACCACACTCCCACAAAGAGCTTATTCACACCCTGTCCGGGGCAGGAAGGGGTACGTTTTCCCAACTAGCCCCAGGCCCCCCACGTCCATGTGCATCACATTCACAGTGATGGTCTACGGGATGCAAATTTACATTTAAGTGAACATTTAAGGCAGTTAAACATGTGATTCCTGCAGGTCTCTAAGCTCAATCTCGTCTTTTTTACTGAATGAAAAGTAACATTCTCAATCATCATTCTGACTGACAGAAAATCAGCACCTCCTCCTGGAAGAGTTACCTGTTGAAATGAACAGGTCAGGGGTACAACACCTATCGGGTAGCAGGGCAGTTAGTCCCAGGGAAGGAACGTGGGAACGGGAGCCCTAAATGCACCGATGGACCCAGGACATTTGTTCAGTTTTCCAAATGAATGCTTGTCAGTTTCCTTCTCGGCATTTGGGTATTTAATTTCTCAGCATTTTTAGCATCACTCACATTTTTTTTACATCCGATGAACCGCGTAGGCTATCTTAAAGTGCCTAGCTTAGCACACATCTGCAGAACCTAGCTTCAGCCTCGCCAAGAAGGAGTAGCAGTGCATTTTCTAGAATTGTTATTTTATGCTTCACGGGGATGACTTGTTTATATAACAATCTTTTTGTTTCCCAAGAAGATTCAATAGTTCCATTAAGCAACAGCAAAAGCAGTAGTCACTTTTCCAGAAGAGACTTCAATCTTAGTAAGATTTATATTTTACAAATAAATATCTAAAGGCCGATCATAACAGAGTGAAAACCAGCACTGTCACACACACCCAGACTACGCCAGTTGGTCTGGGTCCATTACTCGTAGGAATTACGTGTTTCTGAAACTGATGTCAACCCTTTTCGTAAAGAAAAGTTTGGTGTTTTTTAAGATTCGATCTTCATACACACATAAATATCAGTCTGAAAAGCAAACTAAAAAAGACTGAGATCACCCGAATTTAATTCAAATTCAAGCTAGTAGAATTGGGAAGAATTTATTTTGTCACTGGGTTTAATCTGAAAAATATTGAGAGATCTTAAAATCTCCTTTTACAGGGAAAGGTTATTTTTCTCCTGTGATGGGTACAGATCTATATATTCTCTGCACATCCAGTCGCTCTTTGTCACGCTGGATAATGGGTCACATCTGTGTGAACAGATGTTTCCCAAGAGTCTAAGCTTCTTGAGCAAAGGTGTGGTGTGGGTGACAGCAGTGAGCTGGTCTCAGTAGATGTGTCAAAAGAGAACTGTGCCTCGTAATTAGTCTGAAAGCCAAATTGTCCCCACTGGAGAAGGACAGAATGGCACAAGCAGACACTGCTCATATTCTGGGGAAGATCACTATCTTAGGAGGACTGCTCTCTGTTCTTGAAGATTCTAGACTGGAAATGACTCGCTGGCATGACTGGGGCTCTTGGAGGGAGACAGAATGGAATGTAATCCCAGAAGATAGGTCTAGATGGGATCTACAGACTTAAAAACTCTTTGTTAAAAGAGAAAGGGGAGGAAGGGAAAAAGACTTTTTCACTCAGACAGAAGTGCACGAGTAATTAACCCTAAAAACAGAAATAACAAATGACTTTCAGTGAGGGGTGCTTGTTTCCTGAATGCATAAGCTGGATGTGACCCCCTGTAATGCTTCAGGTGGCATGGAGCTTATTCTATCGGGAGTGAGCAAGGCCCCCCTTTAATGAGAGCAAAACCTTAAATTAGTCCACCCAACAGTGTCTCTGGCCAGGTGGAAAATTTCAACTCTGCACTTCCTGGCCTGTATCCTTTTGAGCAATTGCATTTCATAAATTTCAGAAACATGCCTGCAGCAGGCGGTTAGGACACGGGAATGGTCTCAATGGTTTAAAGCTCTCATATTCAAGATTCTAAAGTGCTGGCCTCGGTACCACTGGAATTCATGCCTTAGCATCATCTTCCCCAGGCAAACGTTCAGATTCTTACACTCATTTCTTATAGCCATTCTTGAAAAGCAGCAGTGTCCACGGATGTTCAAAGACCTCTCTTTTCCAGTATTCCCTGAAAGGCTAGAGGGAAGCTCTTTCCAAAGCAAAGATAATTAGGTTGGAATGTTTTACACCTAGTGGCTGAGGTTGAATTTTTCCTGGACAAATATGCCTGTTCTCGGAGAGAAGCCCTTGACCCCACATCATAGGTTGAGCTTCTGGGTGAGACTGAGGCAGGGTAGTAAACACTTTCTAGACATTGCTCCCAACTGATGCTTGCCACCCAATTCAAAAGTATTTCCAGAACTATTTTTCCTTATGACGAAAGTAGTGCAAGTTCAGTCTAGATTTTGGAAAGCTTAAGCAAACATGAGAAGAAAATTTCCTTTGCTTTCTCCATGTGCACGTGTGAAAACACATCTTTTGCCCTGGATTGCATTTTGTGGATTAGGCCTAAATACAGTGCTCCTCTTAGAGACTGGTTTCAGAATGAGTAGGAGGGACACAAAGAAGGAGCGGAGGTGGAATATTTCATTTCTCCATATTCCATCTCCATTTTGGGGAATGGAGAGTCCTATTCCTGCATTGATTAACATGGTACCTGGCCAGCTTTCCATGAAACATGGACATTCAACCTCACTGCTGTGTTTTACATGTCTGCAAAGAACCTGATGCATGCCTCAGTTAGTCTTCTGTGGTGGTGCCATTTTGTTTGAAGATGAGTGGAGAATGGCTTGCACAAGCCCGAAACTTTTATCCCTAGCCCTTCCCACACACAGCACCCAACATTGGGACCTCCCAGCACTGGGTCACGGATGTCCTTTGGGGCATGCTGACTGCCACCTGGGAGCACCTCACTGTTTCCTTCATGGGAAAGTCATTCCAACACTACCACAGGAGAACTAGCCACACCCAAGTCAAAAAAGCATGTTCTGGTCAAGGAGCTAAGGAAAATTTACGGCCTATCAGATTGTCTCATGCTTCCTGAGAAGAGTTTGAGATGGAAGAACAGGTTCAGGGCCCCTTAGGTTTGTCTACAGGTGACAGTTCTTTCACATCCTGCCTCACTGAATGATGACACCAACCACAGACGGAGGGACAGTGGCTGCTCTGACCTTCCCCTGACTTCCACACAGCTGCCTTCCTCAGTGTAAGCCACTGAAGCACCTTGCCAGGGTCTGGAGCCCTAGGACTCAAGGCCTACGGGCTTCCCAGATCTTCATTAGAATGGTGCTAAAAACCAGCAATACAGACACAGGACAGTCACTTTTCTCTGCCCAAAGCAGGTGTAAATCAGACTTTTGATCATTGGGACCCCATTTCCACACCAACCAGGATGAGTGAGGCGAAGGCAAAACAGGCTTCCCAGGCCCTACATCCTGTCTACACTGGCCAAGGCCTTGCTGCCACTCTGTGGGTGTGGATCTGGTCTTCATCTGGGTCGGTTTTCTCATGTACTGTTCATGTGGCTTTGACGCCACCCTCTCCCAGCCCTGCCTTCACTCCCTGTGCCTCCTGGACGAAGCCCAGCCTGTCAGGGGGGTGCAACTCCTCCACTATAGAAAGTCCTTAAGTCGAGGGTTCTGCCCGGTGGGGCAAGGGGTTGGGCTTCCGCAGCCACTGCAGTGCCAGTTGGATCCCTGGCCAGGGTGGGGACCCACATGGTGCAGCAGACCTCTCCTGCCCTGCCCGCTGCTCCCCTCAGCAGTGTACTTCAGTCGAACTGCCTGTTCCCCACTCTGTCTCTGGTGAGTCCTCTCACCACCCATGCCTCTGGCCTATACCCTGGCTCTTATATGCATAAATAAATAAAATATTTTAAAAATAAAAAGAAAGAAAGAAAAGTCCTTAAGTCGAAAGGGAACTTCTGACACCCTATTGCTGGCTCCCTGGGGCCCTGCGCTAACCCCAGATCTGCTCAGCCCATGGCCAGACAACTGCTTCAGTCTTCATGAAGGTCTAAAGTCTGGAGCACATGGTTCCCACCCTCATCTTCTCAGGCAGGTTTGTTGGAAAGGTCAAAGGGTCCAATACATTTTGGATTTTGGGGTCAGGATGCTAGATTCTGGACAGCCAGAGTGCAGAGTTCTGTCATGGTGACAGAACTGGGATGAAAATTCCACAGACCAAGAGTTGAGGGCCCCGAGTTCTGGCCTTGTGACTGGCCGAATCTGTGTGACTGCTTGGTCCAGTGAGCCCTCTGCGACCAGCCTGAATCCCAGGTGCCGGCACTACCAGGTGAATGAACAGACATGGCCGACTAGTACAGGAGAAGCAGCAGAGCCCTGGGGGAGATGGATGCAGGCTCCAGAGCTGTATAACCAATGAAGGGCTGCTTTATGAGGATGTGAGCCCCCAGAACTGGAGGCATTCAAACAGAGCAATCAATGAGGTCTCAGGGATGTTATAAAGGTGGTAGGCCTTCAAGGTGCAGGAGTCTGTGTGATTACACAAAGATTGTGATTTTCCAGGTGTTTCCAAAGATGGTACTCTCGGCACTGACTGGAGTCCTATAGGGTCTCTGCATCCTGCGGTTCTGACAGGAGCCCCATGTTCTGGGTCACTGTGTGGGCACAGGGAGTGTCATCCTTCCTCCTCGCCTGGACCCTCCCCCAGCCTCTCACCTAGGGGGTGTTCCAGATGTTTCCTAAGTGGGCCAAGCCCAGCTGGGGGCTTAAGTCCCACTTCAAATCCAGACTGGCTCAACCAACTCACAGACTGTTGGGAGGAGAGGTGTGTCCCTGAAGCTGCCATGAATGTCATTTGAACCCCAGTTTTGCCATCCAGGGGTTCTGATGTATAAGAGTTTAAGTCAGACATAAGGACTGGAAATTTGAGATGGGAACCCTGACCCTACTGTGCCAAGGAGTGTAGAGAATGGGACCGATGGAGAAAAAGATAGACAGACGGATGGGGATGGTGTACAGCAAAGCAGCCCGTGGGCAGGGGAGGCCCACACAGCCCCCAGGCCTCGCCTTGGCCATGTTCCTAGATTCTAGGTAGCTTGACCAAGTAAATGAATAATTTGGTCACCTCCGTGAAGAGGCTGCCTCTTATGAGATGTGTTATCCTAACTCATGGCTCATTCGGCAGAGCAAAGGCAGGGAATAACATACCCCAAACCGATTTTGTTGGTAAACATCACCCAACTGTTTTCTTATTAATTTACCTTGGCAATACCTCTCTATTATGTAATTATGTGGGATTTCAGACCCATATTTACTTCCATCCCACACACACCTTATGCTACCTCATCTTTCCACCACCATATTGAGAGAAAGTACATACTTCTACTTTCAGTTCCTACAGAGCCCCAAATAGTCCTACCAGGAGATAAGACAGACACCCACTCAAGGAGCAGAAGAGCCAGAGCCATGGGGCTGAGGTCACACGAGAACAGGTGGGGCGGCCCCTTCTGAGCAGGTGAGCCGGACTGGCCCGCCCACAGGAAATGCCACAAGAAGTATTTATAGACCAAGAGCTAGAAAAGGCAAAGTGATGAGAGGCTGTGGTGAAAAGCGACCTTTGAGGGCATGCACACTGACGTTAGGGGGGCTGGAGCAATCCGGCTGGTCTGGTAGCCTCTTAGAGAAGACAGGGAGCCACAGGCCTCTCTGGGGGGATGGGAGCGCGTCGGAGACAACATGGGAAATTCCTAAATAGAAACCAAAGAACCTGCTAACGCACCGCCGCTCAGACAGCCGTGTCTCAGAGCTCAGGTGTCCCCAGAGCGTTGCTCTGAGTCCCACAGTCGAGGAGCTGTGCCTCCCCTGAAGTCCCACTCCCATGGGTCTGCAGGGCGCTGAGTGACAATTAGGAAACTTTTCTCTGGTGCCTGGAATGCTGGTTAGGGTCAGGACGCACTGTTCTCAGTGTCCCCAGGCTGGGAGCATTGGCTTTGGTAGAAAGGTCAATTCTTGGGGTGCAGGCCAGACACCCTGAATCAGAAACGCTGAAGATGGGTCTCAGCAAGCCCTTCTTGAGGTTCAAAAACAGCTGGGCTAAAGCCGCAGGAAACACAGACACGCCTTCTCTTCAGAACAGCTCTCTCGCTGGTCCTATCTCTCCCAGGAATTCTTCTCTCTCTCCCTCCCCTTGAAATCTCCCTTCGGAGGGCTGCTCTGGAGTAGGCTGGGCCAGAGACCCCCAGGGCCACTCATCACCTGGAGCTTTCTAGACATGTCAAGTCTGGCTGGGGAAAGTAAAGTGTCCTACAGAAGGGCTGCTCTTTCTCTAATTGGCAAGAAGTCGGGATTCAGTCCCAGTGGATAGCGGGGCTCCTTCCTAGGCTCCCTCCTTGCCCCTGTTCCCAATCAGTGGTCATAGGCCCCATACAACTATGGGGCATATACTAAACCCACGCTCTGCTTGTCTCATGCTCAACCCTACTTCCTAGGGGGCTGGGCCACCTCCTGGCTTCAGTGTCCCCCACCATCCTTTCTTTCAACACCATCAGTGCATGTGCCTCCCTCCCTAGCCCCACCTGGTCCATTCACACACACCCATGCCTGCCTGCCCAGCTGCACACACCTGCACTCGTGGGGTGAAGTCCACACTCCCCAGCCCATACCCTAAGGCTTCCTTCTTCGGCCCCTCCCCTCTGTCCCAACCTTATCTCTTAGCAGCCTTCTTCATAACCCTCCACTCAGCCAGGCAGGTTCACTGGGAAGCTCCCGATAAGATAAGCAAGTAAAATTAGAGCCAGTGAGCCCAGATGGGCAGTCACAGGGGTTGGGCCCGGAAGCTCCAGAAACTTCAGATACTCAGGACTCTGAGAGGTGCACTCGGGTCTTGGAGTCAAGCAGTCGGAGCTGGAGGTGAAGTGGACAGTGGACCGTGGGCGCAAGGACCCACTTTCTTTGGCTTCTTCCTTACAGTATTTCATTTGTTATATATTTCTTAGAAAGTCTAACTTGAGAAATGATTCTATAGCCATTTCAATAAGCTTATATATTTTATAAAAAGATAATCAAGGGCTTGGACTATGGGAACAAGCCTCAGTTTATTTCAGGTGTTCTCAGGGGATTAATAAAGAGAGAGAGCATGGCCATTTACCTCTCTGCCTTCAAGACCCAAGGAACACTATTGCCACCTGGTGGATGCTACCTGAAACACAGGCAGAAGTGCTTTCATTCATTCATTCATTCATTCATTCATTCATTCATTCATTCATTCATTCATTCAGCAAGCAGTTCACAAACACCTGAGTGACATGCAGGCTTTCTCCTAGCCACTGGGGATACATTACTGAAGAAGGTACAGTCTCTGTCCTCAAAAACATCCCCTCTAGATGCAGACATACAATTAGTGGAGAAAGCCTGGGGTGCTATGGCAGTGAACAAAGGTGTGTGATCACAGAGTGCTTCCTTGTGGAGGTGACATCTACTCTGAGTCCTGAAAATACACAGGAAGGATTCTGGCCTGTGAGGGTGGGGGAGGCTATAAGATGTCATAACACAGGTAGGCACGGACCAAGGCAGACACAGACTGGTGCAGGTGGGGAGGGAACTAGGACCAGCAAAGCAGGGGCCTGGCAGACAGTTCAAGGTACAAACTAATATCTCTGATGCACACTGCCCCTTGGGTCTGGAGAATGGAGGCTGATTCAGGCAGTGCTACAGTCTAAGAGGGTCTAGTTGGGTAGACTTATCTCATCTGGTTGGGTTCAGATGGGCACCACCCATGGAAGGCTCTGGCAGCTTCATGGAACTATCGGCAGACACCCTGCAATGAACTGAGAGCAGAGCCCCAGTGGGAAGCTCGTGCGATGGGAAAAGGCTCAGCCTCCTGGGGGGAGCTGGGAGAGTGGGTCTGACATCAGCACCTTCTCCTGAAAGGCTAACCCTTCTTTGCCTCTGATGCTTGAAGTGACTAAGGCTTTGATGCTGGGGAGACAGGGCCTCACTGCTACCTTCCACCCTGTTATGTGGCGTTGCCGGACAAGAGGGGACTCACCTGTGCTGGGAATCCTGGCACTGACCAGAATTGTTTTCCCCTCCTCCTTGGCCCACTCCATCTCCCAGCCTCCCTTGCAGGCAGGTATGTCTGAATTTGTGCCAAGGAAATGAGGGTGGCGGGTTTCCCTCATTTTTTTACAGACCCACCCTGTAAAAATCTTCCTCACATTTTTTCCTTCTCCCGTTTGCCAGCTGGAGACCCACGATCCAGCAGAGGCATGTGAAGTTAGTGAATCCAGGGGTTACAAGAGGAAGGAACCCGCGTCCCTGAATCACCATACGACTTTTAGGTGAGCGAGTCAACTAAAAAGCGTCAAGTCCTTCAGATCTGGAGTTGTCTTATTCCAACACTTATACTACCCCTTCTCCCCAACTCAACTGTTATTTCCATACGGCCATCCCATCGCCAGGCCGCTACCCCACTTCCTGGGAGCTGCTGCATCCGATCACCTTCTGCTTTGGGACTGCCCCCTCTTGGGCCCCAGGCCTATGTCACAGAGTCCTCTTCACTCTGCGATACGACCTCACTCTGGGACAGCTTGCCTGGGATGCTCTTGCAGTCCGCTGCCCTGCTCTGGCTTCTGAACTCTGCCCCTTTGTGCCCTCTGCCTCCACCTTGCCCATCCCAACCACAGAGGCCAGGAGGTGAAAAATGACCATTTCAGGCACTAGCTTGCCTGGGGGTTCTGGGACTTGCCTGAAGGATGTCAGGCCATCTGCTGATGCTCCTCATCCACAAGCAGAGCTCTGCCCGATCATCGATAGGTAGCCAGGCGGCGTGAAGTGTGCCAGGAGAGACAGAGGAGAATCCCGGAGGTGCTTACCTCTGAGAGGCTGAGATCACGGCTGACATGACCGAGAGGCTGAAATGGGAAGGACATGGGATGGGTCATGGCTGATTCTCCTATCAGGGACATCAAGCAGCTTGTAGCTGACAACGCTGGCCCCTGGCTCTAGATGAAACTACAGCCAAGGCCTCTGTGCTCTCATGCAATGAGCTCCCCACTCGTTTAAGAATAAACCCAGATGGGTGCAGTTGGCCTGAACAGCATCATGCACCTCCCTGCTAACATCTGTCCCTGTCCTCTGGAAGGAAACAGTACACACTTCTCGCGGCCCTAGGTCCTCGGTGCCCTGGCACTCCCCTCCCCTGCACCAGCCTTGGCTCAGGACCTCCTCCCCAGGCTGCTGGGCTCCTGGTTCTTCAGGCACACCCAGCACCAGCACCACGCCGGTGTACAAACTCAGCAATGCTGTTGACGAATGAACGCGAGGCAGAGAGGGGAGGCCTGCAGGAGAGGATCGTGATCCAGGAGAGCACATGGAGCTGTGAGTGGGGGAGGCTCCTCGCAGATCAAGCTCTCTGAGATCAGAAACAGCCTGTCGCTGCCCTGGAGTGTTCGCTGGATGGGCACCAATGCCTGGGCGGAAGCGGACACGGGTACGGAACCAAAGAAATGAGATGAATTAAAAAGTGAAGGGATATGGGGAGTAGAGGCAAGATGGAGCTGGATTCCAGTCTCTCAGCAGAACTTAGCAGAACCAACAGGGCATGGTGCTTAACTGGATGCCGAGTGGGGGAAGGGCAAGTTTCTGACTGGGGAAAAGAGCGGAAGGAGGGAATTTTACTGAGACTGGGAAGGAGGGATGAGGGAAAAGAGGCTGAAGGAGGCAACAAGTCTCGTTTTAGGCATCTTGCGTCAGTGGCATCTGTGGGTATCTGCGAGGAGAGAGCCAGTGGGCAGCTGGATGTACTGGTCTCAAACTCAGGAGTGAGAGCCTCCTGGCTGGAGAGAACAGACGTGGGAGTAACCAGCAGTGGATGTTAATTAAAGCCAAATGTGCATATGAGATGATAAGGTTATACCGTGATCTGTCAGCTACGGGCCCCGTCTCACCATCAACACAGAATCAAGATTTGACACAGACCTTCCAACGGTGTGCAAACCATGCATGTCTCCATAGCAACCTCGAGGAGAAGAGAGGCTCCGTCCTTACCACGCAGATGGTTGCCTCTCCCACAGGCTCCTGGTGCAGATGTTCTTACTTCACGTGGCTCCTCGCATGGGGCACCTGGCGACTCTCCTCTGTCCATCCAGGCCTGTGTCTTCCCATGTCTCAGCGGTGGGGGCCCGAGAAATGAACGGGGACGGTGGAGTTGGTCCTTCCCAGCGCTCCTCACCTCTCGTTCTGTTTCTCCACCTCCACGGTACCACCAAAGTCATTCTGGGGGTGACTGCAATGACGGCACCTCCAAATCCGCAGGTGCTTGGTAACCCCCTCTTGGTCTTCCTGCCCCATTTGCTGCACTGTCATTTCCTGCTCTCAAAAAAGGGCCTCCTGTCACCCGTTGAGATCACAGACCACACGTGTCCAAGCTCAGCTCCTGGGCGCCTCCTCTTCACAGCCGCGCTTTGAGGTGTAGGCGATTGTCCCCACTTCACAAAAGAGAAACCGAGGCTCTGAGCGGCTAAGTGGCTTTCCATGTCCTTCCAAACCAGAATGCTGTGGGGGTCGGATTTGAACCTGAAAACGGAGCTGTGTCTTCTGGCACCACTCCAGGCGAGCCCTAGTGGTTTGCCTGCTCTCGCTCAGGTTCTCCCTCCTCAGTCTCTCCTCTGATTTGCCCCTCTGCGGTCTGGCTGCCCTTCTTAGTAATCGCTCCACAGCTCACACTCAACCCTCTGTTGTATTTTTGTGGACAATTTTATCTTCATGGCTTCGCCCCATCCATATGAGACAGATCTTGAAATGAAAACACCTTCTCTGCTTTAGATTTCCCTCCTGACCTCCCCACATGTGGTCCCTTCCTATACCTCTTTACCTGTGAGCTTCACCCTAAGTTACGTTGATTTCCCTACACTGTTCCTTATCTCAAGATCTAATTGGGGGCCTCCCTGATGGCACAGAGGGTTGAGCGCTACACGTTGAAGCATCCACGGCACTGCAGCGCAAGTTTGATCTCTGGCCGGGGAGGGGACCCACATGGCGCAGCAGACCTCTCCTGCCTTGCCCGCTGCTCCCCTCAGCAGTGTATTTCAGTCCACCTGCTGGTTCTGCTCCCCACTCTATCTCTAGTGCATCCTCTCACGGCCCACGCCTCTGGCCTGTACCCCAGCTCTTGTATGCATAAATAAGTAAATCTTAAAAAAGAAATCTAATTGGGGTGTGGGGCACCACAGGGGATCAATTAGTATATCCAGAGGTTGGAGACCCCCACACTCAATCAGTGACCAAATACTGCTGATTCTGCCCTCACAGTAACCTCAGAACCAGTCTTCCCCATCTCCACGTCTGCTGCTTTACCCAGACCATCGCCTCTTGCCTTCCTGCTCATAGCCCCTTCCCGGGTCTCCTCCATCAGGTGTAACCCCTCTAGTTGATCTCCCGAGGGGTCATTCTAAAAGCAAATCTAACAGTGTCACTGCTTTCCATGGATCCAGAATAAAGTGAATCCTGGGTGGCAGGAACGACGTCCAGGGCCTGGCCCCCGAGTACTCGCACCGCTTGCAGTGCCCTGGAGCAGGTGTGCGCTGCGCTCCCTGGCCGAGCACACTGTCCTGCACGCCTGTTGGCTGGTCAAAGCTCGCGAATCGTTCGCTCAACCTCTTCCTGGTCACTACACGGCCTGTGTGGCAGAGTCTCCCACTCTGAGAGCAGGAAGGTGCACCCACACCTGTTTCCCTATCCTGGCAGCTGAGCTCCTGGCCACTAGGGTGGGGTCTTCGATGCTGGGATTCTGCTTTGGGCGCCTGTTGTCTAGCAGCTGTTCAGTGAGTGTCGACTGAAGGCACAAAGAAGGGGAGCGCCTTCTATTCTGACCCCGTGTCCTCAGAAGTTGTACTGAAAGTCCCTGGCTGACTGGAGACACTGAGGAGACTAGGCGGAAGGGGGTAGCTGAGGTTTTCCGCCTTCTGAAATGGGCCTCTTATCTTCCGCAGGGAGGCGGCACCAGCACACACCAGCCTCCACCTCCCTGAACTGCAGCCACCTTCGTCCCACAGGGGAAAACACAACAATAAACTTCCTCCCAGTCTCGGGCTGGCTGGGTGAACTGTGAGGATTTAAGCCAAGGTGTGAATTTTGATTTAGTAGAAAACGCTGGCTGTGAAGCCCCAAGTTTGGGACGCACGCCCGCCCTCCTGCATTTACAAAAGGTGTGCGGGGACAGCGGAAGCCTCTTCTCCAGGTTCTTAGGCCCAGAACCGAGAGGTGGAAAGTCTTGTCTGGCGACCTCCAGGGCTGCTGAGGCTGCAGTGAGTTTCTATCAGATGTTCTTTGAATTTCCATGGGGCCCGGTGAGCAGGGCTCCTGTGCGGTGGGCAGTGGACACCACGCGTCCAGCCTCCTCAGACACCAGGCCTGGCGCAGGCCAGCTGGGACCCTTCCGCAGCGGACGACGGCACCACTTCGACATCTGTGAAGGCCGGCTTTAAACACAGAGACCATGGAGGAAATACCACAGAATTTATGGAGTGAAAGCTTTAAAAAGAAACACAAGACTTGAGTCAAAACAGTTGACTCAATTCTGGGGGAGGTGTCTGCCAGGAGGTAGTAGACAAACGATAGACTTGGAGAGGGTTGAGACAGCAGGGAAAGTTCTGTGGGGCGTCCTTCCAAGTAGGGGACATGAGCACCCCAGCAGAGAGCTTGAGGGAGAAAGCTGAAACCACCCTGATGGGGGGAAGCACCCACTGGCATTCTGAAATGCCTGCCTTTGGGGCCAACAATTTTACGTCTAAGAATGTCGCCTCACACGAGGCCAGGCAGCTTGTGCAGATGCTCCCTGCAGCTAGCTCCTCTGGAGCTGGGAAAACTTGGACATCACACGAGTGTGATTCAGTAAGGACAGGCTACCCGAAGGATCACGACCACTCTTGCATCTTAAGTAGCAAACAAAGAGCATTGCTGGGAATGAACACAGCCCTACCTGACTCCAGAAGGGAGAAAGGCCCGGTGAGAGGGGCAGGCATGCGATGGTCTTGTATTCATAAAAATGAAAAAAAAAAATGCCATGTTTTTGTGCATAGAGGGAGACAGGGAAAGAGAGACGCTCCCCTGTTAACAGGTACAGTTTGTTAACAGCATTTGTGTCTAGGAGTTGGGTTTACAGGATATTTTCTGTACCGTTCTATAGCGTGGTTTTAAATATATTGTTAAAAAGAAAATGTCCATGGAAAATTAAAGCCCTAATGCTCAATTATGGTAAATATAATGGCAGTGTATCTGCCCTAAGTCCTGGAATGCCCCTCCCCCCCACCGCCAAGAGAGGCCCAGCTCAGTACTCTCGATACCCCAATTGTGGCATACACAGTCCGTCATGCTATCGTGTGTGACTGATGAAAACTCCAGCTGACCTCCGCTCCATCTCGGTGCACTTACTGTCCCGGATTCTCTGAGTATTATCTGTGCTGAGGGGAGTGTGGCAAGGTTGTGATCATCGCCACGTCACTTATACTTTTCACGAATCACATAGGAAGGACTCCAAGAATATCCATCAGAGCAAAGAGTCAACTCTGCCTCCAGGGGAGCTTAACGAAGTCAGCAGTGCCCGAGCTGGGCTTCCACACTTGTGTCTCCTTGAACACCAGGTTGAGGGCCTGCTCCCCCTGCGCCAGGAGACTCAAAAGACACGTTCTAGAAGAGCTTGGAAAGAGAAAGGAGAAGAGAGACCTGGGGCCTCGCCCTAGGCAGCCTTGGACTCGGTGGTGGCCGCTTCCCTTTTCTGGACTTCTGTCTCTTTCTCTGTACAGAGGTGATGGGCTAGGCTGGCATTTCCCAAAGCATGTTCCTAAGAACACTCCATCTGAGGTATGTTCATAAATGTCCCTTTAGAAGATTCTGTGGAGGGAAACACTTGAGAAATGTTGTTCTGGGCACCCCACTCTTCACCGCACACACCAGCAGCTTTGGGTCTCTTGAGGTCTGGCAGAAGACCAATGTATTTACCAATGCGCACACCAGCGGTTCTGGCATTTATTTCATGTTTGGGATGTTGAAAAAAGATGTTCTCTTGAGCATCTTCGTGATACATACAATGGTCTGTGTAAGTGACTCCTTGAATCCGTGGCCATGAACTTGCTCCCTCCATGCCCCACACCCACACAGTGGCTCCCACAGCAGGCGACTTCCTCTGTCAGGCACCCTTTGTTGAACGAGTTGAATGGCAGTTCTGCTTGTTGGGGGGTGAGGGGGAGGGTTCCCATCTGTTAACGGTGGAAGGGAACAAAGATATGAGACTTGGAGAGGGGCTGAGGTGTCTGCAAGGACTGGACTAGAGCATGGGGCGCTGGGTTCCAGAGGGGGTCCAGCTGTTGGGGGCCATTAAAGCAGGGTTGCAAAACAGGGAGCCAGGACGAAAGGTCAGAGAAAGAGGACAGTACCTGCCCTTGTGTGGCTCACTCTCTTATCTGTGCCACCGGATTTAAATGCCATCTGTACATTAACACCATTTACATACTGATAATCTTCTGGTTATTTGGACTTTGGAGCCAGACATGCTGTGCCTCAATTTTCTCTATAAAATGGGGTTAACAAATAAGCTTCACCTACCAAGGTTGTTTGTGAAGGTGAGTTAAGACATGTAAATAACGCTTACGCTGGTAGCTAATGGCCTGGTATCTTTACTAAGGTTAAAAACTAAGCCCCACTTCTCGCCCAGCAGGCAAGTTTGGGAGGCTTGAACGACAGGGGTAGTGGATGGTGCCAAGGGAACAGGGCCATTAAGCTGATAATCCGGGCATGAATCAGGACACACCCAAGGCCAGACATTCTAGCCAACCACCGAGGAACAGAGTGTAAACAGGGCCCAAGAACCCTCAGCGCAGGCACCCCTTCCATCTCACCCCCTGCTCCTCCAGCAGGGTATTTCAATGAATCCCACTTTTCTGCTCTCCATTCTGTCTGGTGAAGTCTTTCACTGCTTCCCCCACCTCTGACCTACACCCTGATTCTTCCTCACAACAGCTGGCATATAGTTATACCCTGTAAATGGCAGGTCATTATTGCTTATTCTTATTTTTATTTTCAAGCAAGATTGCTCAACTTGACAGCTCCCCTCAGGTGTTTCTCGGCACCAAAACTGAACTCTGGATTTTCTCAGGACACCTGATCTTCCCCATCTCAATAAACTGCTCAAGTCAGAACCCCAGGGGCCAGGCGGTCCCTCCTTCCCTTTCCTCTTCACATCTAATCCTCTATGAAATCCTGCTGTCTGCTCCCTCCTTGAGAATACCTTCTACCCTCATCAGCAACTCCCTACCTCTGTCCTGACTCCTGTCTGAGCAGCCTGCCCTCAGAAGAAGCCCCACTTCTAAGGGGCCTCCTGCTTTCTTTTTCCTTCCAGTGAATTCTTCACCTCCAGCTGGGATGATCCTAACAAACATAATATGATTACTGTAAACTCCCAAGTGGCCCATACAAGGGAGGCTGAGCTTCTCATGCAGCTCGGGGCTGTTGGGCCTCTGCGGTCTTGGTCTCCAACTCTTCCCAGTGACTTGGGCTGTTACTGCCTCGAGGCCTGCAGTGTTGGCCTCTTTTGAATCCCCAGACTGTGCAGGTCTCTCCCCTTGATCCACGTCACCCCCTTTTGCCCAGAAGGCTTTGCCTGTGGCTCTTCATGATGAACCTCCCCACCCCCATCCTGCAACTAAGACTCAGCTTCAAGCTTTCCTCTTATCAGATTCCCTGCACCCTCTTATCATGTCACCCCACTGTTCCCCACCAATGCCAAGCTCACGAACTTCAAGTGCTGTTCTCAATCTGCAATTACTTATATATTTATCTAACCTGTTGATGGTCTGTCTCTCCCCAGAGAAAAGTCTCTGGAGAACAGTTCTATTTTCTGAATGCTGCTTGTAACTGGGCCCAAAGCCTGGCCCATACCTGTTGAATGAATGGATGGATGTCAGGGTGAGTGAGTGCTTGCCTCTCTGATACACCCTTCCTGTTACTAAAGGTGTGCTACACTGACTAATCACCCCAAAATGATTCCTTCAACATTTTGGCAGATAAGTACATCGCTAGAACAAAGCCACAGAGGGGCTCGGCTAAGTTCCCAGACGGTGAAGAAATCCTCGACCTTGCTGTGACCTCAGGCGAGATCTTCTGTCTGATCCACAGTCAGTCACCGAGGACTGCTCTGACCCCAAGAGGTCATTAGGTCCCAGGAGCTAAGGGACTTGTTGGGATGGAGGTCCTCAAGGCAGCCAGCACTTTCCCTCAAGCTGCTGTCCAGTGCCCCAATTTTCTGGGATATTCAGAGTCTCCTGGTCCATATCTTCATTTAAGCATGAGTTAAACACTTTTTTTGAGAGGAGTCCCTGTAAGAACTACTTGTCAGAGCAGAAATCTACAGTTGCAGCCACTTTTTCCATCAGCAAATAATGGGGTCAGTTTTGCCCCTGCATCCTGGGAAGTCGACATAAATGTTTATTGACAGTCCAGTCATCATGAAAATAGGTTGCTGATTCATTGCCCAACACGGAAACCCTTTGTCTTTCCCTCCTCTTCCTTCCTCTTTATAAGGAGACACTCTGAGAAACAGCACATTTTGGAGACCCACATGGTGTGATGCAGGCTTGGGAGCCGATTTCTTCTTCCATCTTCAAGTTGCGGTTCGTGTAAGGGCAGGTACGCCAGCCTCCTCCTTTCCTCTGGAGGAGGGACCGCTGAGGAACAATGGAAGCAATGGGGGTTCTCCATCTGGAAGTGAGTGGCTCCATGGTGACTGTGGCTCTGTTGGCGGTGCTCCTGGGCCTCCTGAAATGGTAAGTGCAGTTGCACGTTTCAATGAGGGTGACAGCGCCAGGAAGCTCAGCCCTGGAGCCTCGCTGGGGCCAGGGTGGGGTAGGTGGGAGTGTGTTTTCCTTCTTTTCTAATCTAGAGGGAGTTGAGTATTAACACAGCTTCAGAATTAAAAGCAAACAGCCAGGTTAATCTTTTGCTAAAATGCATGAGAGTGAGGTGTCAGGAAAGCCGGGTGATTCAGTGACTGAGAAATCTGCACATAATTAAGTTAGAAAGAGATGGAGAAAGAAACAGATTGGGAAGGTCTAGGGAGAAGCAGCGCCTTGCACGCCCTATCTTCTCAATCTTCTCACCTCGTTTTCTGAAGCTCCCTCTGCATGCCGGGTGTACACTGAAAACAGAAAAGAGAGAGGAGCTGCTTAGCAATATGGGCTAGAGACTTCTAGGCGTAAGGACAAGGTGGTGGAATCATTTCCTCATCTTCTAATATTTGGCGGAAGGGAGAGAGTTAAGATGACTGTAACCCACGCGGTGCCACCCGCCAAGACCCCTAAAGGATGTCGTATTTGAGCAGAGTAGTTTCCCGTGTTCTGTGTTGATTCAACAGGAGGTTTCCCGAAGGCTGGCTCGATCAAGGTCTGTGCTTGTGTTACAGGGCAGGGAGAGGGGCACTTTAGAACCCTTAAACCTGCCTACTTTAAATGGGTTTTGCTATTTGCTGCATTAAGATAAACATGTAAGGCCTTTAATGGAAAGGAACTTCAATACAATTAGTAAACAATACAGAAAAGACGAAGAATGTAGTTATTAAACATTTAAAGTTACTTATCCCCTTGTGAGTAAAAGTCCAGCCAAACAGAATTGGCCTTAATATTAAGCAAGGCCCAAAATCCTGCCACAAGTCTAAAGCACCTTTTGGTGGAGACCTATAGAAAAGGGTTTGAAAGTGTCAGACAAATTTGGGCGTAAAAGAGCAAAATTAAAATTAAGATAAAGGCTGCCATTGTTTTGCTCCCCACAGGTCTCTCACCCACATCTGTTTTAAACAGTCCAGGACCAAAAAGCAAGTGCAGTTTCTTCACATGTCTCTCTGTTCCATGTTTCTCTTCCAGGTCTCCTTGTTGCTCTCCATCCTGCTTCCTTTTTCTTCTTCCCTTCTGTCTCCAATGTTCTCTCTAGCATCTTTTTATCCCTGCTCAGCTGCACCCTGCTTAGGATGGGACAGGGATTTTGGAACTTCCCCTTTTCGAAGGGACTACCCTGTTACATTTGCAGGAGGCAGACCCCAACCTGCACCTGAGTGTATATTCACCCTGCCAGTTAAACTTACTACAGTTCCCACTCAATCAAAAGCACCTGGATTTAGGTGGCTCTGGTGTTGGAGGGAAAAGTGGAAAAAAATAAGAGAAGTCGAGTTTGAACAGAATTTCAATTTATGTTTCCGGTGGTAATAAAGCCTCCTCTAGATTAATAACTGGGAAAACACTTTGAAAAGCATCAAGCATTATGCAAATGTGAGGTATTATTCTTTTGGAATTTGCATAACTGAAAATGGAATTCACGTTTGATGTTCTATGATGATGAAATTACTTCTTGGAAATTGGCTCTGAAACCCGGCTCCGGTCCCACTGCTGTTTTGCTTTTTAACTGGTTTAATTATCTTTTGAACTTTTCCATCTCTGTGTAGCTTATCTTGCACTGAAACCAGCCATGTGCAAAGCCAGGAGCAAAGGGTAGTGCCCCTCCCCCATTCATTCATACCCGCTCGTGCTCACGCTGTTCAGCTCCTGGCACACAGTAGGTGCTTTAAGAAATGTCAGCCACCATGATCAGCTGTCACATATGTGACCAAAACAAGGAAAATAAGTCTTTAGTGCTTCAGGTATATTTGACATCTTTTATGAATATGCTTGTTCATACTAATTTCTCTTCAATAGCTATGTGCAGGCTGTGGTTCTCAAAGCTACTCCTCTGGTGCTCCCACAGGCTTCACACCATCCTTGTTTATCCTATCCACTGTCCTGTACATTTGCTTCTTTTTATCATGTCTCCTTAATTTCTGTTTTGTTAACTCCCAGCTCAGGGTCTACTGTACAGTGTGGCCTTGATGAATGTTTGATGAATGAGTGAACTGCATGCATTCATGTCGCAGTGGTCATAGAAGAGGGTATGTGTCCTGACAAACTACTGTGACTGTTTATAATCACCATAGGCTGGAGAGTCACAACAGTAACCCCACCCCATTCAGCAGCCAGTGAGCATTTGTGATCTGTTCCTGAGGCCATATTAATAACCTGGGACAGAGCACATAGATTAGATAGAGGCATGATACAGAGGTGGTACATGGGAAGTGGGAGCGGATTTCCAGTGTTATCACAAAAATATTTATTGATCTGTTAATGTGTGCCAGGCATAGAGTGAGCCCAGACCAAGGTCGGGAAACTGGAGATCTGGATTGGATGCCCAAAGCAGGAGGAGGCTGGGAGGTTCTGGGGTTGAGCTCCTAGTCTGGTGAGATAGAAGATGAAAGGAGGAGGCAACAGGAGAGCATGACCATAGCCATGGCGCTGGTGCTCTTGGGTCTACCCCTTGATTCAGCCCACAATGCCCAACCTTAGCTCTTGACGCTGCCTCTTCCAGGCCAGACTCAAGAACCGCTTGAATGAGGCAGGGCCTCTCTTCCACTTCATTCTCTCAAGAGGTTGCATTTGGGAGAGACAGATACACTCCGGGAAAGCAAAAGATGAAGAGACAGTCAGCACCATTTTGCCTCCAATGAGGAATTGTGAGACTGGTGTGTCCGGAACGTTTAAACTCCTTAGTCTTTCCCTTAAGAGTTATCCTTGCCATTGGGCATGGGGCATGGCAATGGAGGGCCTGAATTCAACAGTCTGTGAGTTCCTTCACTGTGATTCTGGAAACTTGTGTCCATAGTACAGATGTTCTTGTAGCACATGGTCTTATGGGGTGAAGTTAAGAAGAGCACATTGATTGGTCCAACATCCAGGACTTGGGATTTGGCGCCTGCCTGCTTCAGTGTCCTCGTGTGCCCCCGACCCACTCCCAGTGTTGTCTATCTGTCTGCAAATGTCGCCTTGCAGTGGGGTGTGTATGTGCTTTTGATCTTGCTGGTCTCCATGCTTGAAATGTCCTTCCTCTTGTCTTTCATATAACGTTCAACTCAGGAGCATCTCCTCAGGGAAGTTTTTCCTGTCGCCAAGACAATTCCAAGCCCCCCTCTGGGTTGCCTCTATCTTGCTCCTCCTCCCCAATCCCTCTCACCAGGCCCAGCCCTGGCATGTAGTTGGCACCTAGTAAGTGTTGACTGAAGGCTAATTCCAGATTCATCTCTGTGGGTATTTTTCTTGCTGGTTCTTCTCTTAGCCTTCACAGCTCAGTACAATACAAATCTTAATTTTTTTACCTACATGAATCACTCCCTGCCCTGAAAGCCAATCGTGCATTCAGTTTGTATCGAACTGCTGTTGATTTTTCTAATTGAGGCATGTGTACTATTTGGTATTCCCACTCGCCTTGCAGAGACAATGGCATACATTTAACAAACTCTTCTTAATTATTAAGTATATGTGTAAGTTTAGAAGACAAAGGCGTTAATTTCATTTAGAGACCATTCTAGATCAAGAAGACGTGGTCTAGCCACACCATGGAATAGTACTCAGCCTATAAGGACAGATGCAGTGTAGCCACTTACATCAAAATGGAAGCAGTCAATGGGGGATGATGTGGAATAGAGCAAGTCAGAGTGAGGGAGACATCTGCACAGCAGACAAGTTGACAAATTACTTACAAAAACTGATTAATAATTAATAACAATGATTAATAAACACATTGAGGGTTCTGAGTTAAGAAGGGGGGAGGAGAGGAAGAAAGGGATGAGGGGCCATAAGAGATGGTGGTGGGGAAAAAATATCTGAGTTCTCTATTTCCCCGGATTTAATGTGGAATGTACTCCTACATTCAAAGGCTGTAAATTAGCTGACAAATTTTTAAGAAATAATAAAATAAAAATGAGACCTTTCTAAAATAAGTATAGTGTATTTTGAGAGTTTTCCAAAAATTGCTTTGACATGAGTGTTCAGTGATGGTTATTTAAGTTGGCCAATGTGACTGAGAAGCATGAAATGAGGTATAAGGGGATCAGGGCTGACCCACTGAGGTTGGAGATAGGGGTGGGGATGGGGACTGCTCATGTAGGAGCACATGAAGCCCATGGGAAGGTGATTAACAAATGATCAAATATTTAAACATTTATCTCTTTCTGATAAAATTAAAAATTTTGCTTCTGGAAGAGGTTTGCTGTACAAGAAATAAGTTGTGTGGGAATATTGCTAGAAGCAATCTTAAGTACTAGTAGATTTAAACTTTCAAGCACACCTAGGAACTGTCAGCTGGATTCCTGTTAGTAAGATAAAGATTTCTTTATTCTTTAAGAACGTGTGTGTGGAAATAACCCAGATATTAGTAGTGGTTTTTCTTCAGGGGTGGGATTATGGGTGATTTTTATTTCTTCTTTTACTCTTTCTGTATCTTCCATAGTTCTTCCAATGAGTATGAGTTACTGAACGAAACAAGAGTAACCTTACTAAGAAGAGTAGAAAACTGTCCCTCTTCAGTGGTAAAGAGGAATGCAGTTTCAGGCTCAGGTTTGAGAACTAAAATATCACTATTTCTGCCAGCAAAGCAGAATGTGTAGGGGAATTTGGAGCAATGAGGGAACTGCTTGGCTGATAAGGCAGTGAGAAATGTAAATTGTGACTGTTCCATTAAGTAGCTAAATAGTTGAAGCAGTAAATATGTGACTATGGTGGAGGCTGAGAACTACTGTCTTGGCAGGTGGAAGGATTTTCAATGCCAAGCTGCATTTAAGGCTCAGGAGTCCAATACCTAATGGTAAGAACCAAATACACAGTAAAATAGGAATCACATGACTTAGTGTTCTGGCTGTCTCATTCTAAGATAACATTAAAATAAATGTGACTGGTGATTATTAAGACTTGAGACTGTAATGAAAAAAATCCATCACTGTCCCTGACAGTTTCTTTCTCAGAAAGTTTACATGTGAGAGATTCTAGTTTTAGACCTATGTTTAAAAGGCCATGTTTAAAAGAAGTCATTACTGGGCCTCCCCTGGTGGCGCAGTGGGTTAAGCAACGCACTACGAAGCAAATTGCAGCCACTGCAGCACGAGTTCGATCCCTGCTGCCGGCCAGGGG
>JAGFMF010011412.1:3579881-3692658 GCA_019455555.1 Galemys pyrenaicus
TCTCTGTGGTGAATCCTCTCACCCCCCTACACCTCTGGCCTGTACCCCAGTGCTTGTATGCATAAATAAATAAATCTTTAAAAAAAAAAAAAAAGAAGTCATTACTTCCTGGGATGCAAGGATGGTTCAACATACAGAAATTAATAAACATGACATTAATTAACAAAACGAAGGCTAAAAGTTGTGTGATCATCTCATTAGATGCAGGGAAAGCATTTAACAAAATTGAACTTCCTTTCATTATAAAAATTCAGTGAATTAAATTTTGAAGGAATGAACTACAACATAATAATAATGATGATGAGAAGAAAGAACATACAAGAAAAACCCATAACTAACATCATATTTAACTATGAAAGGTGAAAACATTTCCAAGATAGGAATAAGACCCACTCGCATCCCCTCTATTCAGCATAATCCTGGAAGTCCTAGCCAGAGCAGTTAGCAAGAAAAAGAAATAATGGGCATTCGAATTGGAAGGGAAAAAGAAAACTGTCTCTGTTTGCAGGATATGATTTTACATATAGAAATTTCTGAAGTCTTCGCCAAAAGCTAATAAATGAATTCGGTATAGTTTGAGGATATAAAACCAACATACAAAAAGCAACTGTCTTTCTATACTAACAACAAACTATCTGAAAAAGAAATAAAGAAAACAATTCTATTTATAATAACATCAAAACGAATGCAATACTGGGAATAAAGTGAACCAAGAAGGCAAATGACCTTACACTAAAAATTATAACAGTGGTGAAAGAATTCAAAGAAGACAAAAGTAAACGTAAAGAGGTCCTGTATTTGTGACTCAGAAGAATCCATGTTGTTAAAATGTCCATACGACCCAAAGTGACACAAATCCAGTGCAGTCCCTATCAATCATGACTGTCTAGGGGGTGACCATGAGCAGCTTGATCATGGAAACCATCACATAAGATGCACTCACATCAAACATCAAGTTGTACATCTGAAATATATACAAGGTTTTGTCAGTCATAACACAATAAAGCAGGGGTGGGGGAAAGAAGAAACTGTTGAGATGGTATCAGGCCCCAGTTGAGAAACCTTGGGTTTCTAAGAGCCAGGAAGCCACCTAGGAGTGTGGTAGGATTGGAGGTGTGGGGGAGGAGCTTCGGGCCTTGGCCAGCCATGGTTATTTTTAGACCAAGGGTCAGTGTGGTCACCGTGTCCCAAGTTCTGTTTCTAAAAATATTTGGGAAATTAAATCTAAGGTAGGCCTTTCCTGGAGAGTCATAGCTTATCAAAGGTCCCTGCAAGACTCTGCAGTAAAGATAGTGGTTTAGCTTCTTTTAACCCACTGTGTCCTTAACGTCTGATTAAGTAATGCTGTGTGTGGCCAGAGTGGGAGGGGCAGTGGCAACTATGCAGGCAATACCCTGGAAGAACAGTCAGCTGTGTCAGCAGCAGGCCAGCCACTCTGCTCCATGGGAATGGAGGGGCTGCTAAACAAGGGACGAAAACGTGAAACTCTCTACAAGCTCTGAGGCTCCAGGGGATACCGTAATTTCGGACGTAGAGGGCAGGACAGGGTCATGAGGAGGGCTGGCTCCAGTTCAAGGGCAATAAAAGAACAACCACTGCTCTCAGGCAATGGCTGGGCCACAGCCATAGGAGGTTGGGAGATCCCCATGGGAGCGTCCATCAGGAACGCTGTCCTGTGAGGTGTATCTTTATTTCTGGCATAGGAAGGTCTGTGCTGAATCCAATTGCCGCTGGTGAAAAGCAAGTCAGGTAATAATCAGTGATGCCCCAGGGACCGCTGCCTTTTTCACCTGGACTCCCAACTTGTCCTCCTGTGGCAGAGTGTCCCAGACCCTAGAAATAGTCCCACAAAGCTGCTTTTAGCGACCTTTGTAGCTTTGTGTATGATTCTCAATTCTCACGTTCCAATCACAGCCCCAGTTCCACAGCCCTTCTGAGTGGCCAGAGGTGACTTTGATAAGCAGGGTCTTGAAATATAGGAAGAATGCACTTGGTGGAGTAAAGGAGGAAGAACATTTCAGATGGGGAAATACCAGGGTTTGTAACGTTGGCTGGAACAAAACATGAAGTGTGCATAATGGACACATTTTAGAAATACATGTTAAAGGCTGTGGATAATTTCCAGTGCCCCAGAGCAGCCACAGAGGGACGCATGCTATTTCCCTTTTTTATTTTCTGTGCTTTTGTCTAGGATATGATGGGTACTTTGGTTTAATAACTCAGTGATGAGCTTGGAGATAAATTTGAGGCTGCTTATGAAAACTAGGTCTGTGTTTCCTCCAGGACCATTTTCACAGAATATTATTTTTTTGTTTTCTCTCTTTTAAATAGTTATACACAATATCCCCAGCCTTTCCCTCACTTTATTGATTTTCCAGAATGGGAGTACGAGGTGTGACTATAAAGTAACGTGACTGATTATTTTAGCATACACACCAGAACTTATACAGCCAAATGTACTTTATGACCTTCAGAGGTGTCTGGGGGATAGGCTGGCCTCTCCCACAGATATGCTGCTATCAGAACACAGTCTTGGCTCATTTCTCTGGGAATAGTCCTGGCTGTGTAGAGACGGTGTTTGGTCGGCCCTCAAAGCCACAAATTGTCATTTTTGTTGAGAAAGGAGAGATTTTTTTTTTAAAGTAGCCCAAATTTTAGCAAATAGATGATTAGGCTGGTTAATTCCAAACAACAAATAAACAAAAAAACCTCTGTGCTTATAATTATAAGTAGGCATGTTTTTGCCTGCTGGGGAATTTAGGGGCCAGTTCTGGAAATTCTGTTGAAGTACCATGCTTGCTGGGTATAGGAATTTTCCTAGTTTTGGTGTCTGTTTTTTTTTTTTGTTTGTTTTAAAAGAAGAAAACAGTAATAGTCTTTGTACTCATGGGCCTGCCTTCCTTTATTCCTCATAAGGAACCCAGGCTGCTGGGGCATCTACTCCTGGGGCTGAGATGAAGGCAGAACTTCATCATTCTATTAACAAAGCAAACCAGCAGGTTTATGCGGGAGCCTCGCTGAGGTGCTGCAGTCTGCCCTCCATGCTGCTTTCCCAGGGACAGCCCTTCCAGAAATGAGACTGATGAACAGATTTGACTCTCCACCCAAAATATCACGATAACAAGCAAGTGGCTGGATTGTCTTCTGCCTTTGAGGGCAAGTGTCTGATCTCCAGGCACCGCAGTAGAGTTACAGGCACTTGTTTCTGCCTGTAAAAATAAGGGACATCTGGCCCTGGGGAGGAGCCTCTGGGGAGGGATGCAGTGAGCGGGGATCATGCTGCTGTGAGAAGGCTCTTCAGCACTGGAGAGCCACTTTGTCGAGTTGCCAGAAACATGTGATGTAGCACAACTCGTTGACAGTGGACGGTCAGCTGGGTGTGGAAGCCCCTGACCCTCCCAGTTGTCCAGGCAGAGTCTGGGGCTGGGCTACACTGAGCCCCCCGAGGGGCATCCTCCACGTGTCCTTGCCACGTGTGCTTGTCAAGGTTTGCCATAGCAGACAGCGATTCCCAAACACGGTTCCAGGAAGAGGGTGGCCTTCTTTTCCTCAAGGATCTCTGAAAGATGCTGTGAGATGGGCCACAGGCTAACCAGCCTCTACAAGTAGTGGCTTCAGCCAAATCCCTGTTCTGCAAGCACTGACACACACGTCCTGGAAGCTGCACTCTGCTCTCAGCCAGCAGCTGCCTCACCTGAGCGGCCAGGGCTCTAGAAGCCTCATGTGTGTCCCTCCTGACACACGGACTCATTGTGCCTGTTCTTGTCACTACTCCTCGACAGTGCAGCTCCCACTGCCTGAAGTTTCTCCCCTCAACGCTTAGATCCTCCTCACCCTTGAAACGGCATCCAAATAGCGCAGTCCTGACGGTCCCCTTAACCAGGTCAGGCCTCTGGAGCCCTGGAGCCTTTGAACCCCGGTGGCACTTTCTGCCTGTGTGGTTTTATTGTTTATGCGTGTGTCCTGTCCACCTAGCCTGGCTGTAAGCCCCCGAAGGAGGAGTGGAAGCCAATGAGTGCTTGGTGCATAGTAGCTGCTCAATAAATTAACAGTAACCATGCCTCGGGCAGCAGAGAGGGGGCACTGTTTCCAAATGACCCATGTGTGCCCACAAGCACGGGGAGGGAGCGGCTCCCTCCTGCTGGCACACTAGAGGCCCCCTGTTCTCCACATCTGGCAGAATGCTTTGCTGTGTCGGATAAAAATAAATTCGTTTTTCAACTGTATTTTTTCTGAGGTAGCACTGATTTACAACACTGCAGATGACTGAGGGACAGGGTCCCACCTCTCCAGAGGTACAGTACTACATCACGCCCATCGTGAATCCACTTTTTAGCTATACACCCATTGAGGGGGAAGGTTTTCTAGGCTGTGTGCTCTTTCTAGCTCACTGATGTGCCGCAGATGACACTCCTGGGAATTCAGGCAGGTAAAGTAATCGTCACATTAGAAATCGAAGCGCAAGGTGAACTCGTTGAGGAGGTGCGGTATGTGGGAGGGCACAGAGTGAGCACTCAGGCTCTGGGTGGGTGCCCTGACCACAGCAGGAGCAGACAGGTGCGTCCAACCAGCAGCTGAGAGGGGGTGGACAAACACCTCCTTCATTGTTCCAGGAACACAGTCCCCCAGCTGAAAGCAATGAGACCTGGATGCCTGGCAGCATCCACTGTTTATGTCAGTTCCCCATAGGTTCCAAGTTCTGTCCCAACAACAATGCATATTTAAGTAACAATTGATTGGTTTTTCCCATTTTAATTATTCAAAGACAGACTGACAGAAGCTCTGCCAATGAGAATGGCTGATCAATGAGATAACCAGCAGCAGTTTATCAAGTTATAATTCCACTCCCAAGCAAAGAAACTCGACAATTTAGTTAACCTGCACAATCTTATTGTCAATAAATGCACGATTTACACGAGGCTCTGTGAATGGTGAGAATATCTCATCTGCCCCACACCTCCCTTCTGCAATCAATGGGCATCTGGGGACCACAGGCTGCAACTGATGTCAAGCACTGTCATGGTTTAAGCTCTAGTTGTACACAGACAGACCAAAATCGGTAGCGTCATCTCACATGATAGGCAAGGACAGAGGAAGGCCACAGGTAGTTCTCAGGAGAAACGTGACTCTAGGAATCGGCTAGGTTCTTCCTAGTTTATGGCACATCACTCGCCCACTGGATGGCCTGAGGCCCACTGCCCATCCTTGCAGTTTCCTCACTGATCGGAGAGGGCTGGTGCTTCCTGCGGGTACCTTTCCCAGCTAGATACCCAGGCTGGCTCTCCAGGAAAGCTCACCCCAACTATCTGCCCATCCACAGTCTTCCTAAATCTTGTTTCCTAAGTGCTCCTTGCATCTGCTCTTCTAGTATATTTTTCAGACTATCAAGAGTCTTGCTTGATAGGGAATATCTCCCCAACTGGTTTCCCACCTCCCGTCTCATGACCATCAAATTTTTTTCTGCACTCAGAAAACAACGCAGAAGTTCTCCACTCTGCTGCATAAAACCTCCCATGGCTCTTGCCTAAGGATGCAATCTCCTGCGCAGGCACAGAGACCCATTCTCACTGGGCCCCTCCACCTCTGGGTGCAAATCACCCATCCCGGCTCCCCTGCTCTCTGCTCTCTGGTGCTCACAACTCCTACCACGCACCATGCTGCTCACCAGTAATCTCTTCCCCAGCACTGGGTGCCCTTCACCCCTTCATGCAGGTGAGAGCTTCACGCAGGTGAGAGCTTCTGTATCCCCTGTGCTCCTGGCCCCGCTGCACGTGGTACCTTCTCTCTGACTACTCTCCTGGTTTCCCCATTAGAAGAACTCCCTGAGGGCAGGACTGGGTCTTGCTCCCTTTCACTGAAGTGCCCAAATAGGACCAGGGCATTCAATGCATTTCTACTGGGCAGTAGACACGCAATTCTTTTTGAACCCCATTGAATTGAAGAGATACTTAATTTTGTGTGGCATTCGCAGGGTTTACCTAGACACGGCAGTTACTTACTGTGGCAAGACTTACCAATGCATGGCAGTTGCTTTTTTCTGCTATGACTATTATCGTAGAGAGGTTCCATTCATTTTTGGAGGCATACCACCGCAGAAAGCTCCCACCCACACTTGTTACACAATAAGGTATCATTAAGACAAACTCTGGGTCTTAATAAAAGACTTTCTCTTAATAACTCAGGCTAGATTGGGTTGAGGGCTGAAGTTCATCCCTGCATGATGTATGAAGGAAGGATGGCTGAGCAAAAGCAGAACACACAGGTGACTGCTGAACCCACTTAGGAAAATAAATGACTCTTCAGCACATTAGCTGCCAGCAAACTTCACACTTGGTTGCTTCTCCCCAATTTATATAATGACGTAGAACTTGGGCTTTGGAACCAGATTCCCTGGCTAGTCTTGTGACATTAAGCAACCTTGTAAGAGCTCTATTTCTCAGTTTCCCCATCTGTAAAATAGGATAAGAATATAATTTCCTGGGCATCCCTGGTGGCGCAGTGGGTTAAGCAACGCACTATGAAGCAAACCGCAGCCACTGCAGCATGAGTTCAATCCCTGCTGCCGGCCAGGGAGGGGACCCACATGGCGTGGCAGACCTCTCCTGCTGTGCCCGCTGCTCCCCTCAGCCGTGTACTTCCATTGATCTGCCTGTTCTTCTCCCCACTCTCTCACCACCCCCCACACACCTCTGGCCTGTACCCCAGTGCTTGTATGCATAAATAAATAAATCTTTTAAAAAAACGTTTAAAAATATAATTTCCTATAAAATAGGGTAATAACTAAATAGGAAATTATGTTAAATCATGGATTAGATTTGGACCACTGCTGGACACAGTTAGCATTCAATAGATGTTAACTATCATTATTATATGACAACTGCAGGCTTATAAGTGACAATGTTGCGCAGATGCCAGCTTAGATTGTGGTTGTTATGGAGTTACATACTTTCCAGAATTCTCACATGATCTCCAGGAAAGTATTGAAGTGGAAAGTGAAGAGAGCCATACTTTCAACAAGTGATCTCATTTTAAGTGATCTTGGGTTTATGCCACTTGGTAGCTTTTGACCTTGAAAAAGTAAGATGAGGCTAAAAAACCCCATTGGATTTAGCAACCAGGAAGTCAAGGGTGATGTTGGAGATGGTGTGGTGGGGACATATGTCAGAATGCAGAAGGTTTAAGTGACAGGGAAGGAAGGTGGTTCAGAAGAAGAGTGTGGAATTTTCTTTCAAGGTTTGAGATGGGGGTCCTCCCTAGTAGTATAAGGAATTAAGTCTCAGCACCATCAAGCTATTGGCTGCCATTGCAGCCAAATTCGATCCCAGGCCAGGGAGCTGACCCACATGGCGCAGCGGACCTCTCCTGTATCGCCTGCTGCTCCCCTCGGCAGTGTATTTCAGTCAATCCACCTGTTCTGTTCGCCACTCTGTTTCTGGTGAATCCTCTTACCCCCTGCATCTCTGGCTTGCACCCTAGTTCTTATATGCATAAATAAATAAAAATAAATCTTAAAAAAAAAGGTTTCAGTTGTCAGCTGCCTTTCTGAGAGCTCAGTTTTCAGTGGCAAAGGGGAGACAGTCATCCACTTGCAGTCTCCTTAAAAGGGAGGATGAGCACTCTATGAACAGCAAATCTTACACAAACATCTATTAGTAGTCTATTGATAGCAATTGTTTATCTCTACATTGCTGGTGTTTAAAAGAGAAAAGAAAATCTATTTCTTACAAGACACTCTATAAATCAAGCTCTAAACCCAATTTGCCTTCCAGAAACTTTTCAAATTTTCCAATGACAAAATTCACATTTATCCTTTGATTTGAACATTAGCAGCAAATTCTCATTTTCATTTGATCTTTGTTTCATTGGTTGACACTTGCCTTGCCCTTGGGTTCGAGAACTTGAAGTATAAATGATGCATATCAAATCAGTAAATAAATCCTGGTAAGTCAGTCTTCCTCTAACTCTCAGAGACCAAGCCTTGTATTTCCTGCACACTCCTGTCCAAGCCTTTCTGCTCATTACCCCTTGACTCTGATACGGTCAGTGTTGCTTTTCAGATTCCACTCTCTCCATCTTAAAGCACACAAGTACATCAGCCAACTAGCCAGCAGCCAACTAACCAACCAAACCTCTTTGTTCCATTCTAGTTACCACATGCCATCCTTCTCTTCTCAGACAAGTGGCTTGGAAGAGTATCTCACACTTGCTCACTTACTGCCCCCCGCCCTTACCCTTCAGCCCTGCAATGGGGCTTCTGCTCCAAACTCCACTGAAACAAGTCTCTCAGGCCACCAGGAAGCCCCTGACCCCTAAACAGAATAAATATTTCCCAATGCTTCCCTTTCTCTAGTGTTTTGCAATATTTGGCTCTGTTATGTTTAATAACTGTTACTGTTGGGTACATGCCAGGGTCCTCAGTTGCTCAGGGGTAGAACAATGGTTAAGAACTTTGCTTACCATCCAGTGGCGAGGAAATGAAGGGCCAGCTAATTCAAGGGAACTGATGTGTATTAGTCAGCCATTGTTATAACTCACCTTGTAACAAACTACCCTGAACTCAATGGCAGACATTTATTCTTCTCAAAGTGTGGATTAGTGGCACAGATGTATTTTAGGTTGTGGTTAGCATTAAGATCTATCCCACAGGTATTTTATAATGGCTGAAGAGGATATTTGGAGAAAGCAAAAAATGCTAAAGAGTATGAGGTCTCAGCCTGGAGGCAGCTTAATGTCCTCCCTCCCTCCCTCCCTCCCTCCCTCCCTCCCTCCCTCCCTCCCTCCCTCCCTCCCTCCCTCTCTCCTTCCCTCCCTCCCTCCCTTCCTCCCTCCTCTCTCTTTCTTTCTAAGATTTACTTATTTATGCATACAAGAGCTGGGGCACAGGCCAGAGTGGAGGAAGGTGAGAGGATTCACCAGAGACAGAGTGGGGAGCAGAACAGGCAGATGGACTGAAATACACTGCTGAGGGGAGCAGCAGTTGAGGCAGGAGAGGTCTGCTGTGCCATTTGGATCAGCTCCCTGGCCGGGGATCGAACTTGTGCTGCTGTGCCGCAGATGCTTTGCAGTGCAGGGCTCAACCTGATACACCACTACGGAGGCCCAGCTTAATGTCATTTCTGACCACATTCCTTTGGTTAAGGCAAGTGGTATGCTCAATGTTAATGGGGTGGGGACAAAAACTCCACCCACTATAACGGGTGGCATTTTAAAGGATGGTACTGTAGAATTCTGATACAGAGAGGGCATGAAGAATTGGGAGCAAAAGTTCAATCTCCCACATGTTTCCAAGGTCACCCATCTGGGGTCTGATTTCTTGCCAAGCAGAGCGGTCATGACTAACAAGATAAAACAAAACTAGAAACGAAAATAAAGGCCAAGCAAAACCTTCAAACTAATGGACATTTGGATTTTTATTATAAAGGGAACAATGACCTGTGAAAAAGGATGAGGAATTTGCCAGCAGAGACACAGACATGGTGGTCACGGTGGGTTTTGGCATCAGAGTGGTGAACTAGTACAAAGACTGCTCAAGTAGGTTTGCTGGCTCGGCGCGGCAGGGGTCAGGTTGGACCTGGGCTGAGCCAGGGGATGCACCCAGGAATTTCTAGCTGGATAGATGATGGCGGTCAGGGGCTGACAGGTGATGGAGCCAGACCATGTGGCTGAGAGAGATGATAGGTTGAGCAGTGGACTGGGGCAGGAAGTAGCTACTACATGGAACCCCAAACTTAGTCTGGAAGAGCAGGACTGAAGTGGAGAAGACCAGAGGAAAGGTGAACGTGGGAAACATATATTCACCACGTTCTGAAATACAACAACCAGGGGACGGCCTTGTAAACTGGGAGCACTATTGTTTAGGATAAATTCATTTTTCTATACCAGGCAGGAAATTTATTGATGCTGCTATGCCAGGAAATGACTGTGGCTGAGACATAAATAGCTCCAGAATTGCTTTAAATATTCTCATGGGTGTTAGCGCCCTACTGGGTTATTAAAGAAAAAAATATCATTTAGGACTTTCTCTTGTCCTTCTGGAAATGGCCTTTAGGTGCTGGCCAGTGACTGTAAGAAGGAAGGGGAGTTCCGGTGAGACTAGGTCTGCTGTCTCGCAGGGTGAATTTAAACTGGGTTTGCAGAGACAAAGAGACTCCACCGCACTTCCCTGGTCCTCTGGGTCAGCTGCCCTGTGGATTCTCCTCCAGGATGGCTGGTGTGCTTGCAACCCAAAACCAGCCAGAAGACTCCATTTCCTTCTGACCTATTAAAAAGGTGTGCTGGCTGAGACAACTAAAATACAGTTTAGCTAATATAGTAATAAATAGGAAAAAAAAAGACAAAGAAACCCAGGCTACCAAAACCAAACCAAATGCCCCCAAACCAAAGCACAACCTTCAGAGTGGGCTGAAGAAGAATGATTCTGAGTCAGTAACTTCCCTCGTTGGGGTTAGTTTCTTCCCATCTCTTTGTCTCTGTCTCCAGAATGATCTGAAAGACCCCACCTCCCTAGCACACAGTGGGGCTCATCACTTTCAGCCTTTCTCAGGCTGCTGACAGCTCTGCTGGCCTTCTGAATAGTGTCCCCCAGGTTCTTGTCCACCAGCACCCGAAATTGTGGCCTTATTTGGAAGTGGGGTCTTTGTAGATCTGACCAAGAGGGGCTCACATTGAACTGGAGTGGGCTCCAGTCCTGTGACTACAGGCTTTGTTACAAGAGGAAAATGTGGACACAGACCCAGTGAAGATGACATGAAGGTCCAGACACAGGGAGGGCCCCGTATGATGATGGAGGCAGAGATCTGAGTGAAGTGGCTGCAAGCTGGACCCCCAAGCATCACGGCAGTCATCAGAATATAGGAAGAGTTTGGGGGGTTCCGCCTCTCAAGCCTCAGGGAGCTGGTCGCGCCAATGCTTGACTTCGGACTCCTGGTCTCCAGAACTGGGTGAGGATACACTTCTGTTATTGGGAGCTCCCACTGTGTTAGGCCCTTTGGTCCACAGTCCAGGTCTAGCCTGGCCTTTGACTCCAGGGCCAGTCCCTGGGACATAGCTCTCAGCCGCAGTTTCCCCACGCATAGAGGGTACAGACAAGGAAACTGTGGAGATGAAAGGCTGGGTGTTATACAGTGTTTGGTACGCTGCTGGCCCAGAACAAGTGCTTCATAGGAGTGGGGAAGTGGGCTATTATTAGCCCTGTGGTTTGCTGGAGGATTTTTTTTTTTTTAAGATTAACTTTTATTTTTTTAAATTTATTTTTGCATAGAAGAACTGGGTACAGGACAGAGGTACAGTGCAGGGGGTGAGAGGATTCACCAGAGACAGAGTGGGGAGCAGAACAGGCAGGCTGACTGAAATACATTGCTGAGGGGAGCAGTGGGCAAGGTCTGCAGTGCCATTTGGATCAGCTCCCTGGCCGGAGATCGAACTCAGGCCAGCTTAGTGGGCCTTCAAGGTAGTAGCACTGAGATTTAACCCCTAGACCACCAGGGAAGCCCAGTTTTCCAAAGGCTTTAAGTCCATTCTGATGTACCCCATGTGAAGGCTCCCCTCCCTGATTTGCTTTTTCAGTAAAAACCAAGTAGCTCCTGTCTATTACTGGTGTTACAGGAGGGCATAGCCTGGCAAAGTAGGTACTAAACACATTGTAATGGAACAAGAGGACAATTACATCTTGTTTCAATCCCTCAGCAGAGGAGACAGCTCAGACATCACCAGGCTCATAGTAACCAACTTGAAAAACCTACACGAAGCTTTGCAAGAAGGTTGTGCTCTCACTGTGTTCCCACTGGGGCACCAGTGACGTGGTAGCCAGGGTCGATCCCTGTGCCCTGGTCTTCATGTCCTTGCCCAGTCCCCTCCCCCACTGTGCCAGGCTCAGTCATGTGACCAGCAGATACCACAGCCAATACTATAGGTGGGGGGTCAGCTGCTGTGCTGAGCCGCTATGGGAAGCTACATGAGGGAGCAGAGGAGCAGGTTCTCCAGGCCCAGGAGAACCTGAGCTCACTGCAGCCACAGCTAACAACTGGACTGTACCCTCCTGGGCCAGAACCAGCTGGGTCATCTGCTCCCAGATTCCTGGTCTCAGAAACTGTGTGAAGTTAACAAAGTCTTGCTGTTTTAAGCCACTTACATTTGGGGTAGTTTGTTACACAGTCACAGATAACCAAGCCAAGTGATGAGATGGGAATGGCCTGGGAGAGCCAGGAGCAGGACGAGGGACAGTGATTCTGTAAGAGATTCTGAGGCTCAGGTGTCAGGCAAGAGGCCAAGCCCAGGTGGGTGGGCCAGGGGGAAGGTCGGGCAGGTTCTGTGGGTCTGCACACAGGGCCCTGAGTCCAGAGAGGTGAGAGCCAGAACCAAACATGTCCACGAGCAAAAGGCATTGAGGTTGCGGTGATGTTCGATGGTTTCCACCCCTCTGACCTTGCTCTGCACAATTTCCAGTCAGACCCACAGTTGATCACTGTCGCTAAGAAGGGATCAAAGGCCCAGGAGAAAACTTGCCAAGAATTAGGTCAACGCAAAGATTCAGGGATTACAGTTAACAAACAAGATGCAATGGGTTTATAAATATTTTTGAAACACTCACAATATCCTTTTGTTATTTTGATTGCCTAAGTCCTTTCAGCTGTCTGCCAAAACAGAAGACAGAATTAGGTTTCCCAGGCCTGTTCCAGTCTCTTGGGCAGGTCACAGTGCAATAGGAAGATGGAATACTGGTTGTGTTTACGAAGACATAACCTCGAATACAACTGCAAATATATACATTTTTAATACCTACTAGGCTAGAAGCAAAAGGCCTTAGATGCTTCCGTGCACCCACGACGAGTACCCGACCAGCCAAGCTGGATCCATTGGTATTGAAATTCAGTGGGCCAAAGAAATGGCCCATCCTGTTTGCACTGGTCAGTCTCTACTCTTCCCTTTAAGGTGAAGTTATCTTTAAAGTTCCTTCTCCTTGCATCCCGGCTTACAGTCCTGATCCCTGGGCTTTCTGTGCCTTGGTCTTGCAGACAGGCTGGGTGGAGGCAACTTGCTGCTCTCCAAATGTGAAATGAGAGACAGCAGAAGCTGCCCACTACAAACATGGACAACCTGGGTCCTGACATCAGCTCTCCTACTTACTAGCTGTGTGGCGCTGGGCAAGTCACTTCATCTCTCTGAGCCTCAGTTTCCCAAATACAAAGTTAAGATGATCATAACAGCAGCTCCCACACAGAGTGTGGAGAATAAATGACTTAAGTGTGCAGTGAGTGGAATACCTTGGCACATGAGAAACATTCTGGAATTATTCACTGTTATTATGTGGGACCCAGAGGCGAGAGCAGCCCCTCTGCCCTCTTAGGGTTCTGATTTAATTGTATGTTGGGGTTCACCCAAGATAGATGTCTCTCTTTCACAACAACATTTAAAGGGTTCTTTAAGGACTTCGTAAAAACAAAAGGATTAACTGGAGATGACTAAACCCACGTGATGGAAACAGAACCAGGTACAGTAAATAAAGAACTTAGACAGGATTATATTCCCATAAACAATACACTAAGTTCTCCTGCTCTGGGCTACAATCCTTCTGCCAGTGGGTGCCTCAACCATGGAAAAGCTCTTCCTGTGCTCAGGGCAGTCTGGGTGGGCATCTGGAGGAGGTAGCCCTCGAGCAGAGGCCTGAAGGATGTCTGGGACTCTCCACGGGGTGGACACACCCAGCAGAAAAGAGTGTCAGGGCCAGGGTGTGTTGCGAGATTTTAGGAGGCACCCATTCTGGAATATGTGCTAGAGTGGGGTTGCACTTGCACATTACTGACAGTGAATGCGCCTTAAATTTTACACTGTAGAGCCCCGTTTGCCTCATCTTAGTCAAGGACCTAGTCAAGGAAGAACTTGGGTGAAAGTCTGGAAGCCTGGAACAAATTGTCATAACTAGAAATGTCCAAGTCAGACAAGACTGATGGAGTCTAAAGGTTGGAGACAGAGACACTTCCAGTGAGGCTGGGGAATCAGGTCCCTTAGGACCAGATCATCAAAGGCCCAGTGTGCTAAATGAAGGAGGTGAGTGTCTGGTCTAAAAGTGATGGGAGTCAGCAAAGAATTCTGAACTCTGACACTGGCCACAGCGTGGTCAGATTTGGACTTAGAGCAAGATTCTTCCATCACTGGGGACACAAGATTGGTAGATGAGAAACTGGAGGCTGGGAGGCCAGTTCAGGGAACTGCTGAAGAGTCTCTGTCCAAGGAAGAGACAGTGATGACCTGAAGTAGAGTGGTGCCAGAACTTACTAGAGAGATGTCTTAAAGGGAGAATTGACATTACTTGGTAATAGGTTGCATGTGAGGATTGACAAGAGTCAAAGGCTGCCTGTGGTTTCTAATTGGTGACCGATTTAGAAGCCATGGGGATTCCTGGGTAAGATGGGAAGCACATGGAAGATCGGGGAAGAGCTTCCCCAAGTCCAAGGGAAAGCCCTGTGCCCATTTGTTTTTTAATAGGAAACATTCTCTGGGGTTTCAGGAAGCGTCTTCCTCACCCTTTGTATGGCATCCACACTCTGTATCATGAACTGAATTGAGGGGTTTCCGAACCCCCAGCCCCAGCCTACTTATTGGCTCCCAGGGGCCCATCAGGGTGCCCAAGTCCTCACACAATGGCTATGCAGCTGGCTCCAACCAACATGGCAACGAGCCCACCTCCCATCCTGGACATGCAGGTCCCCTGACTCAGACCTGGCCTGCATGGCCTCGACTCAGCACCCACAGCGTGCTGGGCCACCTTTCAAGGGCTGGCCTGGGGCTCTGGGAGGCCAGAGAAGTGGAGGAGAGGCAGAGGGGAGGTGAAGGGAAGCAGGACCTGTCAGGAGGTCAGGGAAGCTTCTGCTGCTGGTGAAGTGAACCTCGTGAGAGATGATTTGGGGTCAGAAAGTTAGCCAGCGAACAGGCTGGGGCCTGCCAGGTCTGAGGTGCAGCCCAGATGGGGGGCGCAGGGGCACGGTTCAGGGTCTAGTCCAGAAGCTAAGTGCTGGGCAGGCCACAGGGCAGCTTTTGCAGACAAACACTGGGCGCAACGTCCTCTGACCTAGGCACAGACACACAGACACACAAAGCTGGTGGTTCTCTAACGCCCCAGATCCTTTCCGACAAAGTCAGCAAAACCCAGTTCACCCTTTCTGCACTTGAGAAGCCTGGAAAATACCTGCTCTGCATGCATTTCTCCACAATCTCTGAAAAAATGGAGCGAGTGAAAAAGCGAGCCTGAGCTCCTTGAAACATTAATTAAAGGCGCTGTAGTTTCCTTATTTAACTGAGGGTTGCTACCTCACTTGGGATTAATAGCTAAGCAAGACGGCCTTTGTTGTGCTTGACAAAGTGATTAATTCAGACTGGAGGTGAATTTTGGCTTTCTCAACATCTTTTGATGTGCTAAGATTCCCCAGTGAGGACAAACATCATCAATTACTTAAACAAGCCATCACCTGGAAAGCACAATTATCAGTGAGGCCCAGTCCACTAATTGGCAGATGGAGAGATGGAAGTGAACTCTGCGCTCTGGCCTGGGCCTCACCTGTCTAGGAGGAGCAACAGGCCTTTAAATTGTCTCATGGCAAAGCCCCCGCTGATCTGGGGCAAGCTAGTTATTTTTCTGTCTCTGCAAAAATGTGTCTTGGGTGACTTGTGTCTCTAAAATCCAGAAGTAGCTGGATTTTCAATCTGGAAACAGCGGGGCTCTCCAGTGAGAACCTCATTTCTTGTGGGCAGAGCTGTAAAATTCAGAGATGAGTCCACAGAAGCAAAGCTCTTACTTGAAGGACATTTGCAGAATCTCTTTGCCTTGTTTTTTCCTTCTCAGGAGTCAACTTCTCTAGCTTCTGGGCAAGCGGGTAAGGCAGGGCCTTCTGGAGGATGCATGTCTGGGCTACAGTCCCTGGCACATAGGGGTTCAAGTCCAGATACAAGAAGGCTTTTCATTTTTAAATATATAAACAAACCAAAGTCTATTTAAATATATTTGATTTAACTATGTAGTTACATATATCACAATATATTTTATTTTAAAATATTGACTATAAATTATGTTACATAATTTATATAACTATAAAATTATAAATACATGTATAAATGGCACTAAGCCATCTCTCTGTTTCCTCCCCTCTCCATCCAAGTAAAGAGATTTAGAGGGAACGTTTTATGCTGCCTCTAAAGGTGTCACTGTTTTTTTCAGTTAGGGGGTGGGGAGAGGAGCTCAATCTAGCTAAATGTAGGCAAATAACTAATACTTTTTCAAAAACAGAAGTGTTTGAGACATTAGCCACTTAACTGATTTTATGACATAATTCATTTGCTTTGTTCTATTTTTGAACTAAAGAGGTTGTGTGTGGTTCAGACTGTAAATACCTTTGCTCTGCCTTCCCCTTTCTTTCCCTTCACTTCTCATGGCAAATGGGCAAGGGGCCCTCCCTGGATCCTTCCGTGGCCAGCTATGCGACATGGGAGAGGGGCAGGGGGGACACAAGCCGAGGCAGTTGCTAGCTCTGGGCCCCATTCTGAGTCCCCTCCCTTCCTAACCACTAACTCCAAAGCCATGTCACCTGCTGTGTGAGCCTTAGGGGTATCATAGGTGTTCCGGGGGCAGATGGGTTTTGTAAAGCTCACCCCAGAAAGCAACGCACACTCCAGGTGAAGGCAGGTAACCAGCATTTCCTACAACTTGCAACCCCCAGTGCTCCCTCTTCCTGGAGCCTCCTGCAGCCTCCTCTACCTCTGAGCAGCAGCCTTGCCTTGGGGGCCTTCCAGACCCTCCCTCTGCTGTGGGCAATGTGGTTCTTGTCAGGGTCAGGGAAATGGATGTGAGGCTGGGAAGAAGAGATGGAGGGATGTGGCCATAAGCCAAGGAGGCAAAGGACCCACACACCCTCCCGAAGCTTCTGAAGGAATGAGCCTGCTGAACCCTTGATTTTGACTGGTAGGATTGGTTTCGGACTTTGGGTCCCCACCCCAGAACTGTAAGATAATAAACTGTGCTGTTGTAAACCATTGAGTTTGTGGTTATTTGTAATAGCAGCAACAGGAGACTGCTATAGTTGGGAGAAATTAGGTTACTGTTAATTCCTTCACTTTCTGAAGGAATTCACCAGATTGAGCTTTTATATAAGGCACCACTACACATTAAAAAAAAAATTCTAACGCCAAAAGAATAAATCAACAAATCGAAAAAGATCTAGGTTTTTAAATAGGCATTCACATAGCTGAAGTATCAAACATGGTTATCATGAAGTAGCAATAAGAAATACATAAAAATCTTCCTCTGATTATGGCCCTGAGAAGCCATTTTCCCTAAAAAGGAAGAACAAATTCCTTGGGGAAAATGACTGATCCAGGTCTAGGGTAAGAAATGTACAAGATGAACCTGGAACATGTCATTTCAGAAAGTAAGGAAGCTCTTCTGTCAAAACCACTCAGTTACAAAGCATCTGTGCTCCCACTAGCCGAGATGAGACAAGCTGATGAGTAAGATAACAATCCCAATGGATCAAAACACATCAAATATATTTAAATCCCTGAGTTCATAATGACACAAAAATATCTTGTGTCACCACTGTAAGAGGTTATAGAATCAACTGATTATTTTGAATCTAACAAAAGCAAAGAGCCGAGCTCTGAGCCCCCCTTTCCTATGTGAACTGCTCCTCAGGGTAACTGAAGAGTAGATGAGGACACATTCTGAGTTGTTCCAGCTAATAAGCAGAGAGGGACTACCGTCCTATTGCAGCCTCCCGTGAGTTAACGGGTCCAGGTGACATCCTCACAGCTGCTAATGCTACCATAAGAGAGATGGGCAGACATGATAAGCCTCTCACGGCGTAGGGAGCAGTCTCCAGAAAAAGCCTCCACATCACTGGTTCCCAAACTTGTCTGAACATTGGTCTTAAAAATTCCAAAGCCCAAGTCACACCCCCAGAAAATTAAGTCACCATCTGGAAGTGGGGGTAGAACACAAGCATCAGAATTTTTGAAACTCCTCAGTGAATTTTGCAAACTTAGGGAGCGTGGTTTGGGCCTCCTGAGGCTGAAAGCTGTTCCACAGCATGTGGGAATTTGACTGTGGGAAACTGCACAGGACACAACCTGGTTTTGGTTTTTTAAGAAGCAAGGGGAAAAGGAGGAGAGAAGAGGACTTTAGAGACTTAAAGATATCGAACAGGCATCTGAGTCAATAACAACATGCAGACTTGATGTATGCAACAAACATCGAACGTTTATGCGACACCGGGGAAAACGGAACACTGACTGGTGTCGAGGACACTAAGGAACTATTATCATTCGGTGTGGTAATGACATCATGGTGATTCTTGGACAGCGTGCTTATATTTTAGGAAAGGGTATGGCAGTATCTATAGTCAGATGGTATGATGTCATGAACTTGCTTCACAATAACCTGGGGGCGAGGTGGGCAGGGTGTAAAGCTGACCTAAGATTGGTCACAGGTTGGTAATCGTAAAAGATGAGTGGTATGCCCATGGAGCTGGACTATTTGTTTCCTTTTGCATTTTCTGTATGAAAACATCAAGCCAAACATTTTCTCCCACCTCATCCTTATCTCCAAGGTTTATGCCCCCTCAACTGGAAACCTTTGCAGTTAACTTATTTTGTCTTCATGAGATATTCTGCTAGTTCCAATCCAAATAATATTTAATTTCATAAACGGAGGCACAAAGAACACACGTTCTTGTGTCCAGCATTTTTACAACTTATATGGGCATATAAGTTGTTTCCAAGCTTTCGCGGTTATAAAAATGCTGGACACAATACCCCTATACATATGTGTATGTTCTAACACATGTAGATCAAGTTCCTGGAAGTGGATTGAGAGACTGGAGAGTAAATGCATGTGCTAGATATTAACAAATAGCCCTCCCAGAGGACTTTTCTCAGTTAACATTTCACCCAATACTACATGAGGATACAGAGTCTCACCAAGTGTTTGCTTTCTTTTATAAGACTGCATCTTTTTATAAGACTTTCCTTTTTCTAAGACTGAGATATAAAGCTGTACAGCCACATAGCTTTAATTTTTATTTTATTATGTGTGCAGCTAAGGGTCATTAATATGTATACCAGAAGGAAGTATTCACCTGTGTCAGAATGCTACTGGAAGGTCAAGGGAAAGACTTACTGAGCGAGGAGTCCCTGAACTAACAAGATCAAAATCATGGACGATCTTGACAAGGTTGTCCAGTGAAGGGGTAGTTAGAGAAGCTTAGCTGGAATATGTGAGGGAGAGACTAGGGGAGACCTATCATCAGACAACAAAAGAGCTATGGTTCAAAATGCGTGGGATGATGTTAAAGAAGTAGTTAGAGGGAGAGTTGCAGCCTTAATTTCACTAAAAATAAGTAAGCTAAAGTGTTAACTTAAAAAGCTAAAAGGAAAAACAAAACTCCTAAGGAAACAAGAACAAAGAATAAGCCCAAAGAAAACAGCAGGAAGACCCTAATAAAACATGAGCATAAATTAACGAAATAGAAAATACAAAAGCAAAAATGATCAGCAAAAGCAAAAGCTGGTGCTCTGAAGAGATTAATAAAACAAAGCTATAACAACACTAAACAAGAAACACATTTCCAAACAAAGTAGGAATAGAAGGAAATGTTTTTAAGTCAAAGCATACCTTTCAAAACTCTACAGCAAAATTTCACACTTGATTTTGAAACAATAAATATGTTGAGTGTCAAAAGTTAGAAGAGTATGCTCTCTTACTATTTCTTTTAAACACTGAATTAGCAATCCCAGCCAATGTAATCAGAGAAGATAATGAAAGTGAGACAAAAGGATTAGAAAGAATAAGAATAAGCTGATATTTGCATAGAATATAGTTATCAACCGAAGAAATGAGATTCCACATGTAAACCAGCAGAACACTGATATATTTACAGTGATGACAAGATTTGCATAAAAATGGTTTCCCTACACTTGAGTAATATTACCAATATATGTAAATATCAATAGCAAAAAAGATACTCTTCTGTCCCTATAATGACAAAATATTACTGAAGGACAGAAATATGGAATCAATGAAGAGAAATAACACATCCATAGAGGAGAGGACTTAATTGCTGCAACAATGTTATTCTCTACATTGATTTATAAACAATGTAATTACAGTAAAATTCACAAAGGATTTTTCATCAAGCTAGACTAATTCCAAAATCAATATGAGAAAGTAAGTTATTAATAAGTATTACAGAGTGATATCAATAATATGCAAAGTAGTGATACACTAGCTTAAACCAGAAATTTGGGTCAGAAAAGACCCAAGTATTTGTGTTATAAAAGTGTATGAGGAGTGGGGGACAAACACTGTCTCTGCCAACCCTTTATTGTAGAGTATTCAGGGCAATATTTTACCAGGGCCCCAGTGACAGCTCTGTCTTGGTGAGTCACCTCTTTCATAGAATCTGGTCCAACACATGGCTGATGACTGATCTGGCTCCTCTAGTACCAGAAAGAAGCTACTGTGCAAGGGAACATCAGATGCTTGTTCCTGAAAAAGGACACCTCCTCTTATAAATTAGTAAACCAACATTCTAGTTTGTAGGTTACATCTTAGGAAATAACCTGATTACTGCAAATTGACACGAGTGAAAAGTACACTGGATGAGTTCCAGCCCTGAGGAGAAGCTGCAAGCGAGGTCTTTGATGAAGTGGGTCATGGGATGAGGATACTGAGAGAGCAGCACAACAGGGGAACTGAAAGGCTCACACAGAAATGCTATTTCCAAGGCACTCCTGCCTTGAAGCTGGAACTTCTTCACTTACAGTCTCTCTAGCTGTGCTTGGAGGAAGATGGAGCCAGGAAGGAGGAGGACATGGAATTTGAAACTAACACATCAACTAGCAAGGCTGCCACTAGTTCGCTTCTAAATGAAAACTATTCTGAATTCACCTGCTTATCTCCCTCTTCCTGCCCAACTATGAACTTGGAGCCAGCTTGCCATTCCTATCAGTGACTGCTCACTTTTCAGCTAATTCTTTAACCAATCAGTGTGACCCCCATTCTGTCTGCCACCTAGCTAGGAGTTTGTGGGAATAAGAGGGGTAAAGCAAATAATTTCAAAGTTGGGAAATACTTTGGAAGTTGGGAGAGAAGGAGAGGGCAAAAATATTCTCTCTCAAGTCATGAAAGAAATAGACTTTGAGGTACACTGATACGTCTACAAGATTAGGAAACACTTAGAGTGGTAAAATAGATACACTCGCAGTGGGACTCACTGAACACAATTTCTGGAAAGTGCTTTGGCATTGTGTTGTCAATATTTTAAACCACTGACTCAAGAATTTCCAGTCTGGAAATGTTTCATGCAGACAGTGCTGGGAAAGTCTGCTATACAAAGGTGTTCATTGTAGGGTCAGAACATCAATGAGCTAAAAAATAGAAAAATACCCTAAATATTTAACACTGAGAATAGCTTGGTAAATTATCTGTCCGTGAAAGAAATATTACAGTCATAACATTCACAAATGATTAACAACATGGAGGTTTCCTTATATTAAATGAAAAAAGTAGAAATAGAAAATATAGAGAGAATATGATCTCAAACACAAAAAGATTTCTCTAAGAAAAAAACTAAGAATTACAATCAAATGAAAATAGGCTTTTCCCCTAATAGTTCTAGCTTTATTGTCCAAATATCTGTCAAGCTCTTTGATTTGTGCTCTGGAAAGCTAGCACACTTCATGTTCTGCAACGTGTCTTAAATCCTTTTGAAAAGGCAACATTTTAAACCCTGTTTCTACTGACACTTCTGATGTGGCCACAGTTTTTAAGGGGTTGCTGGCCACGCCTCTGATGGCTGTGCAGAGTGGAGAGGAACCACAAGGACGGGCCCTTCTCCCAAGACCAGGACAAGTGGCACCCCGCCCCCACCCTGGGGCTCACCTGTTCTAGAAGCATCGAGATTTTTATTCCAGAAGACGTGCTATTTGCCAAAGGAATCTTTCACCATTTCAAAAACATCAAGAACTTCTGAAGTTTCCCAAAGCGGCTCATAAGTAGGAATTAAATTTTGGTATTTGGTGAGGACATAATGAGTCACCAAGGAGTTGGCTGTTCTTAAAAGTACAGTAGAAAGAAGCCCAGTCCTCTCTGGTGTCAATGCAGGCATCATCAAAACATCCCCCAGTTTATCACAAGTGGCTTCTTTGGCTACACAACAATGACTGTTGTATGCATCAAGAGAGGGCTTTGGGGATGACAAAATACTGGGGAAATCTTAGGCTTTCAGCATTGAAGTTTATTTTGAAATGATCTATATTTATTTTAAGAATGAACAGGATAAGATGCTCACTGACACTGCAGGATTCGTGTCCTGTAGTGATAAAGCACTGCTTTACTTGTGAAAGTAGAGCCCAAGGATGTCCTCTGAAGCTACAACAGTCTTTCTCTAGTCGTTTTCCAGCCTAAGTGTCCTTAGCGGGAACAATGATAGACATGCATAATCATGACCTCGGGACACCTCTGCACTAACCCCCATCAAAGCAAAGCTGTTCTAAATGTCACATCATGGTGGCCACAGGACAGTTGTACATGACCTGCCTTCCATAGCAGAATCCAGCCACCTGTGCTGTTTTGATAGCACACGACTTACTGCACCATTTGCTATAAAAATCAAAGCTTTTTCACAATGACAAACTTTAAAGTAACAGGATAAAAACTTTTCAAAATCTTTTTTTTTTTTTCATTGATATACTAAAAGCACACTTGTGGGTACTCCTGGTGTGTCCGTTTCCTAGAGCAGCCATGACAAAGTACCACAAATTGAACTTTAAACGCCAGAAATTTATTGTCTCTCAGTTTTGGAAGCTAGAAATCTGACATTAAGGTTTTGCAGGGCTATGCTCCCTCTGAAACCCGTGGGGGAGAATCCTTCCTTGCCTCTTCCTGGCTTCTCATGGTTTGCTGACTGACTTTCTGTGATGATCCCTGGCTTGCACAGTCTCTGCCTTGGTTGGCACATGGCATGCTCCCCTGGATTGCCTGTCTTTACGTCATCTTCCTAAGGACACCAGGTATATTGGACTAGAGGTCCACTCTACTTCTATATGACTTCATCTTAACTAATTACATCAGCAACCACCATCTCTCCAAACTAGGTCATATTCTAAAGTTCTGTGGGTTAGGATCTCAACTTCTCTTTTTTGCCATGACACTCTTCAACTCATAGCACCTAGGGAGGGTCCTTGGCTTCTGGATTTATGGTCCTATTGAGAAAAGGACAGCATAGGGACTCTGGAGCCAGAGAGCATGAAGCAAGGGTGCAGAGAAGAAAGTGAGAGTGAGACAAATGGAATTCACTTTGTGGCTTTGCCTAGAAGTCTGGGGGCACTGATCTCTCCTGGCTGATTTTGGCATGAGCACTGCAGTTACCACAGGCACCGCTTGGCCAGTTCCCAGCTAAAGTTCTACAGTTGGGTCCAGGCTGCAAGTGAAGTTTATGCCTATGTCCAGAACATTCTCTGCTGATGCCATATGTTTGAAAATGTCTGAATTTTGTGCAGAGACACACGAACGGTATTTTCATCAAGTGGAGTTACATAATTAGGGCATGGACTTGCATAATAATTAGCATGTGTAATTAGGCACAGACTTCTCGTCCTTTAATTAGACAATCAAGACATCTAATTACAAAATTAAGATGTAATTACGTGGCCCAAGATCTACATATTTCTTTCTACCCATTAGAGATTACATTTAGAAAATAATTCACAAAAACTGATGAAGAAATGAACCAAGAAGCAAGATTTGAGGAGGTTGGGGAAAGTGTTGAGGGAACTTGTGAGTCTTCTTGGGCCCTTTCCCTTTAGGTACAAGGGCAGTTATGTTAAAATATTATAGTCAATTTGAAAGAATAACTTTTGTACACTCTGCTGGCAACCTTTGGTATACATGCTAATGAAGAGGAATGGTGGCACGATTAATCCCTGTAAATCGCACGTGGCTTGAGTGTGATTTGTAATTACACTTGAACATGGACTCAAATGCTCTGTCCTGGGAATTCAGTCAAAGCTAATAATGTCCCCCTGTGGTGGAAACCCTGGTTGGGAGGGCTGTGAGCAGAACCAACCTTCCCTTCTGCCCTGGTTAGCTGTGGCCACTTTAAAAATAGACCCATTGCACAGATGACTTCCAATCAACAGCTACATTGGGTTGTCCTTTGCCTGAACAACAACATATTGGGTGACATGTTCTTATCTAAGTGTGTCTTATTGGATGGCATGAGGGAAAGGGGAAGGTCAAAGACTACAGGGAACATTCCATCTCTTGCCCGTGGTGCTCAGCGCAGTGGATGTTGTTTTAAGGTTTAGTCCTCCTTTGAAGCCTGGCTGTAGTGATACTCTTCATTTTTCCTGGCTCTCAAATTGAGATTTGGCAGATCTCTGCAGGATGCTAAACACCCAGTTTGATTCATTAATTTTTCTGAACTAACTGAACTTTTGACCTAATTGGCTGGCTGATTAGGGATTGCAGCCATATGTCCGGGTATTTTTTTTAAGCCAGTTCTGACTTTAACTGTGTTATCCCTCTGTTCCCATAAACTGTTGAAATATCCTAGTAATTCCAATGTTTTGACAGCCACACTGCACTTCTCAGACTGCCGCTTTCTCCTGGAAAGTGGCACAGAAATCTGTCGAGCCACGTTTCCTGATTTTTGGTTAAGAAAATATGCTTTCCATATGGTCGCAGGCCGTGAAAACAAAGATTTAAAGAGGTTGTAAGCAGTTGGTGACGAGGTCTTCTCTCCATGGTGTGTTCCCTTCCTCCCTAGTTTTTATTTTTCCCTATTAGGCTATGGAATGTGATGCGGAACAAATTATGTGCAGGGGTCAGTTTGGACCAAGAAAATACATGGACTTGCACAGGAAACTGATTTTTGCCAATGTTACTTTCTTTTGCCTTGCCTTCTAAGACAATTGATCTTGGTAGCTTAGAGGCAAAAGGACTGAACCAGTGAGAGGCACCTTGTGAAAACAATTTACTGGTAGAAATCTCAGGGGGGGAAGGGGCATTTGGATATATCATCTTTTAAAGTGTCTCCCAACTGTGGAACTTCAGGAGTCCACCTTCTCTAGCCATCACTCAACTAGAAGGAATTCACTGAGCTCTATGCCAGTCACCTACCTCTGGGCCTCTAGCTCTTCAGTCCTTAAAAATGATCAACTGGAAACTTCTACCTTCCAGACAACTCAAAAAAATCTAACTTCTCTAGGACCAAAAGTATGAATGCAAATTTCAGTTTCTTGCTTTTCAGTGTTTGCTTTTCTCCTCAGGTACTCCATGTCTGCATTTTCCAGCCTGGAGAAGGTGGGCATCAGACACCCCAAGCCTTCTCCTTTTATTGGAAACTTGATGTTTTTCCGCCAGGTAAGGGCTGTCTTCCATTGTTTTCCAACATAAGACGTGCTGCGCCCAGAGCAGGCTTATCCTGAGAAGCAGGGCCCCCATCTGGGTCACCCACCCAAGTGGTCTCTGAACGAGGGCTCAGTGCTGAGTCCCCCTCCACTTGAATGAATTCTTATTTGCCATGATCCATCTCTTATCACTCATCAGTATGCACTGAGTCCTGTTATCCATTCATTCATCCATTTGCCCCACAACCCAGTTGATTGTCTCAATGTGCCAGATTTGGAATGTTCAGAATACAGAATTTACATCTGCCTTCAAGAGTATGCATCAACTAATGGTGTCCTGCTCCAGAGGGGATATACCCTGGCCTGGATCAAGCTGCCTAGATGGTAGCTGTGGTTGTTCTTCAGAGGAGAGGAAGGTCCCAGCTAGGCTCATCTGAAAGACTTCCTGGAGAAGACAGTCTTCTAGGAGCAACAGCCACAAAGACAAGGAATCACAGACCGGGTGGGGAGTAACGGTGTATGTGACAGCACCAAATGAAAAGTCGGGCAGAGCACGACATGGCAGCCTGGGCTAGCTAGACGCCAAAGTTTGGGGAGCACTGAGAGAGAGGCAGGTGGGCAGATGACCAACAGTCTAGAAAGGCAAGTAAAGAACTATTCACATGCCCGTATCTGTGAACAGGAGAGAGACACATTAGTGGAAGATTATGCTGCAAGGAAGAGGGGTTTAGGTGAGGTCAACAGACCCCAACTGTTGCTGAAGTCTAGGAGAAAAGTGATGAGGGCTTGACCTCAGGTGGTGGTAGCAGTAATAGAGAAGGACATTGGGGGTCAGTAGCATCTCTTGTGACTAGGGGTAAAATATGCAGGAAAACTGAGTCCAAATTAAATCCACTGTGCCTCTAAGTAGTGGGCCAGGGTGGCAGGGAGAGTGGCCGTGAGTTGACAGAAATAAAAGGGCAGAGGAGAGCTGGTCTGGCGAGGCTCCTCTGGGGTACCAGAATGACATGCACGTGGGGATGAATGTCGTAGACTCAGGAGCATCGTAGACTCAGGAGCAGGACTCATCTCCTAAACATTACTCTTTTTGTCTCTCATTGGATTTTCTGAGGAGGCAGATGGTTCATTCTGCCAACTTATGGGGGGCTGTCACCAGACTCAACATCAGAAGCCAACAGATCCTGTAAGCGGAGCGTCAGTGAGCCAAACAGGCAGGAAGAGCCAAGCTGGTGATAGCCCTTCACGATGGCATCAGGAGCCCCCGCCTGCCCGAGAGGCTGGCCAGTGCAGGCCGGAGCGGGGCACTTATCTTCTTCCGTCCATCCTCTCCCCCTTGCAGTTTCTTTTCTATTCCTTCCTCCCCTTTCTCCCCCAACACCCCTTTTCACTCTGTGTCACTGCTGCCGTCTCACTCTTCCTAGTGCTTTTTAAAACACCTCCTCTCATCTCCATCTCAGGGGTGACCGATTCACAACTTAAAAAACCCACCAACAGCTCTCTCCTCCCAGCTTCCTGTGAACCCCCTGAAGCCAGAGAAATAATATATGTGTCAAAACAGAACAACAAACCAGACAGGAAATTAAATAAATTTCACATGTTTGGGGGAAGGGGCATTCTGCATTCAGCTGAGTAATTAATTTGGTATTAACAGTTTCAAGAAAACAGTGTAACTATCAATGTGAAGAGAGCCCTGAGCTCCTGCCTCTGGATTATTTCCACATATGCTCCTTTTCAGTTCGTCTTCCTTGTATGGACAAACCCTGCCAAGTTCTTTCTAGAACATAGTAATTTCAGAGACTATTTTTATATTCATATGAGCTTTCCTTGATATATAGCAAGCTCAGCCTGGGCCATTCAGTAGATTTAATGAGAATGGGAATAAGGTCTTTGACCTCTTCTATCCCCCAACTCTCTCCTCTCACCCACCTTTTATACATCCACCAATGAGTCTAGCATTTTCCACTCCCCCATTCCCATCCCAGCCCCAACAGATTTTCATGTATATTTCATTTCCACAACACGATGGATCTAGCAATTTCCAGCCCCTGTCTCTTATCTGCATGAACACGCCACCCCTCAGACACAGGATCCAGCATCTTCTGACCCTCTGGGTTTTCTTTCAGGTAGACGCCTTCCCATGAAGAAGCGTGTCTAGTGTTCTGTCCTACATAAAATTATTGTCAGTTCTTCTGTTTTGAAATGTTGACTTTAGTTAAAATTTAACTTGGATCATGAGCATTCAGAATTTATGATAATTTGGATAGATTTAGCAGAAGTTTACACATATAGTGGCTGTGAAAAGAGGCTTTGCCAAAAATAATAATAATATAAACCAAATTGCAGAGGGGAATGTTAACATAGTTGAGAAAGCAAATAGTGTTCAAATATTTTAGCAGCAATTATACATAAATAGTTTAAGTACAAAGCATCTCTTCTGTCCATTAGAGCACAGCTGACTGAGACTTTTCCTGGGCAATCGACTTTTTTTTTTAAGTTACTAGTTTATTCTAATATCTCCAAAGTACTTGAAAGTCATATAACTGCAATTCTTTTTTATTGTATATAGAATCGTGGTCTTGTGGCTCCAGAATACTTTATAGAACAAGTTTGCATACTCGAAATCTGTTTTCATCTTTTGCTTACTGCCGTGCTGTTCTCTGCAGGGTTTCTGGGAAAGCCACCTGGAGCTCAGGAAACTCTACGGCCCCCTGTGCGGGTAAGGAGAATTCCATTCTCTCACCATGGAATCTGATTTCTGCACGTTGAGTAGATATGGCACCAATGACAGAATGGGAAAGTTGCATTGTTTGTACCTGTCGAGGGTCCAAAAGACAACGTTCAGCAGCATAGGAGGGACTCCTGACCCGGACCTCAGACTGTCCAAAGGGGCACACCTAGCTAGCCTGAAAGAATGCCACGTGCCAGTCTTTCAGGCCCTGACCAGCTGGGTAGGGCCCTGGGTGCCTGCGCCATCTCTAACCCCTGGGCCCCAGGATGTGCTGCAGGGGACACAGCAGTTCTCCAGACCTTAGTCTAAGCTGCCTTGACCACTGTGTCAGCTCTTTCCCATGAACTTATGGAAACCTTATATGGACCGGTTTTGTTCAACTCTATGGGTACAGTTACCCATCGAGCTGCATAACCACGGTACCTGTTATCCGGCCCACTGCACGTCTGATAGTGAAGGGTGTGCTGCTGATCCTTACCCCAGGACCACAGTGCAGACAAGCACTGTCCTGGTATACTGGGACATATGGTCACCCTCATTCTCAGCCATGAAAAGTACTAGAGGCCTTCTTCCCTTTATTTTTCCTGAATTTTCCCTTCGGATGAGCTAGAGTATTTGCCTTTTTTAAAAAAGTAAAGTAATTCCAGAATCTGGAGAACAAACCCGTGGTTGGGCCATTCTGCAATGGCATGTGACTTGAGGCACGTCATTCTTATCTTATCTTTCCACACATGAGTCTAACCATGGCAGTCAGTTCTCACCAGCTTCTCCACACGTCTGGGGTAACTCGTTTAGGTGCAGTACAGTCCTGTGGTGTTCCTAATGTGCATCCAAGCACAGGGTCCAGGGACTTGAGCCCTTCATCCAGGGCTATGTGATAACTGCTCTTCCAGGGAAGATACTGAAAGGAATTGAATTGTCTCTGTGGAAATGGCCCCGCCAGGAGTTCTATGGTTTTGATCAAGTTCTTTTAAGCATTCTTTAATTTGTGATGTGACCGTGCCAAAATAACAAATTAAGGTGCTTTATAACCTGCTCTCTATTAGTTTGTCACTGCTCCCAAGTGGAGTGACTTAACAAATGATTGCGTGTGTAAGGTTTGGCTGGAAGTGACTAATGTAAGTACCCTTGATGAGGAAGCTCAGCCAGGGGGTTTGGTGCCTCCGCAGGTCCAGTGGGGAGGTGATTCAGAGCCAGGTTTAATGGGACAACTGCTCTATACACGTTTCATCCTCCTTGGAAGACAGACAAGCCCCAGCAGACTATTCCCAGGAATGGCAGAGGATAAGAGAGCGAGACCAGGGCCCTCCCTGGTGGTGCAGTGGGTTGAGCAACGCACTGTGAAGCAAACCGCAGTCACTGCAGCACGAGTTCAATCCCTGCCGCCGGCTGGGGAGGTGACCCACATGGTTCAGGCAGACCTCTCCTGCCTGTCCCGCTGCTCCCCTCAGCAGTGTGTTTCAGTCCATCTTCCTGTTCTGCCCCCTGCTCTGTCTGGTGGATTCTCTCACCTCCCCACACCTCTGGCCTGTACCCCAGTGCTTGTATGCATAAATAAATAAATCTTTAAAAAAAAAAAGAGAGAGAGAGCGAGACCAACAGCACAAGAGGCCTGTAGCATCCTGCTCATTATCTGCTGACATCCCATTGGCCAAACCCAACAGCAAGGCAGGAAACACTGTGCCATAGTGAGGCCAAAGCAGGTCACTTGCCACACCTGGCACTGAAGGAGCAGGCAGTACAAATATCTCTGATGGGTCACCAGGGAGACAGTGCATGTCTCTTAATAATAAGCAGTTCTACCTCTGTCTCTAAGACCCCTTTGTGCTTTGGTCTTTATTTACTTTTTTTTTTCCAAGTGCATAGCTTCTTGCATTCTGTATGCTAGAGGCTCAGTGAAGGCTGGGGCTGGGGGGTGCTTGGTGTGTGAACAGCTTTCCTTTCTCTTACTCTTGTGCTATTCCGACGCTTTTTAGAAGTTCTCATTCCAGCTCCTTCTTTCCAATAGTCTCATTCTGCAGTTGATTTGACGCTGGCCTTGGAGACTGTCCCAAGCCTTTCTGAGACACAGCACTGACTCAGAATGACTGTGGCTTCCCCAGAATAAGCAAGAGACCTCCCTGAGTTTGAGTTCTAAGAATCCCTTCCCTTGAGTACTTCTTGTACATATTTTCAGAGTAGAGCCCTTGGGTATTTTTAAATAATTTAAAATGTCAGATGAAGAGTTTAAAGGCCACTGTATTGGCTGGTGTATGGTGTGGCATGCTGTGTGTGTGTGTGTGTGTGCGTGCGTGTGTACATGCTAGAGAGAGAAAGAGAGAGTTGGTTTCCTTGACAATAGAATGTCCAATCAATTTCCCCTCCAAATCTAACTAAGTCAACACAATTTATCATTTTCATTTCAAGGAAACTTAAATCATAGAGAATGATTTCAAATGAGGTTGTAGAGATCAAAACTGCAATATCATCTCTACTCTTTGTTCCCACCTCTGGTGTAAAGGAAAAAAATGAAAAGTGATGGCATAATTTCTTCAGACAAAGCTCTCCATTTTTTTCTGCTTAAAAATAAAATGAACCATAAAATGCTGAGTTGTTCTTAAATGTGTCCGCTCCTGGATTTAAAGGCAATGCAGTGATATATCTGCGTCAGTGTCTGTGTATGTGCTTGTGTGTAGTCCTGTTCAAGCTCTGTAATCTTGATGACACTCAGTATGCTCACTTTTTAAAAGGAAAGGGTTGAGACACTCCACATTCAATTTTTAGTCTGAAGTGGACTGGCTGGATTTGACTGTTAGGCTTCCTGGTGTCTACCCCCTGCACTCCTCCATCTGAGAACTGGCCTGGGGTGCCTGCATCAAGCCAGCCAGCTTTGTGCAACAGTCTCTTATACTCATTAGGATGAAACTTTATAAGTAGGTAAACATGAAGACTGTACATAATTTATAAAGTATAAATAAGCAGAGAGAATAAAACCAAATGGACCCCTCTGCTACTCTCAGAGGCAACCTCCATCATCAACTTCTTAATACTCAGAGGATAACACATGACAGGTGCTGTTCTTTACCTTGCTTTGTTCATTAGTGAGATCTGGGCAATTGTCCCATCTCGAGACATTCATTCTTACTGTTAAATTGCTGAGGATCCCACTCTATGAATATTTTCTGATTTTTGAAAATTTTTCAAATTCACATCTTTTTCTCACATATAGAACGTCTCCATTTCTTGCAGCTATAAAGGCACTTCATGTTGGGCAGGTTATCCCTGAAACTTGGCTGGCATCAAAACAGGATAGTTAACCAGCATTAAGTGGATAAAATATTTACATAGCACAGCACATTAAACTTTAAACAGCAATTAAACGACATAAAAATAGGGCAAGACACCCAGGCTACTCGTTCAGACTCAGGTGTCCATGTCTCACCCGACCACTGGCTAAGTTTCAATGGCAGCAGAGGCAGCAGGCAGGCAGTTGCTTTGGGGCACGCTGAACACTGTGCCCTGGAGCACATCCTGACCATACCCCATGTCAGGAACTACCCCGTTTGCTCCAAGGGCCCCGGGGGTGGGGGGGGTCTCCTAATTCTAGAATGGCTGTTCCAGCTGATACAAAACAAAGACAATGTATGTAACATGCACCCTGCAGGGACAGTACCTGGCAGGGCATGCACTGTGACTTCTGCCACAAGTGGTCCTCATGACTTGTCACTGCCACCCTAGATTTTAGATTGGGCAATTCATCAGTCTCACAGTTGACTGCTGCTTCCTATGTGGTGCTGTTACGGGTTAAACTGGATGCAGACAGCAACTACTGGCTGTAACTGACTCACATGCAGGCTTCCCCCATACTAGGAAAAACATCTTGTATCTATCTATGCCTCCATGGTGAGGAGAAGTTACTACACTTGTATTTTCTGGATGTATTCTGATTTTTAAAATAAATTCTCAATGGATGAATACCTTTTCATTTCATAAATACTGCGATGAATATTTTTGAATATATATGTTGCTTGACTGTGGGATAAATTCCTAGAAGTGAAATTACTAGGTCAAGGATAATCTACACTTTAATTTTGATAAATATTATTAAATTGCTCTTTCTAGGGATTATATCACTTTATACTCCCATAAATAAGCATATGACAGCAACTGAGTCCCTCACAGACGGCCATTAAAATGTGTCGTCATAACTTTAAATCTTTGGTACTTTTAATTTACATTTCTGTAATAATGAGCAAGTTTTGTATCTTTTCATATGTTTTAAAATGCACTGTACTGGGCCTCCCTGGTGGCACAGTGGGTTAAGCAACACACTGTGAAGCAAACAGCAGCCACTGCAGCACGTGTTCAATCCCTGCCATCAGCCAGGGAGGGGACCCACATGGCATAGCAGACCTCTCCTGCCTCGCCCACTGCTGCCCTCAGCAGTGTGTTTCAGTCAGTCTGCCTGTTCTGCTCCCCACTCTGTCTGAATCCGCTCACCTCCTGCGACTCTGGCCTGTCCCCCCAGCTCTTGTATGCATAAATAAATCTTTTTAAAAAATTTTTAAAAATCCACTGTACTTTGTTTTCTGAAGACTCCTTTGCCACTTTCCTACTGGGTTATTTTTCCAAATTTACTTGCAGATGCTCTTTATATATTAAAGTAGTCCTTTATATTATATATATAGTAAGTATTTTCTCTTTCTTGTCTTTGACTTTATTGTATATTTATTCCAATCAGAAAACATTTGTTTTTGTGTTGCTGAATTTAATCAACTTTAAGTATCTACATTTCATATCTTACTCATAATAGCTTTCTCCACCAAGCATAAATTTTTGAACGTCTACTTTTCTAGTGGTTTTTATTTTGGTTAAACATTTTAGATACTTGATACATCAAGAATTGACTTGTGGGTAAGAATGGAAGTAAGGATCACCTTATTTCTTCCAGATGGTGGTGTTCCATCTGGAAAGTCATCTTTTTCCAACTGATTCATAATGTCACTTTCCTTATGTATTACTTCCTATAAGGATCTCTGATTTCTCTGCTCCATTTCTCTGCCTACAGATCTGCCATGCAGATCACTCATTTGGAGATCATGCACATAGGTCCTTCTTGTACTTAAGAGCAGGAAAGTGTCCTAAGAACATCTTTGCAAGCATTAGAATCTGAATCTCCCTCTCTCCCAAGAACTTTGGGTCCTGCACAGAAAAAGTCAATTTAGCAAGCAAGTCAGCTTTCAGTAAAGGACCTGGCACTTAGGTGCAAAGTTCACACCCACAGGAGGTAGAGGCATCTCAGATGTCTCCAACTTGGAAGTTTTTAGCACCTCCAAGTGAGTTTTTTTATTTAATTAGTTAGCATGCATGAACTAATAGCACCTTGTCACCAGGCAGTGGGGAAGTTGAGAACTTTGGGATACATATGAAAAAGCATGTGACATCAGCAATGAAAACAATAAGGTTGTTTCAACATTTTTTGAAAGCTCAGCGCCCCGCTGTGCCATCCATGAGGAGCATGCATTTGGGGATGACTGAGTGTGAAAATGTCTCATTAAGTGATCTTCACCATCATGCTGATGCACTAGTTAGATGAGGGTGAAAAGCAGCATAGCAATGGTTTACTTGAAAGCAGCCAGCTGGTGATGTCAACAAAATGAGGGAGCATTGCTGGCTACTCCCAAAACTCAGATCCCTGGGAATGAAAGAATGCTGAAGGACTCAGCCAGTTTCACTCCCAGGTCATGTGGTTGTTCTTGGACATAGGAGACAGGACACACCCGAATAAGCCGGATTAGAAAATGTGGCAGAGGATGAGTGGTGTGGAAACTATTACTGATATGCTCAAGAAAAGACAAGTATTCAGATTCACCCTGCACAGCAGATGGGGGAGGACAGTTTTCATTTTTAACCTGGATTGAGCTTAACAGAATCACGGATGTTGAAGAATGGAGGGGCTATTTCTAGGGGGAATGGAGGCACAGTTGCAGAAGAGCTCGAAGGCACCAATATCTAGGAGTGGACTTTGGTTTCTACTGCTGCTAGGAAGTGCAAGCCTGAGCATAAGACTCACTCACCATTTGACCTAAGCATGTGACTCAGTTGTAAGAGGAACTGATGTCTTCTCAAATCATTGAAACAATAGACCATTTCAGCATCCTTGAAACGACAGAACTAAGTACAAGTGTCCTAAGTTATCCTAACATTTCTGACCATGAAGCCAGCCTGGGAGCACGTTTGGGTTTTCTTTATACAAGTTGAATCTTTCTTGAAAGTGTTGAGACCAAAGCTGAGAATCACCAGTTTCATGTGAGTAACGTTAGCTTGGAAACAAAATTAACACAATCCCTGATGGTCTGTCTGTCCTAACTACCGACAGCCACCCAATGAGTTTAATACCATTGGTCAAAACAGATCAATCACAAATCTATTTTGACCTAAAAGCACATTTAAATGTGTGTTTAGTAGACTGTTACAGCACTGGGGAGGGGGAGTTTTCTTTTATAAAAACCCTGACACAATGGGCCAATATTTTTAGAAAACTTTTGAGAACAGGAAGAAAGTTGTCAGTGAGAACATACATGCTAATGGTCACCAATCCAAATTTGTAGTATAGCACAATAGAATTACCAAAGGAACAGACAAATAGGCAACTCAGATCAAAAAAGGGTCACAGGAATTCTACTAGAATCTCTCTTTTCTTGAATGAAACTTTAATAGACTCTTCATGTCTCTTGTATACTCAAAGGTGAATTTATTACAAAGCTTCCACTCTTTCTTATGCTTTAAGACCAACTTCTTTCGAGTCTTCATCCAAAACCCTTCTGAAGCTCACCCAGTTTTTCTAGAACTCTGACCTCTTCCCTTACCTAGTTACTTCACACCGCCTCATTCTGTGACCTCCTGTAGGTGATAATGGCTGCAGATCTTCTATTTTTTTTTAAGATTTTATTTATTTATCTTCGCATATAAGAACTGGAATGCAGGCCAGAGGTGCTGGGGGGGTTGAGCGGACTCACCAGAGACAGAGTGAGGAGCAGAACGGGCAGGTGGACTGAAATACACTGCTGAGGGGAGCAGTAGGCAAAATAGGAGCAGTCTGCTGCCAATGTGGGCCAGCTTCCTGACCAGGGATCGAACTCAGGCAGTCTCAGTGTACCTTTATAGTACTAAGACTTAGGCCCTAGGGATGCCCAGTGGCTGTAGATCTTAAATGCTTCTGCTATCTATGTCTTTGTAACCCACACCCCATCAAGAACTTACATTAATTTCTCTTCGTTGGGTAGGAAAACATCAAATAGCACATCACCTTACACTAGAAAACCAGGGTTCACATTCCAGCTCCAACTCTCTTTCTATGCACCAGTGACTTCTAATTACTTCCCCTTTAGGAGTATCGTTTTCTCAGATGAAAAATAAGGGATTTGGACTAGATCACTGACTTTGACACTATTTAATTATGATCCTCAGGAAATAACATATTTTCACATTGTGATCCAGTACACGCATCCTGAAGTAAAAACTAAAAACTCATCTCTTCTATTTCATAAAATCAAAACAAAACAAATATAAGCTGGTCACCACCCACTAAATTAATTTAATTATCAATTATTATGACTAGTTGATAATTATCTAAATATATCTAATATATAAATCCCACATGAAATCTAAAACTGAACCTGCAACAAATCAACAAGTTGTTCAATAGAAAATGCAAACTAGAGCTACATGACATAGTCAGGAATCACAGTACCTTTACTGAAGCATCTTCCACCTGGATTTGCATGTAAATAACCAGAAACTCTTATGCATAAAACATCTCAAAAATTGTACACATCAACCAATTCTTATAGCCCTTAAACCTAATTAATAAAGAATGCAAATAGTATCCCTATTCTATCCCAAAAGAAGAATGACAAACCACCTTAGATTTTTACTATTTCTCAAAAAGCATTACTAAATTCAAAGTAACCAATTCCCAATTCACATAGAACTTAGTTCCTCTTTGACCCCTATTTTGTGAGCAGGGAAACTTTTCCTAAACAAGTTCTGGGAATCTTTTAAAAAATAGTTTTAAATCTTGTTACTCACATAGGGCACAAGGCCAAATCATTGAAATGTCTAAGACAAATGAACTCTAGCTAGAGTATACACTTTCAAACAAAAACCACACACCACATACATGCTGAAATTCTACAGTTTGAACAAAGTTTATCTTAAAATGGAACATATTCTCTTTTCTGCCCCAGGACTCTTAAGTCTTTGAGAATTGGGCTTGTTTACGATGCATTCCAGCGATGGCTGGTCAGTCTTAGTGTAACGTTTCTGCAGCTGTGCACATGAAGTAATTCCTAGCAAGGGACTGCGAGGTTTTATGATGCCTACACGCCTGGGGCAGATCATAGAAACTTAACTACTGAAATAACTTCCTTGGTTATTCTTTGCCTCTCAATACCATGCTGCTAACAACTTCGTCCCCATCACGCCCCCAAACTGCAAGAATTTGGCAACCCACTATGTGATGTCTTTCACTGCGGGTAAGGCTCTCAGTTTATTGGCTAGTAGCTATAGGCCTGATTCTCTGATATGTTCTCCAGGCTCCCCACATTAACCACAAAGGAGGTGCTGTCGGCAGATGATGCTATTTTTTGCCTTTGCTTAAAGAGGAACCTACTAATCTTTGCCCAGAGCCCCTGGTCTATCACCACATGTTAGGTGGACGTGGTGAGTGTGGTTGTTTGTGTTCCAACACCCACCAGCCCTCTTGATCCTGCACATGCTACAAGGGAAGTGAGCATTAGGGCTGACTGCCCTTCACAGCAAGTCCCCAGGGGGAGAACATCCAGGTCCTCTCTGGATAATCCCCCTCCACTTTCTCCATTGCCTCTCCCTCTCCATCCAATGCTTGTGAACCACCGGAGACATAATGTATGCCACTTCCTTTGAAGCTTGTCCATAACTCTTCAAGGATTCTTCTCTTACTCCCTGCCATGCTGCAGGATGGCATGGCCACTGGATCCTTCCCCAAATCTCAGGCCTCAAGACTCTTAGCTGTTTTGCCCAAAGTCTTAGACTTCTCTGCTAGATTTGGGAGTTCACCAGACCCTTCCAAGAGCAAGAAGCCACAGCTCTTTGTCCTCCTTAGCCTGGGTGCCCAAGTTGCTGCTTTATGTCCAACCTTGAATGGATACCTTGCATTCTGCATTCTGCCTCCTCTAAACCCAACTTTCTTAACGAGCATCAGGCTCAGAGCTGGAGAACCAATTGGATGCCCACAGGATCAAGCATTCATGTGAGTAGGAGGAATGAGTCTTCACGCTTCTACAACATGGCCAGGGGAGAAAGTCCTTGCCCCTGGCCTGTGGGGTTGGTGATTCCCTTGCTACCAGTCAGGCCCTGGTGTGGAGGAAGGCCTGGAGGATATTAGACTGGAGCACATTTTCTTGATTGTGATAAATAAATACAACATAAAATTCACCACCTGAACCATTTAAGTGTATGGTTTAGTGGCATTAAGTACCTCCCCAATGTTCAACCCTCATGACCACCCACCTCCAGAACTCGTTTCACTCTGAAAACCCGAATGATGTTTCACTGCAGGGACTTGGCACAGTGTGTGTATCCAGCCACTTGTTAACAGACACTTGGGCTGCATCCACCTGTGGGCTCTTGTGAATACTGCTATGAACACAGGTGTACAAATATCTCTAAGATCTTGCTTCAACTCTTTCACATTTATATCCAGAAATGCAACTGGGATCAGAGGGTAATTATATTTTTAATTTTTTGATCACCCGCCATACTATTTACCATAGCAATTGCACCATTTTATGTTTGGAGAAACTTTTACAGCAATGCTTGTGGTTGCTCTCTTTGACCATAATTGAGTGGTCATTACTTCTTGCCTTCAAACCTTTGACAGTGAACTCCAGAAAAAATTTACCCTCTCTTTGTGCTCTGGAACCCATCTGGTCAATGTGAACCACGCATTTTTGATTGCAGGGCATGGCCCCAGCGCCCTTGCCCCAACTTCCTGTTGACTACAAACCACTGAGAACATTCTTCACCAGACTGGCCCTGTTATCAACAAATGCTTGTGCTATGCCATAAATTCAGTTCATTTGAACAAATTCCCAGTCATTCCCACCCAAAGCCTCTTTTTCCCTTGCTGGGCTTTTTTCTGCCGAATCCTCTACAATTTATGTGTTTGCTTTTTGATTCTGCTTTCATCCCCCTCTGAGTTTCCTCTTTCCCACCAGATCACGGTGGCCTCTCATATGCATCTAGTCATCTCTGTCTGGGACTGTTGCTGACTTCCACTTTCTTGTTTACTGGGCTACATGTCTCCTGTGCCCCCCCTGGCACACCCCTTCAATCTCTGGGCTTCCTACCCCCAGCGATTTGTCTAGCTCACATCCTTGCTATTTGTAGCTGATGAATTTTCCTTCTGTGTTTCTTTGCACCATTGGCTATTTCGTGGACACATGTCCCGGTTTTGTGACTGCTGGCTGCAGGAGGTGCACTGAACCCCACAGTTTGCACTCATAGAGAAGGGTCAACTAGCTCCCTACTCCCCAATAGAGAAGAGGTAGGTCGCTAGTGGAGAAGAACCTGCTTGGGCCCATAAGCTGGGAGAAAGTTTAAAGGTTTTGGCTGAGCGGGAGAAAGGGAGCGTAGAGACCAATGGGTGTGAGGCCCCCCACAGAAGGAATGTGGGACGTGGCAGGAGAGGAGGAAGACCTAAGAGATGGGGACAAGGATGTGGGCTGTGTGAAGGCAGCTGCGTCAATGCAGAATTGAGGAAGGAAGGTAGGGGGCAGGGGGAGAAAGAGAGAATTTTTAATAAAGAAACAAATAAACAACCATTCTAATGGTCTGGGCAGACAATAACGGTGATCTGGATCACCAGAAATATGAGGGGAAGCCGGGAGGATGCTACATAGGAAATGACCCGCAGCTGCGGGACTGAACCACACGCTTGATTATGAAGAGTAAGAGACCGGTCCATGCTGATCACTGATGCAGGCTTAGAATCTGGGAGAGAGAAAGGCCATCCCCACCAGGAGGAGGAGGTCAGACACGCCAAAGGGGAGAGTTCCATCTCAGCCAGCATCCACTGGAGCTACAAATGAGACACAGGGGCCCAGGTGACCTTAGGAACAGAGCAATGCCCTCTGACCAGATTAGCAGGGGACAGGGGGGTCACAGATGTGCTTGGGGTCCGCCATCTCCTGCCTCTCAGCCTTTAAGAACATAATGTGGCATTTCCCAGCAGTAATTAGTAATTACCTCCATCCTAGGGGTGTGTGTGTGTGTGTGTGTGTGTGTACCTGCTACATGTTTTGCATGTTTATTTATCACCTTAGATCCTCCTTACCTTTCTCTCATTCCCTTCCAATCCCCACTGACAGTCATTCTGTGGTGCTTCACGTGTGGGGGTTCTGGAACATGTTCTCACAAACTGTACTCCCGCTCCGTGTGCATTATCTTGAGCTCATGCCGTGGCAGCATCCTCAAGCTCCTTCGGGTCTTTAATTGTTTCCCTGAGCACTGTGCTTTCACATAGTGTTCCCACTGAATCTGTTGCTTTAAAATATGACCTCTCACCCCACAGTGCACTCACCCTCTTTCCCAGAGGGCCTCCAGCAAACAATGCTGCGGTGGACATTCTTGTGTGGGGCCCTTTGTGGGTTCCACGCGTAACATGGCTGTTTCCAGCCATGGAACTGGAACGAGTGATGTAGTCATCACCTTTAAAATCTACCCGAGCGCCTGCCACCTCACAGGTCTATATGAGAATCAAAGGAACGACCCAAGCCCCCCACCATCACAGCCCAAGTCTCAGGTACCCTGACACTAAATCTTGTGGGTCAGTGGAGCTTTGAAAGGCTAGGGAGAGGGCTGACGGGAGCCCTCCCCCAGCCACAGTGGGGTTAGTTCCACTATCCCCACAAGGTCCTTGGAAAAGCTGGGAGCCGCCTCTCTGGCCTTTATGCCACCCTACGGGTCCTCCATCCTCTCACCTCTGCCTGGCTAGCGGACAGCTCCAAGGCGGTGCCCCCACCTGTCAGCTCCTCAGGCCTCTGTTTCCAGCAGAGAAATGAGAGAGCTGGCTAGAATGATCATCTTTTCATGCTGGCATACTACGATCTGTGCTCTCATAGTTTTTTCCTCTGCCTCTTGCTTCTCCCAACCATGTCTAAAATTCTTGCCATTAAATTCTCCTATTTTCAGAATCACACATCTGGACTTCTAATACCTGGCCCAGGTCAGCAATCCTCCTTGGGTCCTAGGGACGCTCCCCTGGCCTCGTGGTCATTTCAGAACTGATTCATAGCCTGAGTCCACATGCTGTTTGGGGAGAGGAGATTCTGCTCTATCTTTTCACACAAATACATGTCCTGTGTGCTTGCTAAACACACACACACACACACACACACACAGAGCTCCCTCCAATGCCCGAGATCTCCATGCCTGGGCATAACTGTGTGGGTGCAAATATTCAGGGACGGTCAAATGACTATTTTAATGTTTCTTTGTCCCTGCGGTGCCATCGAACTATTTATTTAGTAGCTTGATGCTGTTTGCATCAACAACTTTGCCTTATAGGCTGTTCTTCATGTTTATGATTCTTACTGTGAAAAAATTGCTTGCCTAACATCTGTTCTGAATTTGTTTTTTTCTTTATTTTTATTTATCTATTCCCTATTGAATTAAATTTGCACCAAGGACAGTAACTTGAATTGGAATCTTCAGTGTCCTTCAGGACTTTTATACACTTCAATACATCTCTTAATTACTCTTTTTTTTATTGTTATGAGCTATACATGTACACCCATGCTCACACAGGCAGATTGGTTTGTAGCTTACTTCTGCCTGTCCCCCTCTGGGGAATACGTTTTATTAACTGAATAAATTAAATGGGCGGGTATATCCAATAGAGAGGTTTATCGTTATAGGTTTGTTTCAGATCATTTTCCCCTTTGCTGCCCAATTCCCTCCTTTAGCCATGGCTCTGTTCTAGAGAAAGCTCTGCTGTAGCTTGATGTAATCAGAACTCACCAGGACAGGTGGGACCACTGTCTTGCAGATGGAGAAGCTGAGGGCTAGGGGAGAAGACAGCTTCCTGCCCTAGAGCCATGAGCCCATGGAGAGGGGAGCACAGCTGGGACCGACATCTCCTGGCCTCCAGGCCTGGGGTCTTTCCTGCTAGGATGCTGCCACCCAGCACGCATGTACTGATAGGTTCCCCCAGGGCAAGTTTGCTATGGGTGTGGCTGGGGTGCGCTGGGTGAGGGACATGCAGGAGATCGTCTGGGGGCAGGGCAGGTCCCAGGAGGACCTCCACTTTCTCATGGACTCCCCTGATATAGTCCTGGTTCTCTGGCCTGACCAGTGTAAACTTGGACCTGAGTCCTCATTAAACATCTGCTCTTACCACTCTGAAATCATCGTAGGGACTGACCAAGCACAGTCCTAGCAGTAGCCAAGTAGGCCCCTAAGGCCTGCCTTTCCACCTGATACCTGGGAGTTCTACCAGTGTAGTGACCTTGACATCCAGACTTGAGGACCCAGCCCAAAGTCACCATATTCTAATCCTGATGCAAAGCTCTTTCTAGCCTCAGTCCTTCAGGGACAAGTGTCTCCCTCCTTTATGATTTCCCCACACTCATGTCTGGTGGGTATGCATGCTTCCAATGGCACAAAGACAGAGAGGATGGATTCCCCGGTTCTGGAAAAACTCACAGCTGCTCCCATGGCAGACCTGGCCTACCCAGCAGATTTTCAGCCTTCACTGTATGGGTACCACTAAGCTGAGGTAGTGGGAGAAACCATCTCTCCCCACCAAAGAAATCTATCAACCTTATCTCTTTTCCTGAAGAAATTTGACATTTGATAGAAGAAGCACAGATTTGGGCAAGTTGCAAAAGGCTGGCAGGTAGCAAGATAAACTATATGACTGAACAGATGACCTGAAAGCCATGAATTGGGTAGACTCATGGGCCACTGAAGGCTTCTGGAGGGGGCAGTCATACTTGAGCACAATCTTGAAGGGTGAGAGACAAAGAGATGAGGAGGAAGAGGACGGAACAGTTCACCTAGTAGACATATCAGCAAGAGACCATGGGGTAGGGATGGCTGAGGAAGGGAAGTCGATTGCTGGAGATGAAGGTGCACTCCAGGTTGCCATCACCTGACCTTGGAGGAACTGACAACCAGCAGCTCTCTGTGGGCAGCTGGATAATGTGTCCTCCTCTAAAGGGAGATTCGAGGAGCAGCATATCTTGATGTCGCTGATCATGGAAAGTTGGATTCAAATGAAATCTTTGGCAGAGTCACTGGGTTGAATGGGGAGCAATCTGAGAGTCTGTGTGTTCAGCCCAGACAGACCTGTGACTCAAGCATGCTGGCCACAAAGGTAGGCCCACCAGCAGGAGCCAGGGGCAGACCTGCAGGAGGCTGCCTTCTGCACAGCAGTGGAAGAGAAGGAGAGAGAGTGGGTCATGAGCTTAGGATAAGCAGAGAACGCAAGATAAAGGTGAGCAAAGAGAAACAGGGCCCAAGCTTCCAAGTCTGGCTGCAAATCTACCTGTAGCACTGGAAAGTCAGGAGGGTAAAAGTGATTTGCAAGAACTAGCAAGGTAGATGCAAGATTATCCTTCGTTTATAAATCCTTCCACTGCTCACTTCCTGGGGATGCAAAGGAAAATGAGACAGGGCTTTGTCAGCAAAGATTCACAGAGAAAGTCTGTCAATAAATACAACGTAGTGAGAGGCAAGTCGGTGGAGAATTGGACCAAGTGCTATGGCGACTGCAAGGAGAGATGAATCTGAGGTTTTCCAAACTACCAAGATGGAGATCGGTACAGCACAGGGTAAATGTGTGCTGAGGATGGCACTTTAGAGCAATGCTCCAAATCTGGGGAGATCCAAATAACCCTTAATAACAACAGTGGAAGGCTGTGGTTTCCAAAATGTGTGCCAAGGCACACCCCAGGGTGCCACAGTGAACTCACAGGGACTTCCTGGGATATTTTAAATATTCATGGAGAACAGAGAGACATCTGTTGGTCATTGTAAGAACTACTTTCAACATACGTCTAGTCTCCTTTTCAAATGTTCACTAAGTTTTTAGGACAAAAATGCTTATTAAGTTATTTGGCTAGGGCCTCCCCTGGTGGCGCAGTGGGTTAAGCAACACACTATGAAGCAAATCGCAGCCACTGCAGCACGAGTTTGATCCCTGCTGCTGGCCAGGGAGGTGACCCACATGGCGTAGCAAACCTCTCCTGCCTGGCCCGCTGCTCCCCTCAGCAGTGTGTTTCAGTCAGTCTGCCTGTTCTGCTCCCCGCTCTCTGTGGTGAATCCTCTCACCCCCCCACACCTCTGGTCTGTGCCCTAGTGCTTGTATGCATAAATAAATAAATCTTTAAAAAAAAAAGTTATTTGGCTATAACTGCTTAAAAATGGGACTATGAGATACCTCTTTTGGCCTAGGGAAGGCTATGAAAACTTACTAAGAGCACTGTGAATTGAGGAGGTGTGGAGCCATTTCTGGGCCAGACTTCAGATCAGGTGGAAGAGGAGTAGGCCAGGGAGAGACGTTACTGGTTCCCGTAAGGTCCCCTTGGGGCCAGGTCAAGAAGCGTGGACTTGTTGCTTCCAATGATGGAGAGACAGTAGAGGCTGATGAGAGGGGGCAACACAGCCCGCTTCTATCTTATGAAGGAAGACTGGCCTAGAGCTGGGAGTTGGTGTGATGAGACTACAGCAGCGGTCCCAGGGAGAGACATGGGTCCCGGCCCAGTGGCATGGGGGTAGGCACTGGCTCCATCAACATCTGGGACCTCCTCCTGGTCCAGCAAGGTGGGAACAGCGCTGGCAAACACTGACAGTGAGAGCAGATGGAGGGGTCCAGTAAATCGGGCTAGGTGGCAGCACTGATTCTTAGGGTGATGGGGACAGGGAGCACGAGGCCTATTTGTGAAGACATCCAAAGGACTTGATGATGACAAACCAATGAAGGGTTCCAGGAGTGGTCTGATCTGGTTTGCATTTGACAACGTCCCAGGTGGATAAACACCTGGCCCATGGGTTGAGAGGCAGCAGGCCAGGAAGGCAAGGCAGGATGATGGAGACAGCTCTGGGCATGAGATCTGAAGTCTGGCCCAGAAGTGAAGGATGGGAGACCCCAGCTGTGCAGAAAGACAGGAAAAAGGGGCTGACCAGGCCCCAGGCCTCCCCTCCCCCTCAAAAAGGGACAGGACTGCTGTAGGGCTCAAAGCCTATCCAGATTTGTGGGTTCTGCGAGTTCGGGCTCAGCCCCAGGGTCACCCTCACATGCAATGTACTCCCAGCTCCCAGTGGGAGACAGCAGTTCCAGACAACAAGGATCGTGACTGTCACTAACTCCCAAAGAAGGGTGTCCAGGCAGTCCGCTCTGCCTCTCAGTCACTCAAGCCCCTTGCTCCAACAGTAGATGGAATAGAAGATGCTAGAAGAAGCCGAGCAAGGGAGAGATCGCCACATTCCCACACCCGCACTCTTTCCTCCGCACCTTGCAGGCTGCCCAGCCAGAGGGCAGACTCCATAAACGCCAAATGTCCAGTGTTCCCAACACTGGCCTTGTTCTTAGCTTTTCTCTGAACACTCCAGAGTTTCAGACACTCACTAGTGGGATGTCCAGCTGTCTCTGCCCACCCTCCCCCCAGAGCTTCCTACCACCCCCGCGTCCACAGTCCAGGCAGAGATAAAACTGCTACCGCCGCCGGGATGTACCATATGCCTGGTGCTCAGCAGTTATCAGGGCAGCTGACACCCTCATCCATTCTCCAGTCTCTGCCTGGAATCCAGAAATCTCCACACTCCCATTCAGATCCTTTCCGCTGATGTTGAGGAGTAGGCGGTTCGGCATGTTGCCTGCTCTCCTGGGGGTAACTCTCACCCATGCCCTACAAAGCGGTACTGCGGGGTGCACCCCTGCCCCAGAGAGTGCAGGGTTCCTTCACTACTGACAGGGAGGTCATTACCACCAGCATTTACATGAAGCTTCACTGTGGACACAGCACTCTTGTATTTCCCATCTGACCCTCGTAACAGGCTCTCTCATCAAAGAAACTGGCTCGAGAAGGTTGTGGTTTGTTCAAGGTGACACAGCTGTGAAGTCTCAGGGCAGGACCTTGAACCCCAGCTCTAGCAGCTGTGACGCTCCCAACCCCCACCTCCACGCTTGACAGATACATGGGGCCCATCCAGGGGCAAGTCCCCCAACACCCTTTTTCCTTTTTCTTATTACAAATGCCACGTGCACTTATTATAAGCTACCAAAACATTAGACAAAGACATCCAGTGGAAAGTCAAAGTGCCCCCCTACTTCCAGACATCTACACTGTTAAATGTCTCTTCCTCCATATTTTTTCCAGGAATATTATGAACAGGCCCCAACTTAGTGCCTGACACAGAATATGTGCTCAGCCAGGATGCTTGCTGAATGAGCTAATTAATAGTAAGATAGACTGTTATTTACTTATAGAACTCTGTGTACTTTTTACAGCATGCTTTCCATTCGGCTGTGTAACTTGGACTTCTCTGCGTGTCAGGGATAAACAGTCTTTATAGCTAGATCACCCGGGCAGGGCAGGCCTTCTGGAACAGGGCCAAGCAGCCCACAGGCTAACACCAGAAGTCTACTCAGCCTGGGTGCCCAGAATGCAGTTGTGAACTATTTTGGTAGAACAGACTGGTCAGTTGGTTTTTTTTTTCAAAAAAAGAAAACTACTAATTAAGCAAGTCAAACAAGGGTTATTTTTGTCTGCACAATACTTCACTGATTTGCCTAAATTTTCTCTTCAACCAGGTGCTTTGGAGTTGAATAAGCAAATTCTTATGTGCATAAATAAATATGAATGAGTAATTGGCTACGAATGCTTTGCCCCCAAAGGTGACCGTCTACACCTCTGGATTAGAGAGAAGCCAGCCCTTACCTTTGTAATTGGGCTTAGGGGGTGGAGGGGTGGTGGTGGGGGCCAGGGTTCTGGTCCATTAAGCAAGCAGCTGCTCTGAATTCCCACCTTTAAAGAGGCTACATACACAGCTAGAAGCCTGCCTGTTATGAAAAGTGGGCGTAATAGCTACCCATCCATTTTCTAGGAGGTTGAAATGAGTTAACGCAATACGTTTCGAACAAGGCCTGGCAGGTAGTAAACAATGGTTGTTACCCCCAAGGTTCTGAGAAGGGGTCCTCAATTCTGAGTGATTTCAATGACAGGCGGTCCCTGCACACTCTACAGAGAGTAGACTTAAAATGCAGAGACCAACATTTAATTTTCATTTTAATTCTAATAGGGATTATAGGATCAGACGCTGAGTAAACTGCAGGATTGCCTAGTTTTACTCCTGTGTTTCGCAGGCCGGGAAGCTACCGAGCTGGCCTAAGATGGTGCTGAGTGATGGCAGGGCTGCCTGGCCCCAGAGCTTTGCAGCAAGTACCCATCCTGGGAAGCAATTAATACACCAGCTTGCATTCAGACCAAGGTACAAAACTGCGGTCAGCCCCTCTGGGGCAAGCACCTTTCAGAGGCAAAACAGTATGGCTGGCGTGCAAGGGTTGCGCAGGGAAAGGGAGGACGTCTACATTTTAAATGAGATTGATCCAACTCACCATCCTGAGCACCAGCACCGGAGTTGCCGCAGGCATCTGGTCTTTCCTGGGCCTGGTACTTCCTCAGTTCTCTTTAATCTCCACTTGGCTCCGGTCAAACCTTCTGCAGACAGCTCTCTCCACGGAGGTAAAAAACTACCTACTGCCTGTGTCCAGCAGATTCACCTGGTGTTCTTTGCCAAATGCACTTTCACAGCATAACGAACGGGTTGTAATGAAATTCTGCTGTAAAAAAAATACATATATATGATCATGAAAACTAAAAGAGTGACATTAATTGATAATTTTTTTTTTTTTTTTTTTTTTTGCTAAAGTATCTTCCTGTGTCAGGAAAGTAGCTCTTTCCAAACAGAGGATGCCTACTTGTATCAGCTGTGTGGTTGTGAAGCCCCCATACTACAGTTTGACAGCAGGGGCGCTGCCATTTGCTAACTCTCTGTGTCAAGCATATAACTGGTAGGACTTGTCTGGACCCCACTTAAATGTTTTGTCACATGTCCAGTTCCTATATTTCACCACATCATCTAAGTTACATTCTGTGCCAAATACCAGGATTCTGTCTCCGTCATGTTCTCTGTGATCAACAGCAAAAGATCATCACTGTTTTCAAGAAACTTACACTCACCAGGAATCACCTAGCCATTTTTTGGGGGGGCAGGAGTGAAGATAGGAAGGGCTTGGTTCTTCTTTTGCCCAAAACTTTTAATGTCATCTGATAAATCTGGTAAAGACGGCAGCAAAGAAGAGGGGTTGTATCTACTTTAGCTAAGGAATTGACCATCAAAACTCTCAGGCGATTGTGATTAACTGGGCACCCCGTTATATTTGTCAAAGGTGGGTAGACATTGAGTTTTGTTAGGTGAGAAGAATGATTGTGCTCCCAAAAGGATCTGCAAACTGATAATGTTATTCTCCAGGAAGGTTTAATCTCCATATTTTCTCTCAAATTGCTCTTTGTTGTTATCCCTTATTTTAAAATGGTCATGTCTACTCATCACCATGTAGATCATTATGAGGGCTAAGATTTAGATCATTTAAAATGGGAGGAGGGGCCTCCCTGGTGGCACAGTGGGTTAAGCAACGCACTATGAAGCAAACCTCAGCCACCACAGCATGAGTTCAGCCCCTGCCTCCGGCCAGGGAGGGAACCCACATGGCACAGCAGACCTCTTTTGCCTTGTCCGCTGCTCCCCTCAGCAGTGTATTTCAGTCACTCTGCCTGTTCTGTTCCCCACTCTGTCTCTGGTCAATCTTCCCACCTCCCTGGCCTCTGGCCTGTACCCCAACTATGTATGCATAAATAAATAAATCTTTTAAAAAATAAAATTAAAATTAAAAATGGGAGGAGCTCTCAGTTGAAACCCAACTGTCAGCCAGTTATTTCTTCTTTTAGGGAAAATTGCCTTAAGGCAAAAATACTGTGGCAATGCCCACAGGAAAGGATACCCAGGACCACCACCGAAGACCCTAGAGTCACACATTTCCTGGTTAGCTGCTGTGGGAGCAGACAAAGCGCCCCCCAACCAGGCCTCCAGGTCTGCCTTCAGGGGAGGATTCAAGTGGCTTGGCTATGTCCTGCCCACAGCCCAGAAGAGTCACCACTACAAGGAGATGAGACATCCGGATGGGCAAGGCCTGGATGGTGAGTCCATCCGCAGGAGCAGAGGACAGGGTGCCTATATTCACTGCTCTCCAGAACTGCCTGGAACAGGGAAGAGGGGAAGGGGAGGAGGGAGAAAGGAGGAGAAGAAGGGGGAGGAGGCAGTGTTTGCACACTGACAAAATCAGCAGCAGGATCCTGGGTACCCAGGAAGGATGGTTTGAAAAGCAAGTCTCATTTCCATGTGTCTCGATTTCAGATCTTTTCAGGAGCTCCTCAAACTACACGTGAGTGTTTGTATAGATATAAATTCACAAGATTACACAATTTACATGTAAAATGGCGCCAGTTTTCTCACGAGGTTCATAAACCAACTCTGAAGCAATTCTAAAGGAATTGTGACAAAATTGTTTTTAGCATTAGCAATATTACTAAAAAAACCCACAAAGACTCCCCAGGTGCCCACTTGGAAGGACAACTTTCATTTGAATGGAAAAGTATTTATTCTTTTTTATTTTTTTGAAAGCCCAGATTAGGGGTAAAATTATTTTTGCTAATAACCAAATCAATGCAAAATATATTGCCAAAATATCTGTGTATCCCAACGTAAATGCTTTATTTTTAAATCTCAGAATTTAGGGAAATGAGAATGGGCATAGGGCTTGGTTAAATATAGCTCAGGGTTTTAAAGTTGGGGCTTATGGGACCCCAGCCTGATTACTGTCAATCACACTAGGGTTCCCTGGGGAGCAGGTTAAAATTAGAGAAGACTGAGTCCCACCCCAAACTCTGGTCAGGCAGCTCTGGGTGGGGACAGGTATCATTACTTTCTGAACATTTGGCAGGTGGATTTGACCAGTCATCAGCACTAAAAAACTACTGCCCTTGGGCTATGTTTGGGGTGGTGGGAGAATTATTGGGGCATCAGCTCTAGAGAGCCTGCCAAAATGCAGATTCCTTGGCTCTGCCCAGGCCTACTGAATCTGACTTGGTGAGGAACAGAGCTGTCATGCTATAGCTTATTAAACTCCTAAGTGACTTAAAATTATTTTAAATTTTGGGATAATTATAGATTTACAGGAAGCTGAAAAAATTGCAGAGTGGTCCTATGTACCCTCCAGTGTCCCCCAAGGCTAACCTTACCAAAACCAGAAAATCTACATTGATGCAATCTATAGTGCTTATTCAGATATTATCAGACTTACATGCAATTGTGTATGTGTAGACCTTTATGCAATTTTCTTGCATGTGTAAATTTGTGTAACCACTGATGCAGTCAAGACATAGATTTGTCCCATCACTATAATGCTCTCCCCTTTATAGCCACAACAACCTATCACCAACCCTATCCTGAACCCCTGTCAACTGCGGATCTGTTCTCCATCTCTATAATTGTGTTATTTTTAAATGTTATATAAAAGGAATCCTACAATATGGAACCTATTGAGATTAGTTTTTTTTCACTCACAGAATTCTAGTAAGATTCATCCAAATCACTGCATAGTTCTTTTTTTGGTTTATTGCTGTGTAGTATTTCATTGTATGGATGTACCACAGTTTGTTTAACCACCCACCTGTTGAAGCATATTTGTGTTGTTCCCAGTTTTTGCCTATTATGAATAAAGGTATAATGAACATTCATCTTCATGTTTTTGTGTGAATGTAAGTTTCCATTTCTCTGGAATAAATACTCAAGAGTACCATTGCTGGGTCATTCATTAGACACATGTTTAGTTTTATAGGAAACTGCCAAACTATAATTTAAAGTGGCAGTACCATTTTGCTTTCACACCAACAATGTAAGAATGATACATCTTCTTAACATACTCATCAGCATTTGATACTATTTTAGCCATTTTGATAGATGTATAGTGCTATCTCATTGTGGTTTTAATTAAATTTCCCTAATGGCTAATGACATTGAAGATCTTTTCATGCACTTACTTACTTCAGTGAAATGTCTGTGTCTTTTGCACACTTTTTAATTGGATTATTTTTTAACTGTTGAGTTCTGAGTTTTTCATATATTCTAGGTAAAACACCATGTCAGATGTCTTGCTAATATTTTCTCCCAATCTACAGATTTTTTTTATCTTCTTATCAGGGTATTAAAAGAACAAATTAAAAACTTTTATGAAGACTAATATATCAATTTTATGGATTGTACTTTTGATGTCAAGTCTAAATGCTTTGCTTAGTCTTACAGCCCAAAGATTTTCTGCTACTTTTTTTAAAAAGGATTTATTTATTTATGCATAAAGAGCTAGGGTGTAGGCCAGAGGTGTGGGGGGTAAGATGATCCACCAGAGACACAGTGGAGAGCAGAACAGGCAGATCGACTGAAATACACTGCTGAGGGGAGCAGTGGGTAAGGCAGGAGAGGTCTGCTGCACTATGTGGGTCCCCTCCCTGGCCAGGGATCAAACTTGTGCTGCTGTGCAGTGGATGCTTCACAGTGCAGCGCTCAACCCGCTACCCCACCAGGATGGCCCGATTTTCTGCTACTTTTTCTAAAAGTTTTGTGTTTTACATTTAAGCTCATGATCCATTTTGTTTAACAGAAGGCATGAAAGTCATTATTTTTGCCAGAGTATGCCCAGTTGCCACAGCACCAATAGTTGAGAGACTATCCTTCTTTCACTGGATTGTCTTTTTAGTGTTGTCAAAATCAGTTGAGGTATTTGTGTTCTCTATTCTTTTCTACTCATCTATGTGTCTGTTTTTTTGCCAATACAATTCCTGATTGCTGTAGCCAAATTTTGGACTCTGGAGGACTGATCCTTCTACTTCACTCTTCTTTTTCAAAACTGATTAAGTTGTTTCCTCCTTTCTCTTCTGTGGACAGTGTCCAGAGGCATCAAGAACGGTTCCATGTTTGACAGACCATCGTAGGCTATCCTACAACACAGCCTCTAACAAAACTGGGCTGCCTCACATCTCCAGTGATAGAATGTTTGCTTACCTTTATACCAAGAAGGTTGGGAAAGCACTGGAATCCACATGTGGTGTGTACCCAGGCCAACTTAGAGGTGTTTGTACTGTGAGACCTAAAGTTCTTATGAGGTTGCCTAGAACAAAAAAACAGGCCTTGAAGGCTGTGACTGGGTCTTGGTAATCTGGTGTCCCCAGTACTTTAATAAGTATAGGGGACTTAAGGACTGGCTCCAGCTGGAGTTCACGACCACCAGCTAACTTGTTGGTCCTTCCTCCATTTCTTCGTCAATGCCGTATCTGTTGTGTTCCTTCAGATATAGGTGTGACAACCAGATGGCTCAAGCCTTCCCCCAAGCAGGTTTAATCATTCCTGAATTCCTGAACCAGTGTGTAAAAGTTGTTGGTCTTCTCTTGTTAGAATGTCGATCTCTCCATTTTTGGAGGCTTCTACCTTTTTCCTTCTTGGTCTTACTACAAGATCTTATGAATTCCTTAATATTGTGTTTACATTTAAAGGTCAGTCTTTTCCATTAGGTTGTGGATTTCTGGGGGTCAAGGACTATAGCTTATTCATCCTGGCATCCAGGGACTGGCACAGGCTGGGATTCCATAAATACTTATGGAATGAAATGTGATGTTAGACCTCCGCAGCTCTGCTGTTCTTTAGGATTGGTACAAGTATTTCATCTTCTCTACACCTTTACTTTCTAGTTATCTTTTATCCTTCATTCTCGGCCTCTGTAAATTCTTTTCAGAAAAGAATGTGGGTAGAGAAATACAGCACATTTTCAAGTAGTTTTTTTTTTTTTATTCCTCACAGGTACTATCTCGGTCGCCGGATGTATATTGTCATCGCTGAGCCCGACATGATCAAGCAGGTGTTGGTTGAGAAGTTCAGTAACTTTAGCAACAGAGTGGTAGGTCGTTTTCTTTCTCTATATGAAGGGACGGGAACATTTCTCTAAGACACAAGGCCTGCACGCCAGATTTAACAGGGGCACGATTGGGCCTCTTCTCAGCTTAGATCAGATGAAGCTGAAAAGTGAGCTCCCCAGTGAATTCAGGTTTTCAAAAGAGATGTGCAGGATGGTACAAAAGAACAACATTTACATTTAAGAATGCTTCAAGAAAGCTAAAGCCCCTGAGAAGTTGTGGCTAATAAAAATGCTAAAACCAAGAGGGATCTCTAAAAGTCTGTTCAAAGCTGCAGGAAGCCAGGGGGCACAGGTCAAGTGACTAAGGAAGACAGAGCCAAGTGAATAAATAGCAGAGAGAAAGCAAAATCTCAAGCCTCTAGTGCTTACTTCTCTCCAGAGAGTATAAAGATCTTAAGGCCTGAAAAGGAAGACAAACACCAGGCAGGGAGGAATGTGTCCCCAAGTAAGCGGTGGCAGAGCCTGTAAGAGGACCCCTAATATCCGCTCAATCTCCAACCCACTTGAAGGATGTACATACTCCATCTTTTGGGGAAAGAACTTTTTATCTTTGATGAGAAATTCTAAAGAATGAAAGTGGTGATGGAAAGTGGCAGAAGCCAGCATCATCCACATGTGCTCCAATGAGGAGACGGGGATTCTAGCAGAGAAGATGGATAACCTTTATGTGGATTCTTGAAAAGACTCTAAAGGGAGTTAGTGCCTAAATGCTTGCTTGGGAGAATTCAGAGGATCACTATGTGCCAACCTTTATGTGGTTGTTGTCAAATTAAACTCATCTTCCATCCTCACAGGACTAGAAAGGAACATATTCACTCTTTGGTTGATTATTTGACAACCTTTTGCCCACCTGCCACATGTCAGGCACTGTCTAGCTGCTGATTATAAAGAAATAGGAACCTCAGTCGGGCCTCCCTGGAGGTGCAAGGGTTAAGTTGAAGCAGTATGAGGCTGTCTATAGCCACTGCGGCATGTGTTCGATCCAGGACCAGGAAGCTGGCCCACATGGCACAGTAGATCTCTCTTGCCTCACCCGCTGCTCCCCTCAGCAGTGTATTTCAATCAGTCTGTGCCTGTTCTGCTCCCCACTCTGTCAGAATCCTCCCACCCCTCACACCAATGGCCTACACCTTAGCTCTTGTATGCATACATAAATAAATCTTAAAAAAATAGGAAATTCAATCTTTTCCTTCAGGAGCTCACAGTCTAGAGAAGGCGCCACATGGTAGAGACGAGAACCATTCAGTATGTTTCCTGCGAGCCCAGGGCAGGGAAACTGCACTTCCAGGATGGGCTGGGGAGGCTTACGAGATGGAGTGGCCTGGCGCTCACTCTAAAACCAGCAGTGGCCCCCGCACAGTCTGCTGGTTGAATTACCTGGAATGCATTTTTCTCATTACATTTCACAGGCACTGATCTGACTGATACAATTATCATCTGTATTTTACAGACATGAAACTAAGACTAGGAAAATAAGTGTTAGCTTTAAGAAACATGTTGAATATACCAGAGAGGTTATGGCTAACAAAAATGCTGAAGGCAGGAGGGGGCTCAGTTGTGGGAAGCCAGGGGCACAGCATTTTACAGGCAAGGAAACTAAGACACTGAGCAGTCGTGACCACCCTGGGCTCAGGACTGACAGCAGGAAGAGCAAGAATGCATTGATGAGGCAATTCCAGGCTCTTTTTTTCTGGCACAACTATCACAGATGTCTCAGGGGACAATTCTAGATTGTCAAGGTTTAATCGAGTAATTGGATTACTCAGTCCACCCAAAACCTACTGTATTCACCCAAAACATATTAACTTTCCAGCCGCAGAGTGCCAGGCCCAACTCTAGACATGCCACCGCCCCTACAAGAAGGTGACATGGAGGGAGGCACTTACGGGCCCGCTACCTCCCACCTCTGGATGGTCAAAGGAATTGCTGCCATCAGACAGTTCTCTGCTGCCCCCAGCTTCTCTTGCCCTGTTAATCCCCTGCTGAGAGCCCTCTGAAGGTCCTCTGTGGAGCTGAGGCCTTAGAGATGGAAGAGTCTAGCTGTTAAATGCAACTGTGGTTGTAGGTTGCTGGCTCAGCAAGGAGCACTGGTTAAAGAAATGGGTGATGCCAACGAGTCAAGGGCTAACCTGGACCACCACGGGTGTCTGAGCTGGCAGCAACGTCCTGCACAGCCCTTGAGCCCCTGAGCAGTGAGACGGGACATATCAGTCACATGTCGCCATATTGCTTCATGGGACTCCTGGGCTATCACCATGACACATGACTGGGAAGTAGTGCACTCTGGGATGCTGGGACAGACAACATGTTCAAGCAGAGGGAACCCAGCAGTTGCCCCAGCTCCAGGCAATTTCTCCTCCAAACCAAGCATCTGTCTCCACTGATTTTTTTTCCACTCCCTCACCCCTTGACTAAGATCTCTAGGCCCCAAACTCCAGAATGTGGTCCTAACTTCCTTCCATCACTGGACATAGTGCCCTGAGGACAAAACCCAAGGATGAAATGGAAGGGCCTCTGACACTCAGATCTATTATATATACTCTGACCTCCTCCCATACAACTGTCCATGCACCTGGACTGGCCTCTCCATTCTCTCTGTAACCTGCTCTGAAGAGCCCTGCCCCAGTGCCTTTGCCCACACTGACACTCTCAGTAGAATCAGAGGCAGCGTAACAGCAGGTCTTGCATTTACTTGCAATGTGAGCTTTAGCAAATTATTTATTTAAAAGCCCCTCACATTCCTCCTTTGAAACATGGAGATATGCTCTACCTACTGGTCTGTTGTAAATATTGTAAATGAGATCATCTGTGTAAGCCCTGTCTCCGCACAGCACTCAGGAGACAAGCAAGACAAGCACTCAGCAGGCACTATCTACTGTAAAGAAAACCCTCCACCTCCTCCACACCCATCTAAACCCTAAGTATTCTTCAAGGCTTTCCTCAAATTCTGCCTCCTCCATGAAGCCCTCCCTGCCTCCATCCACACTAACTTTTCTCCACTGAGCTGTTACAGCATTCAACTTCAGCATCACCCATTTTCAAAGGGATCCCATAGTGTTTATACTGCTGACAGTTAAAAGAAGGAATTGATTTCTCCCTACCTTGATTGTTAGCACTTAAAGGCTCTTCGTTTTTAAACCCAGGTGGTACACATCACTATTCAGTATCAAATACATTCACGTTCAAACTAAATTGAATCTCTTCCAGCCAGACCTTCTCCCCAAAAGACCTAGGTATTACTTGAACGTGAAGATTCATAGAACACCTCCTCATCCGGGTTACTCACAAACTTCTAGAAAGACCCCTTCCAAGGTTAGATGGCTAGGAAACCCCAGTGTTTATAAATTTCCATCTGGGAATGTATCCTCTTATCTATAGCTTTGTTTATGGTCTTAAAAGCAATTCCATATTCATGCTAAAACAACCCTAGTGACTCAATTTTTTAAAAACCGTCTTTAGAGCGGGATTTTCTCACAGGTTTTTGAAAGTCAAATTAAACTGGGTTCTGTGGTTCCCTTTTCTCCATATGCTTATTTATCTGCTCGAAGAACTGAAGGAGATTAGCGAGGCGTGATTTCTCCTTCCCGACACCATGCTGCCTTTCCTCTAATAAGCCATGTTGACTTAAGTGTTCAGCGATTCAGCTTTATTATACATTCATTCAGTAAACATTAAATGCTTACTCCATGCAAGCTTCTACCAAATGGTCCCTGGTGATACCGAAAATACCTCAGCATATTAGTTTGATACATTAAGTGAAAAGGAAGTTAAATAACGCATGGTTTCATTTTCCAGCAGAGCCCATCTCTGCTCAGAGATACAGGCTTGACTTATGTGTGCCCCTGGACAGCCCGGTGGAGGGGGCATCATGTGGGAAGTTGCGTTTAGTTCTCAAATTTCATGTGAGCTGTAAGAGCAATTGATAGCGCATCCTGGCTGGAGCTGGTGGGTGCTCCTCGGGGAATTCTCCTAACATATATCACTACTAAGGAAATAGTTGAATCCCAACATTGTAGAATGAAATTTTTTCCAAACTTCAGAACTGGACCCAGCAGGCCCTGGGTCAGATCCAGGATGCTGGTTGCTTTTTTTTTTTTTTTTTTAATTAAATTATTTTTCTGGAGGTCACGCTGCTTTACAACACTGCATATGGTTTAGGGGTAAAGGTTCGCGCCTCTTGCAATGGACGTTACCACCCACACCCACCGCGAACAGGCCCAGTCCTCCCTCTCAGTCCACCGTCCCGTGTCCCTCACCCCAGCCCCCAGAGTGGCAGTTCTTCTATCACACTTCCTCATTCACATTTGGGGGCGCCAGTTCTGTGGAATGTCTGGTCTATCTGGCCCCTCTTCCGAATAAGCTCCTTGAGCCTCTATCTGTCACCTTGGGCCTTCCTGAAGCTGCTTCTGGTTGTGTGACCACAGCTTGCCGTTAAACCCCAATCAGTCTTCCTAGCATTTATAGCACCTCAGTGATCCCACCACCTCCAGGCTGGTTATTTTTATTTTTAATTAGCTTCTCTTTGTTATCGGGCACTCAGTGAAGCCAAGGGGTAGCTCCTTTTTCCTTTAATATCTGTGGAGTTATATCTGTCCACATGACTCAGGGGAAATGGTCAAGACCAGCTGTAGTTGGCATGCCTGGGGGCTCAGCAAGGCCAGCATGGGAGAAGCTGCGGGAAGAGTGATAGGAAACAGGGTGTTAGGCCCCAGTCAGGTTCGTCCAGTTAGAAGGGGGTGTGGGAACACGTGCTCAGTTGCTATCCTGCTGCTGGGGTGCTATGTGTGGGGTCCCCAGGACAGCAAAGAGAGTGGGTGAGGCTGCAGGGATGCCAGCCCCAGGCTGGCGGCGCATGGATGGGGTAGAGGTGACTATGCGGAGGCTGTGGGTGGGGGTGTGAGTTCCAGCCTCAGGTTCTTGCAGGCAGTACGGGGTCAGCTCTCTGGGCACAGGTCCATCTACACCTGGACTCAATGTCACATCTAAAGCCACGTGATGGACTCTTTATGGCTTTATCCAGAAGCACAATACCCTGGTCTGGCCTCCTCCCAGGTGGGCCTCCCCCAGGGTGTTTCCCCCTCTCACCAGGTGGACAGGGGAGCCAGCAAAGAGTCCTGTGAAACCACCAAGCCCCTGGCACTGTGAAGATGCTAAAGTTCCAGGGCACACTAGTCACCAGAAGCCCCACTACCCCCTGATCTGCAAAAGCGCCCCACTAGGGAGAAGAGGAGGACACCGGCTCATTATCATGCTCCCAGGGGAGGAGGTTTCTGTTCCGGGCTCCAGGTAAATGGGGCACCTGAGCAGGGGCCACAGGGACCCACCTGCTGGCACCTGAGTAGGAGGCGGGAGCCTCAGCAGATTTGCCTTAAAACGTCTGCTCTAAGGGAAGCAGGACCCACTGGCCTGGGGGAGGATTATTGGTGCTTTGGCGGTAGAGGTGGGCGGTAGCGTGCACCTGCAGAGGTGGGAAAATTTATGTCCATATCACTCCAGTGTTGTAAACCAACAAAACGTTACAAAATAATTTAAATAGTAAATAGAAGATTTTTAAAAGGAAAAAAAGGCAGCTGCCACTGGCTTCCCTCCACAGCTTCTGAAAACTTGCTAGCATCTCTGATTCCCGCTCCCTAAGACATTTACAGCATTCAGACCTTCCAATGTGTGCAGTAAGACAAAGATTGTCAGAAAGGCTTTTGCACACACTTAGAGACATCCTCCTTTGTCGCCTGAGACACATCCTGAATGCTATCTGTGGTTTTGCATTTCTTGAGGTCAAGCTCGCTGTTAGGAATGCAGGGCGGAGCAAGGCAGAAGTTCTTGCTGAAGGCCCAGACCCAGAGATCCGGGAGCAAGTGTCCCCTCATTCACCTGATGCGTCTACTTTGAGACAGGACACTTTGTTTTCTGTGGCACTGTGCTGTGCACAGGAAATGCTCCACTGGCACCTGGAAGCTTCTCTCCCTCAGCCAGATGGGATGCCCGCCCCCTGCAGGCCTGCAGGTTCCAGCTCTTCCCCAGCTGAATAGGCTGGTCCTGAGGAAGCCAGATCCATGGGCTTGCCTTTGAGCCCCAAAACATTTAACTCAGACTCTCAACATGGTACAACCACATGAACTCCCACATCTCCAAAGCCTCCCTGAATCCTTACGGATGTAGGAATTGTGCTAAGTGTTATCGATCTGAATGTTCAATCACCTGTTAATGCCTTGCAGAACTTTTTAAAATGTCCAAATTTTGTTGGACACTCAAAATGTCCCTTGGGAGGCTGGTGGGGACACTGGTTCACCCACTGATGCTGACCACTGTGAACTAGGAGTTTCCTGGTCTGAGTGAAGTTGTAGGAGAATCAGAAAAAAAGTTTGTCACAGTGGACGCGGGCTTTTTGGTGATGGTGTCATACTTTCTGATATATTTTTGCAGCCTACCTGATGTGCTTAACACTAAATAAATTGGCAATACCCACACCACTACCCCCGAAATATAAGTGTCTTTTGAAGTTTTTAAAGCACCTTGCTCTGTTTCCTGTTACCCAAGGCTCTATGTGATTTCCCTCAAGGGAAAACTGTTGATTGTCCAGTCAAGAGGTGTGGAGATTGTATAGATCTTGAGTCAATGTTCTTGCATGTTCCAGAACAACACAAGAAAACTTTTTTTTTTCTTTTGGGGGGTGGATGGAAGAGCTATGACTTCATATTCCATTATGTCTTTTTTATAACAACATGCATACCAGGACAGCAAAAATGCAATGCTGAGCTTTGGGGGAATAGTTGGTGGGTTTTACATGCCTCTAATGGGTAGCTTTGTGCTCACCACACTACACCGATGCTTGCTCAGTGGGTCAGCTGAGAATCCCTGGTTTGGCCCTTGCAATAAATAGGTGTCCTCTTCTTGGGAGCACAGAATGCAGAGGTGTTGGTTTTCTTTAATAACTTGCTCCTTGGTATTGTGTAATTCTTCAAAGTTTAAAGTTTATGCTTTGCTGGTCTAATAAGAAGTGAGACTCTATTTTAAGAGATCTTAATTGAAAAGGAGAACATGTCCAACTGCCCAGGGAAAGCAGCAGGGGGGCCAGGAGGCCGCTTCTGAATCAGCACTGCTTATCAGGACAGTGTTTCCTAATTACTGGGGAACTACCCCCAAATTAAAGAAATAATGAACTAATGAAAAAAGCACATTGTTAGCTGCAAGATCAACGTGTGTTTGTTATAAACCACCCTGTACCCACTCTCCCAGCCAATGGGGAGTCCTGATCGTTTTGGTGCAAGCATTACACCTGGCACATAGTAGGTGCTCCGTGAAGGTTTACACTTGGTAACTGACACCACTGCAACCCCCTAAGCCTGCAACATGTCACAGATTATGTTAGAGGGTGGTGACCCTGGTGATAGACAGAATGATCCAAATTGGCCAGGAGATTCCTGAGCAGAGGGTGTACCTTCAATTCTGGAGTCCTCTTTTGGAGATCATGTGGTCCCGCTCCTTCATTTATCACTGCAGCATGTGGATTTTTGTAAGTTCAGTTTCTCCCACCTCATATTCTGCACAACTGAAGTTTTCATCTAAACATGGAGTCTTAAAATTACATCTGTTGATTTTCATTATGTTGGTAGGCTTCCAGCATTCAAGTCTGCCCAAATTAAATGTTTTTGGTTGTTTAGTATTTTTAAAAATTGAGATAACTTATATATACAAATCTTGAGTTAAAGTTCAATGAATTGTTGCACATGTATGCACCCATGTAACTAACACCCGAATCAAGATGTTGCACATTTCCAACACTCCAGAAGGTTCCCTCAGTCCTTTTCCTAGTCAAACCACCCCCACCACCACCACCACTGAGAGATAATCAATCCTCTAACATCTATTAACAAAGGATTTGTTTTTCCTGCTCCTGTGTGTCCTTCTGTCCTGGCTTCTTTTACTCAATGTAGTTTCTGTGAAATTCAACTACAACATGTTGGTAGTTCATTCTTTCTATTGCTGTATAGTATTCCAATGTATAAATATACCACAATCTCTTCCCCTATTGATAGACATTTAGGTAGTTTCTAGCTTTTATTACTACAAATTAAGTGGCTATGAACATGTCAAGAGTGTTCTTGGGGGCATATATATATAGGCATGGAATAGCTGGATCATAGGCTAGGGTGTATATTTGACTTTTTGATACATACCATGAAAGTTTTCCAGAGTGGATGAGCCAGTTCCTACTACCAGCAGTAATGAAGAAGGGTTTAGTTGTTTCACATTTTAGTCAATGCCTTGTCTTGTCACTGTTTTTCATTTTAGTTATTCTCATGACTGGGTAATCAGGCATCTCATTACTGTTTTAATTTGCATTTATCTGGTGACCAGTGATGTTCCACACCTTTTCCTGTGTTTATTGAACATCACATTGGGATGCCCTTTTTTCTGAACTACCTAGTTCTGTCCATTTTTTCAGGTGCTTGACTTTTTATGATTGACATACTACAGTTCTTTGTATGAGTCTTCTGTTGGATAGGTGTATTGTGAACGTCTTCCTCCAATCTGTCGTTTGCTTACTCATTTTAATAACATCCTTTGTTAATATGTCCAATACAGAAAAATCTTCCTTCATGGCTATTTCTTTTGGTATTCTGTTTAAGTCTTGCCTATCTCCAAGGTCACAAAGATATTCTCCTGGAAGTTTTATTGTTTCACCTTCCTCTATTAGCATGGTGATCCAACGCTAATTAACTTGTATATGGAGTAGGGTGTGGGGTTGCCTGTGTTTTCAGGGACCTGCAGGGATGGGATATTAAAGAGCCCTTTAGACCTTGTATTGCGATACTTTGTAAAGGGACCCTAATGAAGCAGGTTAGAGGTTCCCACAAGAAGCAGTCGCTAGACAAGATGAGACTTGTTTTAGAAAGGCCCTGCAGATTAGTGTGGACAAGGGACAGGTAACATAAGGCTGCAGGCAGGGGAAGTGTTGAGGGCCATGAGATCATGGTGACCTCAGCCAGGTGGTGACTGTGGAGAGGGAGAGAACTGGCTGATAAAACCCTTGACTGGAAAGTGAGTGGAGGGGTTCGATTGAGACTCTGGACACAGGGCTAGACCAGCAGGATGGGAACCACAAAAGCCCTGTCTCTGGAGTCTCACTCACAGTCGTCCTATATCAAATCTACCAGTCCTGTGCCTCATTCCTTCCGGTGTCACACTCACAGTCTTCCCACATCAAATCTACCAGTCCTGTGCCCCATTCCTTCCGGTGAGAGCTCTCTGTACCTTTCAACACCACAATCTGTACACCTACTGCATTGTTATATGTAAGGGTAGTGGGCAGTTATTCACGTTTAATGGGCCCAGAGTCCCAGTTTTCCAAGATGAGAAGAGTTTTGGTGATGCACGGTGGTAAGGGTTACACCACAAAGTGAAAGTACTTAAGCTGCCCAACTGTAAGCAGCGTCCTGTGGTATACAAAGTGTGTTTGTAGACAAACTAATAAAAAAATACCTAGAATGGTCTCCTGGAGATAAAGCCTCAGAGTCAGTTCTTAAAGGACCTTTAGAGCAAACTTCGAAGAAGTGGGTCCAGTGCTGAGGAGTTCATCATTCAAGGCAGAGCTAGAACTTTCCCCATAGCTTCCACTCAAGAACCCAGTTCTACCCCCGGAGAGTCACAAAAACAAGCTAAGTTGCCCCCACTCCATGTAACATGCGTCAACACATTTTTTTCTTAGCGCACATACTAAGTCCTACTCTCCAATCTTCCAAGTTTTTTCTTTCCAGTCAGATTTCAAATTCTGACAACTATTTCATATAACATTATTCCATGTCCCCTCACTCTCTGTTCTTCTGACATGATACATTTGTTGCTCTCTTTTGCAGTACAGTGTCTAGAAATGAACCAATAACTAATGAAGCTGAAATTTTCCATCAAAACACGGGGAGAACCCTAATGGACCTGTAGGCAGAGGCACTGCCATGTGGGCTGATAAGAGGGAGGTTGGGGGGCTCCTGAACAGATGGCACACAGGCCTGGATTTGTCCTCCAGGTAAAAACACTCCTGAGTCCATTCTTTATGTCTGAAGGAGAGACACAAAATCCGATCCTGGCTCTTATTTTTCTGTTTCAACAAAACCCCATCAACTGGCTTTCCTTGGAGTAAATGCTTTATCACATATAGTGTGGCACCGGCTTGGATGCTTGCCAGCACACAAACATACATAACGTACAATTTCCTCCTTTGACTCTGGAACTTCAACAAACGAGTTGTGTTCCAGAAATTCCATAAACCCACAGTTCTGGATAGTGACCGTGACACTTCTAAAGAATTTCATTCTAAATATAGAGAGGTATTCCTCTGCAAAAAAAAATATCCCAGCCACTTGCTTCTAATATATAATTAAATCCTCCCTAGATACTTTGCAGCTATGTTTTATAGCTTATTTTGAGTGTTCATATTTTATCAGAAAATTATAATTTTCCTCCAAATAGTAGTTTTTACAAGGCTTTTGAATTATGATGCTGGCTTCATGTTCCAACTATAATTAAAACAGTGAAGAGAAATAGTGAAACCATACATCACATGGGGTTTTGAGGAGAGCTTAATCCTCCAGCCCCCCTGTCTCCCACGGCCCTGGGCCTGGGGGTGTCTTGACCAACAATGGAGATCCCAGTTTTGACTGTCAGGCAGCTGGTTTTAGAAAGGAATAGAATGAAGTGGGAGAAGGGGTAAGGCAATTTCATACTCGGCACGCTTCAGACTCTGCTTAAATCTCTCATGGTCAGAGAAGCCTCATCCTCTTCTACGCCTGTCCTGTGCTCTCCACTAGCCCCAGCTCTCCCTTCATAACTCATGTTTTCGCACACTGAAACAACTCTTGCTAAGTTTATGAGCTAACTGTCAGCTTCCCCACTAGACTATCAACTCTGTGAGGGCCAAAGCAATGTCTTTATGAAATACTGTATAGCCAACTTCTTGAATTAGCAAACATTCAATAAATGTTGAAAGAGAAAAATGAGTGAAAGAACGCAGAAGTGTGGCAGGGTGTGCTTTCGGAAGCAGCTCATTTGGGACATGCATCTGAAAGATTCTTCTTTCTCCCCTCTTCTTTACCCCCACATTCCCTACTGTATCTCTCTCCACTCTACCCCTCACGGACCCACACACGTCAACTCCCTGCCCAACCTAAACAATCCAGTCACACAGAATCCCTTGAATCCAGACATGGAACTGAGTCCGAGGAGAGGAGCCCATCTCCGAGAAGCCTGCTGTCTGGTCCTCAGGGAAGCCTTGCTCCACAGGGACTTCAGAGTCCTGGGAGCCCCTCAGTGCTTCCACAGGATGACACGTTGTAAGAGGACAGGACGGAGCCATCAAGGTTTAAACACCTGTGTCCTCCCCACCCCCACCCGGAGACCCTGGTGGTGACTTTTCAGATCACTCGCTGAGTCTTGATTTTCTTCTGTATCTTTGCAAGAGAAATCTCCCCACTTGGAGGTTCTCGGTGGATTATAAGCAGACTGTCCACCATGGACCTTGTAACGCCCAGGGTAACCTTATTATTCCCTAGTGTCCTAACCCTCTGCTTGTCACTTCCCCTCAGGCATCTGGTTTGGAATCCAAGCCCGTGTCGGACAGCATCCTGCTTTTACGAGATGAGAGATGGGAAGAGGTCAGAAGTGTCCTGACTTCCGCCTTCAGTCCTGAGAAGCTGAATGAGGTAAGACCCGGGAAATGCAGACTGTGTCCCTGAAGGAGCAGGTTCAGGTTCATCACTAGTGCAGGTGCCTCAAACACTCTGCACCCAGGGTCTTCAACTTCCCCTCTGATGTCACACGTACAGGAGAGTGTATTAGAGTGACCGACACTTTAGCCCCCCAGGAGTGTGGAGGGGTGCTCTGATGTGCAATGGATCAACGGGGGATCCTGTTGAGGCAGGTCCTGACTCAGTAGGTCTGGGCTGGGGCCTGAGATTCCCCATTTCATACAAGCTCCCAGGAGATGTGAACGCTTCTCAATAGTGGATCACCCTTTACTGAGCCAAGAGCCAGAGACTGGCTTGAAGCCAAGGTGATGGTGAGTCTGGAACTTGAACGAGAGGGCCGTGCATTATTGGGGATGGCTCAGCAGATGTTCCTGGCAGAGCTCTAGGCAGGCAGCTGTGCCCAGGTTAACCCTCACAGCCCAGTCAGAGAGAAGAGCCGTGTCATATCACCTACAACATGCCACCTCCTTTCTAAGGCCCTGGTCTCCTCTTCCCCTTGACCCACTCTTCTCTAGCTGCTGCTCGACTGCCTCCCAGTCACTGTGACACTGGATGCTCACTGACGGCCCTCAGTTTGTTGGTCTGGCTTTGGTGTCTGTTCCAAATTCTGTAACAGCTCAGTACTGACCATTCGGAATTTTCTGCCATGAAGGTGGGACTGCCTAATCTGGGTCCCATATGAATGGTAACTTCAAAGCAAGTAACCGTCCAGAACCTGCCACATAGCATCCACCAGGCCCAGCTGTTCTGGAATACCTGGCTGGGAGTGGTCTGCTCACAGTTCAGTAAATGAGTGGTACTCATGGCTTAAACTCAAGGTGCTCCCCCATCTAGTCTTCCATATTCCTGTAACCCCTCTGAAGTCCCCAGAATAGGAAAGGGACCGTATTTCACAATTAAGTCATCAATTAAATTCACTGAGAAACCGTGGTCCTGCCCATGCTAGGTGAGGCTGAGTTCCACAGAAGTCTTTGCTGTCTGAGGGCACGTGTGAACTGTGAGGGAAACACTAACATCACACTCATTTGACAGATGAGGAAACTGAGGCACAACGATGAAGTAAGGTGCCCTGTGTCACACAGCTGGTAAGCGCAGAGCCAAGATTAGAACCCACCTCCAGAACCTTCCATTTGATGGCTTCTCTTGCCATCAAAGCTCCCTGGGACTGTCCTGGGGCTGTCTGGAGGTTGGGGCCAGGGAAGAGGAGCAAATGGGGTCCCTGTGGAAATATAGGAAGCCAGAAGCAACACACCTCTTTGTCTAAATTTAGGGCCAGCTTCCTAAATTCTGGAAACAGCTTTCAGATAGTATACAAATTTCTCCTTTCTCTCTGATAGAGCAATGCAGCTCTGTCGCCTGGACCTGTGTCTTGCTAATGTTTCACCAACAGTGGGGCAGCTGCAGCAGCGGGCCCCAGCATCCCATGCAGGCCAACTATCACCAACTCAGTTTCTTCTTCCTGACCCCAATCTGCAAAGGGAGTTGGGGAGGGGGGAGAAACCGTTGGGGAGTGTAACCCAGATGCAGCCTCCTCAGCCTTGGCTATACTGGCATCCCCTGGGGAGCTTTGCAAATGTGCTGCTAGGGGGCCCCCACATAAAGTTTTGATTAAATTGATCTGACTTGGAGTGAGCCTGGGCTTGAGGGCTCCCAGGTAACTCTAACCACCAGTCATGTACAGTTCCCTCAGGAGCAGGGGCAACTCCTGGCTCCACACTGGCCACTCTCTTCTGAGCTTCATTTTCGTGTGAGGATTTATTTGCAGGAAGGGCCTGCTACCTCATAAAGTTGCAAAGCACTGTTGTGGGCCAGCTGCCCCAGCTGGAGGGGTGTTACCTTTATTTTGGGAGTCACTACACTGTTAACTCCAAGGATGGAAAGAGGAGGAGAGGAAGGAAAAGCCTGGGTTGCCACCTCTAGCGCAAACGGCACTGTATTTCATTATTCATGAGTAAATAATGACTTGACAGCACTAGCCATGCATAATCTCATTTGTTAAAAAGAAACTGATGAAGAGTATTGATTTTTTTAACTAAGGAAGGAAAAAGTTTCCTCACAGTCAAGCTATGTTTCTCTGGCGGAGGCGGGGCAGGAAGGATGAATCTGAAGCCTACCAGGGTCTGGATTTCTTGAGCACCTTACAAGGTCTACTCCAGAAATGGATACAGTGTCACATCCCAAGCAAATCCAGAGCTCCTGGGATCCAAGGCATTTACTCCTCTGATTCAGAAATGCAGCTCTGAGTACCTGAATTAGTTACAGGAAGTGGAGTTTCTCCATGGGAGTCACAGCTCTCGGTGGGGAGGGAGAAAAGGAAGGAATGATAGGGAGGAAGAGAGCTAAGAAATGGCATAGATTCCCTGGGTTTGCGTCAGCTCTAGCTCATTACCTAATATACGCTACTAGTCAACTTAGAGCTCTTTCTACTCAACACAGTTCAATTTAGGTTCTTGTATTTCCATTAGAAACAACGCCACTCCAGGGGCGGGGGCAGTCACTTTTCTACCCCTTTCTGGAGAGTTTGGACCTGGTAAGGGTCAGTTAGTTCCTTGGGAGGCAGCTAGGCAGGTGCCTCAGGAAAGAGGCTGCAGGTCCTGAGCTCAGGAGAGGGGTGTAGGGAGATGGGCATTAAGACAGACCTAGGTGCGCCCCCCCCAAGACTGTGTGCCCCATAAGAAGAGAAGAGCTCCCAGGACATTCATGTTGAAGTGAGGGGCAGAGGAAACACCTACAGAGAGGACTCAGGAGCAGCAGCCTGAAACAGAAAAGCCTTGAGAATGGAGGGGCGTGGGGAGTATTTCAAGGAATAAGCAGTCAAGGTGTTGAATGCTGCTTAAATAGAAAGAGACACACAGACTGAAAAGTACAGGACAAAGATGAACAAAGAAGGGAGGACAGGCTGCCAGAAATCAGTGTCCCTGACTGCCTCCTTTTCCAATGTGGATGACCCTCCTGGTTTGTAGATGCTTCCTTAGAATTTAACTTCCTTTTTGCTCCCTAGGTCACTGGTTCTCAAAATCTGTCTGACTAAGGGCAGCACCAGAATCTCCCAGAACTCATTTGAAATACATAATTCTAGACACCGGGGACCAACAGAATCTGTATCGTAAAGGTCCCTGGCATAATTCTGCTAAGAGCCAGAATGGACTCTCAGGTGATGTGGGTCTTCCTTTTGTTTCCTACTCTGACCAGTGCAGACCATAATGTCCAGGCTCACAGGACCTGGGCCCAGCATGCCCTCCCTGCTCCCTGCTTTGTTTTCTCTGCTGTTCTCTCCTTTACCTTCCATGTGCTTTAGTGATTCGGTCTTCATTGTTAGCAGGCACTAGGTAAATCACGAGCACTCAATAATGATTCTCTGGATGAATGAATGGAGGGTTGGATGAGTAAACAAAGAATCAGGAAACTTTCTACCTAAGGGTAGATGTTAAGACTAAGATAAAAGAAAAATAGAAAGGAAATTATTTTATCAAGGACAAATTAAATAAGAGGCTACAGTAAATGCTTAACTTTCTCTTTGGAGAACAAGGAAGAATGCACACATAAAAATAGAAAGAGCAGGTAACAAAGACACAGAGAGGGAGTGAGGCATCCAGAGGCCTGGGGCAGGGAGAGGTTCAAGAACCAATACCCACTGCCCTCCCCTTGGCGTAGGTACCTGAGCCCGGTTCCCTGGAAGGAGCTTTGAAATACCAGTATCTTCCGTCCTTTCTGATTTAATGAGTAGCTTTTGGACTTTTATTATCAAACTTCAGGGTTTATTCTTGAAGTGCAGATTTGTTTTCCCTGGCGATTCTGAGGCTTTCTTCCTTTAGACCTTTACTACCTGCATCTGTGTCATTAATATTCAAAGGCTCTGGATGACGCCATCTTTATTTGTGTGGATATTAGGCTTCCTCGTTCAACAGTGCTTGAAAGTTACTTGAAAATCAGCATTATATCATAAATCCATGTTTTTATTTAAAATAAAATTGGTTTCTGACTTAAGTCTTAAGGGATAATAGAGAGAGACACAGAACCACTGAACATTGATTGATGCATCCCTGATTCCAGAAGAGACACTGGAATTGTAGTTCAGTGCCAGACAAATTATTGGGATTTATATGAAAGAACTGCTGAGCATTTCTGGGAAAAGAACTGATTTTTTTATTAGGGAAAATTTTTGCTCTAGTAACCTGCCAGAGTTTTCACCTCATCCCCTAAAGGATGATATTTTTTAAGGGGCAACCAGTAGATTTACTTAGACTTTTACAGAGTCTTTTGCTAGATTCTTTACCACAAACTACCCTGAGATTGTAAAACTTAATTATGGGTCAGAAAGTAAATAGATTTAATTTCAGGAAACTTAAACTAGGGCTTAATTAATTCTTCTCTGGGGGAAAAATAAAAATAATGGGATTTCCTAGGGACCCAGGTTAGTACTAGTTTTATTTTTAAATTTTAAAACTCATCTGAAAGCAGGAAAACATCATAATCTATACATTTGTGTAGTTCTCTAAGGTCTTCTGACTTAAAAAATAATAATATTAAATCAGTTGGAATTAGCTCCTAAAACTTATCTTAAGATTGTATAAGTCAGCACAAAAATGGCACATAACCTTCAGTGTAAGCAAGAGTAAAATAATTCATTCAGGTGAAAAGACCCAGACTGTGCTTATATGATGATGAACTTTAAGCTATGAAGTACTAAGGAAAAGAATTTGAAATCTTTGAGGACTAAGAAGGCTCCAGGGTCATGTAACTTGGTAAAACACTGCAAACCATCTTCTTAGAGGTTCACTTAGCCTATGAAAGGCCTGAAGTAAAGAAGTCCATTTAATTCTGTTGTATTCTGGGCTCAAACATGTGTTCAATAGATGAAAACACACATGTATTGTTAACGTCTTGGTCAGCTACTGGGAAGTGAGACTACTAGACGCTGGGTCCTTGGAGGAAGCTTGTGTGGGGAACTCTATTCTCAAGGGGAGAGCAAGATTCAAGTTGGATGGCCCACAGACCCCATCTACTAGGGTGGCTTTTATCTTATCACTCCTCAAAGTCCAACAGAAAGGAAGGCTATTTCCTCATTCATCCAATGCCTGAGGCTTTTTTGGGACCTACTCAGCAGACACAGGAGACCTGGAAGCGTCCTCAGTGAGGGTCTGAGGCTGGATGTGTGTCACTCAAGAGTAAATGAGGCACTAGTATCTCTACTCACAGGAACTCAGCTGAAGAAAAGTCAGGCCAACAGGAAAGCTGGTATCACTCCCAGTCACTGAGAACCCAGCTCTCTGCCTAATTTTTCACTTTCATCCAGATGTTTCCTGTCAGGAAGGCACAGTCAATAATATATGAATCTTAAAGGAGGAGGCAGATGTGGTTATTATTCCCTCTAGACCTCTCCTGCCTTGGAGAAGACATATTACTCAAGAATGACTACAACTTAAAAAAATTTTAACTTGATATAGCCAGCTTATACATAAATGCATGACAATGACCATTTCAGTGCAAAAGTCTTTGCAGAATCAGTCATCCTCCCAGCTCAGTTTGGCCTTTACATTTTCACAGCATTCAGACAATCACACACAGGGCTTCTAAAACAGAACCCATTCTCCCCATAATGTAAGAGCAAGCAGCCTTCTCTCGAGGCTGCATCCGCCTCCAGTAGTCCATTTTTAATATTTTTTTCTATTTCTTAATCCTTCCAAACAATAAAAATGAAAGTCATTATAACCAAGTGTGGCTGTGGTAATAAATACTGCAGAGTCCAAAAACACATTGTCTAGCAAAGTTCTAGCTTAAAGTTCATCATCATATAAGCACAGTCTGGGTCTTTTCACCTGAATGAATTATTTTACTCTTGCTTACACTGAAGGTTATGTGCCTAACCAGTTGCCCATTTTCCAGAATGTCTGTGTACTTATCTAGCAGCAAGAGACCATTATCCAGCCACACGGCTATATTCCACCGACACCTAATCTCCTAATTAAAATCGGTATAATGATGGACTGTTTAAATTCTGGTTAAACTGTGCCTTTTCCATTTGCATTTAAAAGAAAACACACTCCTCATCATGGGTACCCCATCCTGGGTTATAATTTGGCTTTCCTTTGCCAGAATCATAACATCGCTCTGACTTGCCGCTGGTTAAATCTAAAAGAGCATCTAAATGTGCCTCCCGGCCTGGCCGTTGCTGGGCAACACCACAGCCACCTCCTCACTGGAGTGAGTTCTAATTGGCCACAACTCTTGATAGGAGTCACTGACTTATTAGAAATGACACTTGATTATTCACCTAGATGGCCAGAGCTGATACTTAACAGCGGGAAATTCTGCATAAAAATAAGTCATGGATGTTTTTAATATCTGGGTGGCAGAAGGAAGCTATAAGTTTCGTTAGCTGGTATTAATTTTACATGTGTCAGTCATCAATTTAGAACACTTTCAGGTATTCATTTTTCTATTTTTTAAACCAACTGTATGTTTAAATACCATCTCCCACCCCCTTACAGACCCTTATTTATTCAGAAAATCCCCCTCTGACATTAGCTCCAAAACATTGCCCAGAGGTCTAAGAATGCCAAATAGAAAGTAACATTAAATTCATAAAATTCAACAAATATTAGTTCCTGTCTTTAGGGGGTTTATAATGTAGAAGGGCAACAAGGTGCATAAATCCCCACATAATTCCCAAGTTGTGGATGATGGTGACAGCTCCCATCCTCTCTGAAGTGCCGGAGACTGCGCTGGGGATGGCAGGGGATGAAGCGTTCATCTGAGCCTGAAGACTTTGCTGACTTTTGACAGAGGGAGAAGGCAGGTGCCGTGCATCATGGGCACAAAGGCCTCTGGACAAACAGTACAGGGGATGTTCGGCGAATCAAGGAGTACCAACTAGCTGGGGCACGGAGGGCGTGTGAGGGATTAGTGAGAGGAAACTGGAAAAGTAGGTTAAGCATGTAGAGTTCACTGTCAGTGCCAGAGGGAATGTTTGGCGTGAACTTCACTGAAGAGTGAGGAGCTATTAAATACTTGAAAGTGGAGGACTGTGAAGAAGGGGTTCCATTTCATCTGTTTAGGCTCCCAAGATCCCCAGATGTCCCTCACACCCACGCTGCAAATCCTTCTGGAGCAGCTGAGGGACCCTACGGATCTAGCTCCGGAGACTCCACTCTGCAATGGCCCCATACGCAGCTCCTTGGTCATATTTTGATCTTAGTGTGGCAGCCTCTGCTAAGGCTCTTCTCTGAGACCCTCTTAATGTGTGGAGAGATGAGTCACCCAAGGTTCACATCACTGATGCGTAGGGCCATCCCAGCACAGAAATACAAGGTAGCACTAAGAGACCCCCTTCTCTCTCCCCAGTCCTCAAATTTACTCCAACTCTAAGGGCAAACAGTGTTCAAGTTTGTTTTCTTCGTGTTTATGGCTCTAGACCTGCGTTGAGTGAAATAGTAGCCTACACATTAGTAACTGAGCAGCAAAGGGATCCTAATTTGGAGGGAAAGTAACAAACCCCAAGTCAGAGAAGTTCTGGAGTTCTAATTCACTTTTGCTAGACTATTTGAACGTAAACATAACCAGATGCTGTCTTTTAGGTCTTCATGTAATTCTGAAGTCAAAGCATTAAAGAGATGCAAAAAGGCTTTCCTACTGGAGCAAGTACATGGTCCCACTGAGCTGATCCTTAACTGATGCAAGCTAGGAATTTGCTTGCCCTTTCCATGGTCCCCAAGCAATTGCTCCAACTTGGTGCTTAGTGATCTCCTTGGAACCCTAGAATGTCCATAGAGAGGAACAACAATTCATTGCTGTCAGCCTCTTACAGCAATGGGTTAAGGACCAAAGTTTGGAGACATTCCAATAACTTGTTCAACAGCCCAGATTTCAGGTCTTTGACTTGGGTCCAGCTCCCAGAGAACCACTTTGCAATCCTGCTACGCTAGAAAGAACATCTCCGTCTAGTAGTCTTTCATGGACACCTTCCTTCTCTATCAAGATCCTCAAGGAGTATTCAGCCAACACAGAGATATTTCTAGAGAATCAACTGAATATGTCATACTCTTCATTTCTAATAAAGAACAAATGTCAATAATACACGCCAACACATATGGGTGACATTGAAGGTGAACTAGTTTTCTATTGCTGTATAACAAATTGTCCCAAAAGTTAGCAGCTTAAGATAATCAGCTGTTAGGAGCTCATTGTTTCTGTGGTCAGGAATCTGGGCTGCGCTTATCTGGATGCCTCTGACTCAGGGTCTCTCTGTGTCAACTGTCCCTCTGGGCTGTAGTCTCACCTGACAACTTACCTCAGGGAAGACCTGCGTTAAGCTTACTCACATGATCATTGGCAGAATTCAGTTCTTATGGGCTTTGGAAGATAGGATAAGAAGCTTATTTCTATGTCCTTCAGTCAATGGAGAGCTCTGAAGGGTTTCAGCAAAACATTGCTCAGACAGCAAGTATTTTCAAAATACCAATCTGGTGTCTGCATACAGGGTGAATTGGAGAGTGAAAAAAACAGTAGGCAAGAAGGTCAGGGAGCACTTTTGAAAGGTGACTTTTAGTACTTATGTGCTAGGCACTGTACAAGGTACTAAGACTACAGTGGTGCTTAAGGCATGACCTTTGTTCTCAGGACGCAAGAAGGAACCTATTCCAGGTTACTGGCTGCAAAGCCTAAGTTAGTGTGATCACTGGGAAGGAAAGAATGAGGGAAAGATGCAAGAGAGAAAGTGGTATTAACGTAGTAAGACAGGAAAGGTAGGTAGAACAGGGTGCTGTCTATGAGGAATAAGAGAAGAGAGAATGAAGTCAGGTATCCAATCCAGGCTGGGGCCTTGGAAATCCTCCAGGAATCCTCCTCCACGCTTGGAACTCCTACAGCCTTCCAGTGCTGTCTTTACATCTTTTATTCCTAACCTTCACCACAACTCTCCCAGGCAGGTATTACTGTTCCGTTTTGTGGATGAAGATACTCACTGAGGTTAAGCAATCTGCTCAAGGTCACATAAATAAAAAGTGCCAGGAGAGGAAACCTAATTATTGGAGTAGTTTTGAGTATGTGCTTTCCCAGATCAAGTGTATTTAACAAGCTCAGAGTCTTAGCCTCAAGAAAAGAAACTTCGGTGATGAAATTCTAGGGATCACCTAAAAGGACAGAAGAAAGCCTGTGAGTTGGAGAGTTTCTTAGTCCTTCCTCCTCATCACCCCGTAAGTTGTCTCTTTGCTCACTTAGAAGGCCCTTTCCACCTTCTGGAATTCTTTTGCCCTCTGTCTACACTTTGACTCAGAATTCCTCAAGCAGAGTCAGCAAAGAATCCACTTTTTTTTTTTTTTACTGTGAATATCAAAGTGAACCCAGGTGAGCCAGGCCTTCCTGTGGTTCCCATCCCAGACTGAGGCTGGTGCTTTGTCCTTGACATGACTGTTGGTGACTAAAGAGCAGACCGGTTGTCTACACGGCCTCATCCAGTGTGGGAGGAGTCAGAAGCCAAATAAGAAACTTCCTCCCCAGGCGTGGCTGTTCAACTGTATCCCCCAGAAAGAAACCATTCTTTAAAAACCTAATAACATGAATATTTTATTTGATTATCAGTGTAACATATGCACATCATGAAAAATGTGGAAAAATAACTGAAAATCACTCATTAGCTTACAAAGACAAAATGATATGTAAGAGTCTTATTAAAAGCTGTGTGATGATAGCAGTGCCTGTGTGTGTGTGTGTGTGTGTGTGCTTTCACAAGTCACCTCTACCCGCTTGTCTGTAAATCTAGAAGAATAACTGCGGGGTTTGTGGCTTGTATGAAGATGACTGCAAGCCCAACAAAGCGCTTTTGTTTGTATGCGATGTGTCGGAGTGAATATTCCACAACCGCCTGTGTGTAAGACAAAAGAGGAGGCTGGAGTGATGTCTTTTGACCAACATACAGATCAGGCTCCATTGTCTTATAATACTTTCTCTGCATTGCTCTTTAAAGCATTTTTCATATTACATGCCCCATCTCATATCACATTAACCAAAATAAAAATGCCATTTTCCATTCAATTCGACAGATAGCAGGCCGAGTGTGGCAGGAAATCGCAGTCACACCAGCCAGCAACAAAACATGCCAGCCAAGGGCCCTGTGATGAGCAGCTGGCACAGCCCCCCTTTGTAAAGGTGGACCCCTCTTTATATGTGAGGCATGCTTCTGAAGAGTTGTGTGTAAATCAAATGTTATGTGGCATTCCATTTCTGTTACATTAAAGAAGCTTTGAGCTAGATGTGGAAAGTCACTCCCTTTCAAACAGTCTTTCTGTCTTTCTTTGTTTTACACCATGTTACTATTCCTCTGAAAGAAATAAATCTAAGAGATATTTAGGTACGTGGGATTTTAGTGAATCAAGTCCCCTTGGCCCACACACTCAGTTTATTTAAATAATAGAAAGAAGATGGCCAGTCTGAGATGTGACTTAGGTAGTATTGAGTTCTCCAAAGCATAAATGGGCTGAGTAACAGTCCAGAGGTCATTACAAGTGACCCATTTAGGCATTTTCCTACTGATGGATTATTAAATGGCTGGTTTGTGAGTGTTTAGGAAAGAAGGCAGTGGTCACCAAGAGCCCGCCCAGAGTCACTAAGCACACATTGGTCACCCTCATCTCTGTTCTGAGCAGCTTCAGGTTAGGGTGATGGAGTAAATTACATTTCTGTTTCTATGAGACATTTGATGACGTCTTCTCTGACAGACTAGTGATATGATGCTGAATGCTGACTTAGTTTGATGCACAGCTGGCCAAAGAGCCAGAGGCGGTGTTAACGGCCAGCTCTGTGGCCACCTGAAGTAGCAGACAGGGGGCCAAGGACTCTGCTCCATACACCATAAACCGGGTGAAAGCCTAGCAGGCACGCTACCAAATAGCAGATGAAACTGAAGTAGACCATGTTACCGGTGATGAAATTTGAATGCCTGACTACAGCCGTTGGCCTACCCAAGGGTGCTTTTACTCAGGCAGAGTCCAACCACCAGCACCCCAAACCCTTATGACTTGATAAGAATAATCTCCTTCTTCCCCCCCCAGTATTTCCCTCTCCAGAGACTCCCTCCAAGTCTCCTGGCCATAAGGGAGGATCTCAGACAACATGGCTTCTCTCCACTGGGTATATGGGTATGTTCTCTCCTGAACATCTGCCTCTTGACCTGCTGCTTCCCAAACCATAGGCCCTGTCTGGGTACCCACGCAGCCCTGAGGTCAGACCCCGGCTCACTCTCACTCAACAAGACACCCCTCTACTTCTCAAGACCAGTTTATTAAGCAGTCAGGCCCCTGGTGACACACTGCTTTCTTCACACCAAAGGCAGGGGGAGGGTCAGGGAGGAGGAGGGGACCTCCCTGGTGGTGCAAGGTGTTAAGTCCCAGCACTATGAAACTATCCACAGCCACTGCAGCATGAGTTCAATCACCGGCAAGGGAGCTGACCCATATGGCACAGCAGACTTCTCATGTCTTGCCCTCTGCTCCCCTCAGCAGTGTATTTCAGTAGTTCTGCCTATTCTGTTCCCCACTCTGTCTCTGGTGAATCCTCTTACTCCCTGTACCTCTGGCCTGTACCCCAGTTCTGGTATGCATAAATGAATATTGAAAAAAATAAAAAAGGCAGGTGGGCTGACCCCAAGAGAGAGGTGGGAGGGAGGGGTCCAAAAAGCCCTGTGTTTTTTCCAACATCCGACCAATACCTGACCCAACAGTCCCACTTCACCAGGTTTTTCCAATAGCACAGAACAGGACACCTGGGCACAGCAATTAGTCTTATGTAAATCTAAAGCCTTTCTAATGAATGGTCCCCAATGGGTCAAAAGAACAACTGTACATGGTGATGATTCATGGAAAAAGACCTTGTGGTGTTCACTGACCTGAACCCCAATGTTTGCCTGTGTAACATGTCTTCTGAAAAAGTCAATGTACACTGGCTTTGTGACTGATGGGCAGAGAAGTGATCCACTTGTGAATTACCAGATCACACCTAAAACATTGCATTTATAAGCCACCTTTTAAGGTGGCACTGAAAGGGAGAAGTATAGGCAAATCATGTGGGAACAGGATACAGCAGCTGAAGGGATGAAAACAGTTATATAGGAGGTGACCAGGACCACTTGCTCCCTGTGTGGTTGGATCACAGACACTGGGAAGAAGGTAGAAATGAAACCAGTCAAGGCTGCTAGAGGAAGTCTGATTTTGCCTCCAGACCACACACCTTCTAACATAAAGATTAACATTTGACACTTCCCCAATGCCTCTTCCCCAAGAGCCAAGTTTATGGAGTCACAAAGATTCACTGATCGATCAATTCATTCATTCACTCCATAAGAAACTACTAAGTGCCAGGCACTGTTCTAAGGGTTGAGGAAACAAAAATGAACAAGCAAAATTCTCTCCTGTGCTTAGGATTCACATTCTGGGGTCAAAAAAGCAAATTCTAAACATTGATAACATTTCAAAATAGTTTTCCATAAGAAATGCTCGGAGCAATGGATCACAGCATGCTGTGTTAGCTATGATGTTATTCTAGAAAGAGCCCTCTTCTAGAAAGAGGGTAAAAGTTCCCTCTATGTTTCCAACTTGGCTTTTCAAACTTATAGGACAGAATAAGGTGTTTGTGTAGGTGCCCATCAGGCTCCACTAAAAATTCCGCACACTCAGGCCTCCCTGGTGGCGCAGTGGGTTAAGCAACACACTATGAAGCAAACTGCAGTCACTATAGCATGAGTTCGACCCCTGCCGCTGGCCGGGGAGGGGACCCATGTGGCAAAGCAGACCTCTCCTGCCTTGCCTACTGCTCCCCTCGGCAGTGTGTTTCAGTCGGTCTGCCTGTTCTGCTCCCCACTCTGTCTCTGGTGAATCCTCTCACAAACCCCCCCCTCCACCTCCACACCTCTGGCCTGTACCCCAGCTCTTGTATGCATAAATAAATTTAAAAAATTTAAGAATTCCATGCACTCAAGAAGCCTGTTGGTCAAAATGAAATTGTGTTATGTTGGCATCAGGTAATCATTATAGGAATGTTCATGATGCCATTCTCACCACCTTTTCAGGCGTGTGTTAGGAATTTTTTAAGATTAAAAAATATTTTAATTCAAAATTCAGTAATTGTCCTGTGTAGGACAACCTCACATAGGAAGCCTCTTGAAGTCAAATATTTTAATATTTAAGCAGCCTAAGCAGAAATAACCATTCATTAGCAATTCTCTTAAAAAATGATACTCGTATCAATTAAGAAGTTGGAATGGGTAACCTTAGGTTCCTTTAGAATATGAACATTCTGTATCCTAGAACATAGACAATCTAAAGTATAATTGGAACCAAGAAAACATGGATTTGTGCTAATTCCAATCCATATGGATTGTGGTCTATTAACTCTCTAATGCTAACCAAATGTCATGAAACTGACTACTGCTTCTCATTTCTGTCTAAGCACTTAATGATCATTTTCCTAATTATTTCACAGTATTTACTCTAGATCCTTCCTTCTTTTAGCTTCTAAAAATAAAATTGCTTAAGCTCAAAAGACATATTCAGCTATTGTATTTTATGATATTTGTGAATCTTAGCCCTTCCTCTTGAGTCTTAGCTGCATGAAAGTTGCTTTCAAAACAAAGTCCATTTTCCCAGGAAGCACCACACACACACAACCTTTATCTGCAGCTAATTTAGGTGTGCGCCTTGCATGATGTCCTAATTATACCTTTGTTATCTGCTATCAGATGATTCCCCTAATCAACCAAGCCTGCGACCTACTCCTGGCTCATTTAAAGCAGTGCGCGGAATCTGGGGACGCTTTTGACATCCAGAGGTAAGGGCCTCATCGCCATATTACAGATGAAAAATCATAATTTTGAATCTCTACTTCTTGTATATGTACATAATTGCTGGATAATTACCTCTGGATCAGCAAACTATGAAAATGCTAGAAGTTCATCGAAGCATGGGTGGGCTAGTAAGATGAAATCTATGTGACCTGGGAAGGGGGTGGCATATGGAAAGGAGCCTTGGGTGGGCAATGGTATGTAGGGGTGAAACAGAGGCGGAGAGGGCTCTGAGACCAGAGACCCCCCAAAAAGCTCCAAAAGGCCACAAACCAGAATCAAGGGCTATAGCAATATAATGCTCACACACTAGAGGCCTATGGGCTATAGCCTAACAAAGGACAGTGCCTGAGAAGAGGAGAGGTCACCTGCTCCAGGAACAACAACCATGGGGTTTATTTTATAAACAGAGGAAAAAAAGAGTTTAATGTATCCACAGTGGCTGACTATCTCACCCAGACAGTGATGGCCACTACTGGTCGTGCAGAGGTGGTGTCAGAGACATCCAGTGTTAGCAACTATTTGTGAGTTGTTGGGTTATACCAACAACAAACAGCTCTTTGAGACACCAGGCCAGGGCCTTTGGTGCTCCTTTCAGGAAATGTCAGAGACAGAGATCTGACAGAGATCTTCAGCTTCTCTTCCCTCCTTGGAGGGTGGCTGCTGGATGTTTCTTTTCTCCTTTTTTCAGAGGCCAGGAATGGAGTCTTCCCTTTCTTCTTCCTCCAGAGGCTGGAATCATCTTCTCTCCTTCAGGGGCTGGTGTTGTCTCCTCTTCCTCTTCAGGAGCTCTCTTCCTCTTCGGGGGCTCTGCCTCTTTGGGGATCCCTTCAACCCTGGCTTATATCCTCTTTTAGGGTGCCCCACCCATGAGTCTGATTGGACCATTTTTCAACCCTGTTGCTGATTGGACCATTTAGCACCAATCAGCTCAAAGCTCACACCTGACTGGTCCATCCCACAATCCAGGAAGTAAAAGGCTCTGAGGAGCAACTGGCACAACTGACAAAAATGGCAGTTACTGAATTTTAATAACTGCCACAACTGACTTGTAGTGGAACAGCAGGATGAGAGAACACCAATATTCCTGCCAGTTCCCACTGCTGAGGTGGCTGGGTTCCGGTAACAGGTGAACCTTCCCTCGGACCTGGAGTGGGCAGGTTACACCTGGACAGAAACAGGGTCTTGGGAGAAGGTCTGCACATTTTTACTTCAAGAAAAATCATGGTGCACCTCAACCTAGAAGCCATGACTTAGCGGTGGACACCAAATTTAAATGATGGTCTAGTTTTCTCCAAGTTGTCCTAGCAAATTCTGATTTATAGCAGATTGGGAGCAGCAGGTGTGGGTGTGCCAGAGGCTGACTTGTTCTTGTTATCATTGCTAATAGACACCATAATCACCACTAGCACTTCAAATCTACCCTATTGTTCACAAAATCCTCCCGAACACACTGTCTCTGGTCATTAGATGCAGCACTAGGTTCAAGACAAGATGGGTTTAATAGCTATAAATCCCAAGTCAATAACTCTTAAAACTTTCAACTCTTAACTATTGGGATCAGATGAAATCACACTCAGTAGTCTAATTCTTGTTGCTATGGTGGAGAAACTGTAGGGATGTTTTTGAGAAAAACTGGTAATATCCAGGAAGTTGTCTTGAGATGTCACTAACCCACAAAGATAAGCTGTTGGTTAGAGAATTTAGGAAGAAGAATTAAGTATGTGACCACACCAAGCTGAGAAAACAGACTTTTTAATTATAAAAGGACATGAATAGCCAGTTACCGCCTTATAGAAACTTATGTCACCTGAACACTCCTACAAGTTAACAGGATCATTCTCATTTAAAACAGCTATTTGGGGGGCCAAGTTTCCCAGAGCCTAAGAAGTTAATTCTTGGGGAGCTGCAGCTGCTGCTAGCACTTTTCCTTCTGTTTGTTTCTAAAGTGCAACGTGTGCGTTTTGTAATAACCTACATATGGTCATGAAACTTGTGCCCGCGTTTTTCTTGTATTTTTTTGCACATGAAGGGCCCCTGCTTTTTGTTTGCTGCTCTTACAAAAACTGTAAAATCATTAGGAAGAGGGGGATGAAGCTAATAAATTGAGACAATTGGGTTGGTAATTCATTCATTCCAATTTGCTCCATGTCAGTGAATCATGAGACCCTGACCTTGGCTCGGCTCGAGCACAGCTTTGAGCCAACTACATTCCCTCCTTCGCTGGGAGGAGAATTGAAAACGTGCTTCTTGGTTTTGGACTGTCTGGTCATTAAGGCCGCCCAGCCCCTGGAAGTGAGCGACGCTCTCCTCCCTTTCATGGTCCCCATAGGTCAGCCATAGTGCTTATGTGTCTCATCTCTTATTCTGTTGTTGCTGTTCCAAGGGTGCTAACTCTGTGCTAACTCTCCAGTCACCTCCCCGCAAAGCCAGGGGTGGATGCAGGGAATGTGATGGGTAGGGCAGTGGCAGTCCTTTCGAAATTCCAGCAGCTCCCTCCCCAACAGGTGCTACTGCTTCTTCACCACCGATGTGGTTGCCAGCGTGGCCTTCGGCACCCAGGTGAACTCCTGGAAGTCTCCCGACCACCCCTTTGTAAACCACTGCCAGCGTTTCTTTACAGTCTCCATCCCCAGGGCCATCCTGGTCTTGATCTGTAAGTACCACTCCTGGTGAGGGTGATCAGATTGGGGTATAGGGCAGACCCAGACACCCAGTGAGGCCCAGGAAGCTCTCAGGGCTCCATCCCCGCCTCTGAGATAGAGCACTCAGGGTGCCCCTGAGAGTCTCCTGGCAACGACCTGGTCTTCCTAGTGTCACCGCTTGTCACTAGCCTGGAGTCACCTGTTACCAACACAGGTAGCCCTGGTCTCTCTCACCTGGGCAAGAGGAGCACTGTAGCTGAGAGTCTTGCTGACACTGCCCTGTGAGTGCGTTCACTCAGAATCCACTTCAGAGGAGAAAACTCAGGCTCAGAAAAGCAGAACCAAAACTGAAATCCAAAGCCTTTGCTTTCCAAGGTATATAGTCCTCCCCTCTGCCACACCTTCTCCAGAAGATAGCTCCACTTGAAGTCCAGTAGTTGTCAAATAGAATCATAAGTGCTAGGTGACCATGACGGAGACCGAGCGATTTATTTGATTTTCATTTTGGAAGTTTTTTAACCCCACTGCCAGTATCATCTTGCCTTTATGGAAGTGTTGTTGGTATTTATTGCTGCCACCTTTCTAGGGACTGGTAAATTCTACTTGCTCCTGTTTTTTTTTTAAAAAAAGATTTATTTATGCAACAAGCACCGGGGTACAGGCCAGAGGTGTGGGGGCGGGGGTGGGGATGGGTAAGAGGATTCATCAGAGACAGAGTGAGGAAAAGAACAGGCAGATTGACTGAAGTACACTGCTGAGGGGAGCAGCGGGTACGACAGGAGAGGTCTGCTGTGCCATGTGGGTCACCCCCCTGGCCAGTGGCAGGGATTGAACTCAAGCTGCAGTGGCTGTGGTTTGCTTCATAGTACGTCGCTTAACCCACTGCGCCACCAGGGAGGCCTCTATTTGCTCCTATTTTGGAGTCACTTTCAGTGGAAACCCCTGTCACCTCCAAATTCCATGGAAGCCCATCACTTCCACCTGCTCAGCACTGAAATTGAAGGCATCCCCACAATGGAGGCCAAATACCTCCCTCCAGCCTCAGGCCCAGAGGAGCTGCTCTAGGTGAGTGGGCCCCCAGCCATCTATAAATGCGCATGAACCATGAAGGTGGCTGGTCTACTGTGTGCTGCCACACCCTCCCCAAGCTGAGTGCGCTTTTCCGCCCTCTCAAGCTGGGTCAGGTTCCTGGTCTTGAAATTGGGCAGAGCATTCTGAGACTCTGTGGGTCTGGACCCCAACAGTGCTGTCCACCAAGGGGCCAGAGAAACCAAGCTGTCCCTGCTCCCTGTGGTGGGCGCAGCCCTTCGGTCCAAGCCACCCTCCCTTACCCAGGTAGCCAGTCCCACGGCCATGGCAGCTAGGGCCCTGTCCTTGTCAGCACCCAGTGTCGGCTCTTAGGGACGAGTCAGTTGACAGCTCTGGAAATAGTCATCCAGGGGAGAAATGCAAATGACCAGAAAGTTCTGAGAGTAGATCAGCTTCGACCAGTGGCCAAAAATTGCAACGTGGCCTGTTTCAAAGAAATACCAAGACCCTAGGTCCTCATGCCTAGGACCTGGAAAATGAAATATAAGGCAATCTTAGCTTAGCACATTCTCCTACCCTTGAGCACCAGATGGAGGTGGGGACTCCACTGTACAGACGCCTAGCCCGTGAATGCCAGGCCTGGGGATGGGAGGGTGGGATGAGTTAGCGCCCTGTCCAAGGAGCAGATACAAGAGACAGGCCTGATAGGAGGCCAGGCTCTGCTTCCTGGTAACAGGCATCTAATAGCCCTGCTTTATTATCACCCCCTTTTCAATGCCACTTTTGTTTTTCTCTTTCAAGTATCATTTCCATCCATAATGGTCCCACTGGCCCGGATTTTGCCCAATAAGAACCGAGATGAACTGAATGGCTTTTTTAACAAACTCATTAGGAAAGTGATTGCCTTGCGGGACCAGCAAGCTGCAGAAGAGGTAACGTATTTTAATAGGACACAGCGTTGAAATGGAATGGAACCTAATTTGGCATCACTGTCTCTCCTCTTCCCTCCCAACCCTGAACACCACACAGCACTGGCCTTTAGCAATCTACCAGCCAGAGCTCCCCAAGAGGCTGAGGAAGAGCAAGCAAGGTGAGGGCAGGCGGGAAAGGACTTGGGGAGCAGCGCAGGACCATCTGCCCCCACTCTGACATGTGGAGTAGGACTACCCACTCACCCCAATTCACAGGCCTCTCTATTTCAAGTATCACTTCCGGCACAGGTTCTAATAGCCCTAAAGAATTTCCTAGGCAAATATGCCTACATGTTCTTCTCATCAGCATATTCCTTGTAGTGAGAAGCTGCAAGATGGAGTTCAAAAGAGGAGTCGGCAGCTGCTAGCCAATGCCACATGCAACTTTGGTGGCATGGAGGATATGGCTACCAGACTCACGGTCGGGGCATCGCTTCCCCTGAAACCTAGAGGTGTCTCCCCTCCTTGCAGACCCACACACTGCTTGGCACAAAGGGGATGGGACTGAGTCTTGCTTGAACTTGACTGAGAACAGAAATAGGAATTTTCAGTGTTAAGGGGGACATTTCAATCCAGGTAAGTGCATGCATTTATCATGATGTCTTTAAGAGCCATATTGCATTCAAAAAAGTTGTTTACAAGGGAAAAAGAGGATGAAGTATCTTTCTGAATCAACTTGTGCAAGGGGTAGCTTTAAGAGGGCTCTCTCAAAGACAGGGTAACTCAGAGATTAACAAGGAAAGGATGTGTGATTCAAACACTGTGGCAGGGCAGAGAATGAAATCGGGGGTCAGTCAGTGGCTGGAGGCACCGACAGCCTCAACAGCCTCATCCTACCCTGCTCCACCCCTCTCGCCCTGAAACTGTGCCGGGAAGGTGTGAGGCAGGCAGGGAAGGTGCATACAGCCCCTGGCTCTCGCCTCCGTGAAGTCAGTATAATGCACTTGGAGGTGTGGGAAGAATCAGCTCACAGGCACCCCTGGCCAGCTCTGCAAGCTGCACGGACAGAACATTCTTACCCAGAGTGAGGATGGAGCCTGGGGGAGGAGGAAAGCATCATTTTCACAGCTCGATGTTGGTACGAAGGGCTTTCCAATGGGAATTTGGTCACATGCGCACCTCACCCCAGCCCCCAGCCTGAAATCCACAGCCAGTGGATTTCAGGCTGAAAATTCTAAAACGGTTGCACCCGAATGGTTTACTAAGAGGTGAGGGGGTTATTAAAGATCCAATTACTGGGATTGCCTCGAGGTTTTCCTTTTATAAACTCGAGAGCTATTTGTTTCAAACAGTGAGTTGATCTGAGAAAAACCTCCCAACCACAAATCCAGGACTGCCCGTGTCAAGACAGAGCTATATGGTTACTAAGAAAACTTGCTTTAAACCCATCTGAACTCTGTAGACATTCCATCAAGCAGATGTGTGTTTGCGCAGTGGAAAATGCAGCACAGATGTTAAAAGGTAAATATTTTTCTAAGCTCTAGCCCATGGGTGGATTAGACACCTACATCTATCAGGGTGCATATTTTTCTTGGATATAACCATAAACCAGCACTGTTTCAGTCCTAAATGGGCGGTGTTCAAATAGCCTCGGTGATGCAGTGCAAATAAAAGAAACCCATCTACGCTAATGCTCCTCTCCAGCGTGGGCCCTGGAGAGCGGCCCTTTCCTCTGGCCTCTGTAACGGGGCTAAAGACGGATTTCTGCCACACACAACGGCCCTGGAGCAGCCCATCTGAGCCGGGATGAAAGGAAAGGAGGCCAGTTGCGGGGGAGCCACAGGAAAGCCCAATGGTGCGGATATTTTGTGTCCTCTCCCATCTTCCTCCTCACCCCAGTCCAGCAACCGCAAACACCCTGAGGAGTTTCAAACATGCCAGCTGAGCAACCTGGGGATGCTCCGCGGTCATTCACTGGTAGACAGGAGCCCAGGCAGCAGAGACTGCTCGCTTCCCCCATGTGCCTGCCATGCCCACAGCACCAGGCCAGCAGTCGAGCCACACAGCCACCGAGATGTTGGCTGAGCTGCTGGAAGGATGCTGGGAAAAGTCAGGTCTTGAGGAGCCCCAGGTAGAGAGCAGAGGAGCAGGGCCCAGTGGAAAGAGGCAGCCAACAAGGGCTGGGCCTTCGCAAGCTCTCAGCCGGCAGACCAGCACGCGGGCAGGCCACTGAGGCTACTCTGCCTTGGCCTCAAGGTTCCACACGGCCCCCGGCTTAACTGTGAGCCCAGTTCCAAGACACAGGGGAGCTGCAGCACCACAAAGGTCTCCTGATCCTAAGAGCACACAGTTGTAACTAAACCCAGCATAGGCTTCTTCAAGATGCATCTACTACAGCGCTTTCTGATTTGTGGATTTATCGCTGACATGCCCGGTACCGTGTCAGGCCCAGGTGGGGAGTGGCTACTCCACAGGCCGGGGCTACTCTGTGGAGAAAACCAATCACACACCAAATAACTGCCTGAGAGGATGGAATGAGGTGTCAGTGTGTACACAGCATAGATTATTAATGTGAAAGAAGCTGAGAAGCCACTGAGAAAATGCTACGAGTACAATGACAGTATTTTTGTCGGTGCTTCTGATGCTCGCCTTTTGCCTTTCTGTCCCATAAACTTCAGAGAAGAGTAGCAGGTTGCTTGTCACTCATCACATTAAAGAGCTTTTCAAAGAAGGATGTGCCAGCCTAGGCTTTGTCAATGCTGTATTTTTACTAACTCGAATCATAACATTAGCAGTGTCTATTGTTAAACTGTTTCTATTGTTACCATTCCTGGTAGTAAAAATATAAAGAATATGCAAATTGCTGATAAGAAGGTTAGAGGAAAATGGCAAAAAAGACCTAGCCACTTAAACGGGGTAGGGAACCATAGTGGGTAAGGAGGCTGTAGGGGGGAGGGAAGGGAGCCAAATGCAGCCTGAAGCCTAGAGACAAAGCTCCCCAAAGTGCATTCCCTCCTGCCCTGGTTCTGTTAACTTTTACTGTGCAAGAGAAACTTCCAGCCACCCACAGATGCACTGGGTTGTGCCTAAGTCACCATGAGAGCATATGCTTGGATTTACTGCACTAGGATGTTTTGTCTTGTTGTTGGAAAACCAACCAACAGTACGAGCACAGATAAAGAATAACCCCCCCTCTGGTGTTCCCACCAACTCCAGCTCACTGTGAACTGCTGGGTGTGGAGGTCACTAAACTATTTCTATGCATGGACAGGTGCACGTAATTACAGATAGTATACACTGACTGTTTTTACAGAAATGAGGTTCTAGGGCCTCCCTGGTGGCGCAAGGGGTTGAGCGCTGCACTGTGGGGCTTTTGCAGCCGCTGTAGTGTGAGTTCGATCCCACGCTGGGAGGGGACCCACATGGCGCAGCAGACCTCTCCTGCCTCCCTGCTGCTCCTCTCAGCGGTATATGTCGGTCAAACTACCTGCTCTGCTCCCTGTTCTGTCTCTAGTGAGTCCTCCCAACCCCTACCCTGTGCCTCTGGCTCGTACCCCAGTTTTGTATGCATAAAATTTTTTTAAAAATCTTTTTTTAAAAATAATGAGATCCTACTGTGCCTCCTGCTTTGTAATTTCTTTCTTTTGTATTTAACCAAAGTGGTCTGATCCAGGGCATGCTCCCTGTGATCAGGGCTCCAAGGGGTGTACAGGGGAACCTGGTCCTTATTATCTCTAATGATCCAAGTATCCCTTGTTGCTTTGAAGCCCCTAAAAGCTGCACGTGCATATCTTCCCTTGTGCCCCACGAGTCTCATTTATGTAACTCCAAGACCAAGATGTGGATCTTCTTCTTCTGTCCCTTAGAGGCGGAGAGACTTCCTCCAAATGGTGCTGGATGCCCGACATTCCGCCGCCTCCCTGGGCGTGGAGGGCTTTGACATCGTCAGACAAGTCTTCTCTTCCCCCGAGTGCCCAGCCACTCCTTCCCAGCAAGGCCAGCCCAGACCCCTGTCCAAGCCCTTGACCGTGGATGAGGTCGTGGGCCAGGCCGCCCTCTTCCTCATCGCTGGCTACGAGATCATCACTAACACACTCTCTTTCGCCACCTACCTGCTGGCCACCAACCCTAAGTGCCAAGAGAAGCTTCTGTGCGAAGTGGACCGCTTCATCCAGGAACATGTGAGTAACATGCAGTGAAAGCCACGGGATAACTGACTGTGCGTTCTAGGTCTATGTTCTGTGTTTACAAGATGACACGGTGTGGTTGCCCACCTCCTCCTGTCTCTTATTTAGCAAGTAAAGTGTAGTGTTCAGAACAACAGAAAACAAAAAAATGATTAAGCAAATTGGGCACGCACTGTCTCTGTCCAGGGGTAGGCCATGAAACCAGGTCTGGCTTGGCAAAGCTGCCAAGTCCCAGTGAGTTAGGGACCAAGGCCGGGGTTGGGGGCAGGTGTAGTTTCCCAGTGCTTGATCACAGGGTCCCCGTGCCTGGGTATGAGCTAGAAACTGCGGCCAAGTTGGAGTAAGCATGGTGGTAGCCCCAGAAGGAGCAAAGATCAGGTGGTGGTGAGAAGGCTTTTAACAGAGTAAGGTGAAATGAGGTGTTACGCACTCAGCCCCTGTACCAGGTATACCTTCTAGGTGAGGTCCCTTTAGGATGGACTTGAAGCAAATTCTCAAGGGTGCCAAGCTAGATTTTATCATCTCTTTATTATCTGAAGGCTTTTGTATGTATTGTTTTGACCTAAGAGTCATTAAAGAAAATCACTTTCACAATTTGTGAAAGTAAGGCCGCCATCATAGAATCCGTCCTATTACATTCTAATATTCACCATTTCAGGATGTAACCTGTTTGTTATTGGAACCATTCAATTTTTTTTTTCATCTATTAAGCGAAAATGTCTTCCAAGAAAATTTCATTTCTTTATCCCACTGGGGAAGGCGAGTCAAGGTTGGCCTTTCTTCTGTGTGCTGACTATGTTACTAACCGCCTCAACGCTGGGATCACCATGAGCTTGGCGTCCACTGCAGGTTCTCTGATGTTATGACATCTGCCAGGCCACGTCTCCCCAATCCACTGCTTGAACAGTTGATTTGTTGAGTCTAGATACAAGAGTTTATATTTATCCTTATTATTACTCAAGTCAGTCAAAATAATTTTGAATCTTGATTCTGCCATCTGTCATCTTAGCAATTCCTCCAGCTTTGTGTCATCTGAGACTTGCTAAGCATGTCTTCTATTTCATCCAAGTCATTGATTAAAATGTTGAACAGGACAGGGCTTCCCTCCAGGTTGACATTGATCCATTAATCAATATTTGTTGGACATGGAATCTCAACAGCCATGAATCCAAATAACCTATGCCGATCTCCATCTTAGCCTGTTTTACTGGTAGTTGTGGTGTTTTTTCACTGGGGTGGGGGATGGGACCAAAGATGACTGGGGTACATTACTATGACAGAAGTAAGGATAGCTGGAGGGCATATCTACGATGCACTTAAGAGCAGGTAACAAAGCCCCAACCTAAACTGATTCAAGTGCAAAAAGGGGGTGGGGGGAAACTTATCAGGACAAATAATCAGTATAGATGTGGCTTCAGGCAAATCTCTATCCTGGCTTCAAAGAGGTGCTCAGATCCCAGTTCTCCCAGTTCTGGCCCTGCTTCCTCTGTCACACCCTCCTCTCTAAGTCCTGAGCAAACTCCCAGGAATGTTTGGGTTCCAGGCTTCCTTGGTAGGAACCAAGGAGAAGAAAGAACCTATATCCCAAAATTCCCAGCAAGAGTTGTGAGTTCACACTGCAGGGAATACTTAGGTCATGCATGACCCTTTTGTGAACCAACCACCATGGTCAGAACAGAGCACATTAAGCCAAACAACCACACCCACCCCGTCAAGTTGCAAGTCTGAGAACTTGCGGAAAATGCTTTCCAGAAGAAACTCTAGCTATTACCCCTGTTAGACAATAGAAGGAATTCACCCCTCTGGTTTCAAAGAAACCAGCAAGCAGGCCAAATTAAGTCATGATCCCCACCTCCAGGGAATCACCAAGTGAAAAGAGCAGTATTATGTCTCCTAAAACAACAGCTCCCTTCCTTAAGTCTCAGTGCTTTCACCACTACGGCATGAGTTTGATCTCCAGCCAGGTTGGTGACCCACATGGCACAGCAGACGTCTCCTGCATCACCCATTGCTCCCCTCAGCAGTGTATTTCAGTAGATCTGCTTGTTCTGCTGCCCACTCTGTCTCTGGTGAATCCTCTCACACCACACACCCAGGCCCCAGTTCTTCTATGCAAAAATAAGTACAATTAAAAAAACAAAAACACAACAACTCCTTTCCAGATAAAATCCTCCAGGGCAATGGCAGGCAATAAGCAATCAAATCTAGGATGTGCAGTGACATTTAGAGAGCTGTGGGGCTCTATGAGTCATGACATCTGGTTAAATGCACCTACCAGGCCCAGGGGGTGTTTCCATAGGCTTCCATTCAAAAGTCCTCACACATATAATCCCCGGCCTCTGGCATGGCCTTAGCTTATCATGCTCTCAAGGAGGGTGACACTGTCTCACCAAACCCTGGCCTCCTACTGTCCCCAGCCTAAGATGGTTGCTTCTTTCCCCAAAGAACATCTCCCAGAAAGCACTGACCAGAATGTTGGCACTGAGGACAAATACACAATTTTTACTGTAGAAGGGCCCTCAAACTTTAGTGCATATAAAACCTTCTGGAAGACTATTTAAAACACACCGTCAGAACCCTTCTCTCAGAGGTTCTGATTCCAATTATTTGGACTAGCGCTGAGGAACCTGAATTTTTAATAAATCCCCTAGGTGATGCTGATGCAGGTGGTCCCTAGTTCCGTTTTGAGAACACAGCTTCAGACTCATGGAAAAAGGGGGTCCACAGCCCTGCCCCAGTCATTCCAGGCCCCCAGGTCATTTTCTTTCTCTCCACAGTTGGGACTGCCTCCAAGAAAGAGGAATACACAGAGATTGTGTTTTATAAAAAACAAAATTTGGTAATCACAACAGTGGTAATAGTTGTATAGTCTTGAACATGGTATGCACACTGTTTTTCTTTTCTTTTATTCCCTTTTTTTAAAAAAAACTATAATCAGAGTTCTGTTAATATGGGCCATCTGTCAGGACATGGAAATGCAGATTAGATGTTCACACATTAGATATTTTCCTGAAAATATTCCTGAAAATTTGCATGTAAAGTATGTCTTGTTAGAATTTTCCTGCTGGTTTCCATTCAACAAATATTTCTTGAGTGCCAGTTCATGCCAGACTCGAGCTCCAGGCCTCCCCCACCCCAACTCGGTGTTCTGAACTAGCTGTCCCGTGATATCCCTGAGAGCCCCACACACCTCATTAGCTGGCTTTTCCTGGTATTTGTCAATGAGATTGCTGGATCTGAGCTCTAGAGCTTCTTTTCCCTGAGCAGTGAACTGCCCTGTGAAATTCCAATGAACGCTATGTCCCTCTCCCCCAGAGAAAGAGTGTGTGTGCTCGGCATCCTTAGAACTGATCCTTAGAACTGACATTTTGTCTTTGTTTTGACAGTGATAGAAAACAATAGCAATAGCAATCCAGACTAGCTCAGGGGGGTTACTGACCCACATAACTAAACCTCCAGAGGGAAGGGCTGCCTTCAGGTATGGCTTGATGCAGGGGTTCAGACTCTGTCACTGGAACTCATGTCACTGTCTCCACATCTCCTAGCGCCAGTTACTCTGGGCACACTGTTCTCAGAGAGGATCACCAGTGGCCTCAAGACAACTGTACAGAGGGTATTTTGCACAGTCTGAACTAAGGCGACACAAACATGGAAACTCTTTTGATCTCTCCCATTTTTTTTATTTTAAATGTGCTCTGATAGATCTCCTTTTCCTTTCCCTGATGATGCCCTGGACAGATCCCAAAGGTTTCTGATCACTTTAAGGCATTAAAAAGTTCAGGGAAGTCTGGTCCAGTTTAAAACTCCATTCTCAGATCCAATCATGTCATCTATCTCGCTGGGGCAGACCCGTGACCTGAGGAAGCAGCCCTGGGCAGCTCTTCCTCTCTTTCCTCTGCCCTACCTGGGCTCCCTACTCCCTGGGCTGCACCTGTGAACAGATGCCAAATCCTGCCTGACTGGGGCGTCTCTCAGGGCCTCCCCTGGGCTTTGGGCATGGGGCAGATGCAGGAATTTTCAGAGGCTACTGGGAATCCCCAAGCACAGTTCTCACAGTTCCTACCTTGCCGCTTCTTGGTGCTGGGGTCCCCCGACGGCAGTCTGCTGAAAAATGGCTGGAGCTTCAACGCCACACCAATGGTGGTTGCTTCCTCAGCTGTCCCCCTTCTGCCCTGACATCGCTCTCGGTTACTCCTCCTTTGCCCCAGTAAGCAGGAAGGGCAAACGAGCCACGCAGCTGCCGCAGAGGATGACCACCCGGAACACGAAACTCCAGCTCAGGCAGCTGCTGCCATGAGTGATTTTTTTTCAGTCCCGCTCCTTAGCTCAGAACAGCAGAGTGCTCTTCTTTAGGCGGGTGGCTCCTCATTCTGACAAGTTTTCCCTCAGTCCCTCTAAACCTTTTCATGGACTGAAGACAGGGGTGCTGCAGGACAGCGTGAAGAAGTGGACTCTCGCCCTGAAGGCTTAAGTATAGTCTCGCGGTATCTCCCAGAGAGTGACTCGTGTGCCCACCCCTCAACCAATCATCAGGGTTGATGGGGCAGCAAGACGCTCTGATTGGCTTAGACCTGGGTCACTCATACCATCCTGGAGTGAGAATTTGAATGGGAGAGGTTAGATCCCTAGTCCCCTGTGAATGGAAGTAGGGGCCGTGGCTGTTGCGTGGCCAGGAAATGCGTCCACCACGTGGGTAGACTCTGTGGTCCGCAGAGTAGAAATGCCCACTTACAGATTTGTTTACCATCACACTGCATGTTCTCTGGAACTTTCACAAACCAGCCTTCCAAAGTTGAAGGGGCAAGTCCTGCCAGCAATTCTGTACTTCGAAAGATGTGCATCCCCGTTCTTCGGTACTTCTTATCTGAAGTGACCACTTGGTACCAAGTCTCCTGGGATCTCCACAGCCCCAGTCAGTGCATACTTGCAGGGTAGGATGAAACCTGGTTGGGCAGTTGGCTTTCTTGCATCCTTTACCACTCAAAATATAAAATCGTCAGTGTTGAACAATTCAGGGGCTCTGCTGGAACAGAAAGCCACCTATGGCATGTATAAGGATCTCGAAGGTCTCCCTTCCCTGACGGAGATTGTCTTAATATACCTCTCACACATTCTGTCTGGAATACTCCATCTTCCACCACCTGTTCTGACTCAAGCGACCTTGATTGCCTTATGCCTTTTCCTGTATTGATAGAATTCTATTCCAGTTTATAATTCATGCCTCTCAGCTGCTTCATTCTAAGCCATGTGTATTTTTGTATTTTCTTCCAAATCATCTGGCTTTTTGGCTTTCTCTTCTCTCATTCCACCATCAAAATTCAACTTACAACCATCTTTCTCAAGCCACTCAGTCTTTTGGGGAGCTCTCTTTTTCCCATGTTTCCTTGTAGTGAAGAGGAAGTGCATTCATTAAATTCAGGAGTGGAGGATCAGGGGAAAGTTTATACACTTACAGAATTGAGGCTGCACACCAATTATTTAATGAGAACTTTGTGATGCAGATGCTTCTTCGTGTTTTTCAATCTCTACTTTTTAAAAGGATGAGAGGAAGAAAACAACTTCTATATAAATTGTTCTTGTTATAGCTTGAGCACTTTATGTTGAAATTATTGACTTTTGATCTGGCCAAACCATTCTCTTCTCTTCTCTTTGGTGCTGGACTGTGCCAGCCAAAATTTATGGCCCATTTTCCTTCTGCTTAATTGTTGTTATAAATCTGTGCAGAACCCAGTTGTAAATTTATCACAAATTGGACTGGATTGATATACCGCCTCTCTTTAGTATAATTTGAACACAGTTATGCCTTAGAAGGAAGGCCAAATCCTTAAAACTTCTCTTGACGAGCTGCTTTGTAACCATTATAAATATCTAATTAAAATACAACTTACTCTTTCTTTTTTCTCTGAAGAATAAAAGAACATTCCATGCTGGGTATTTCAGTTGATTAGCTCATGCTGCTAATGTGAGCAAGGTTGAGGATTTGTTCCTTGAAGCAGTTGGGGGATCTCAAAGGAGAAAAACATATTCTGTCGCTACAAAAAAATTGCCATTTTGCCCCCAACCAGCTGTTTTATAAATACACATCCTTTATCACCAGGGAGAGGAGGAAGGGTTAGACAAAAAAAAAAAAAAGTGAATATCTTAACAGAAATTCATCCTCACCATGAAAAACTGTCTCCCAATTAGGACTCTACCCAGGGTCAACCTTCAAGTTCATCTTCACATGAAGAGTAGGGCATGGTTGACTTTAAGAGTCAACGAAAATCTAGAAGTGGATTTTCCCCATGGAGAAGGTATCCTTCCCTTTACCCAGAGTCCTGCTGACCCACATTTTAGGAGGGGTAAGCTCAGGTGTTCCCCATAGATTCAATTACCGCCCCTCACTTCCCACGCCCTCCCCTCCCCCACACACACATTCAGGGCTCAGTGGTTCTTCTGAATGCTTCTCTTCCAACAAATAAAAGCACAACAGAACCCAAGTACAAGAGGAAGGGATGAAGAACAATGAACAGCTCTAAAGACAAAATATAAAACAAACACTGGAATGGGGACAGCAGCAGGGTGAGCCCCACATCCCTAGGCTGCAGTTCTAGCCACCAGGTGGGGCGGCTAAAATTGAATGTGCCTCTGAATACCCTGGGGATCTTAAATGCAGAGTATGGCTCAGTAGGTTGAGATGAGGCCTGAGAATCTGCATTTCCAGAAAGCTCCCAGGAGACACTAAAGCTGCCAGAACATGACCCACACTGAGAAGCCAGGTGCTGAGGCCTAGATACTGCCTCTCCCAGCTGTGAGGAATATAGCAAGTATGTATTCCCAATCTCAGCTTAAGTACCAGTGTTCTGCAATGGCTTACTTTCTGTTTCTATTTAGAAACAGTTTCTCAATTATTCCAGTAATAACAATCCCGCTCTCACTGGAATGGTGAGAGATAAAGTGATACAGGGATTACCCATATCTGGGTAAAAACCATCTTGCTACCTTAAGTAATTTTCTCCAGGGTGAGACACTAGGGGGAGTCTTTGAGTTGATAGAAAATTGTCATGTCAGCGAAGTCGGCAACCAGAGCCTTCTTTCAGGATGTACCCATAGACTGGGGACGCAAGACATACATCCAATGGGCACCCACCTGGCTGTACCTGGTAGGCATGGAGCTCCATCAAGACCCCACACTTCTGGGTGCGTGGAGAGGCTGTGTCCAAGCACTGTTGTCAAAGAGCACTTCCCTGATGCTATTTCCCCAGGACCTAGAATGAAATCTGCACTCTATTCACTGCAGAAACAGGAGCCACAGTGGAGGAAGCTTGGACCGTGTTCTACTTGCCCACTTCCTGTCCTTCATTCCAGAAGTGCCTTTCCTAGAAGTGACCTTCTCCCCTTTCCCTGGCCTCCCAACAATTAATATCAGAGTAAAGAAGTCTTGCCAGCCCACACTAGGGGCTCTCAGACCATGTACCTGGAACTCTGTCCTAGAAGTTATGATGTGTGGCACCTGCTACCAAAGCAAGTCTGGGAAGGGAGAGGGCTAGGAGGCACTGTGTTTCCCATTGGCAGACGATGTGAGAGCCCCCAAAGCAGATCGACCAGTCTACCTGGGTCAGGTGACAGAGCCCTGGTCTGTAAAATTATTAGCTACGATCCAGATTGTCTGTCTATTCTCTCCTTGGGGACACTGCTGGCAGTCAGGCTGTGCCCCCAGGGCCAATAGTGCTGTGAACAGGTACTGCCTGTGGCCAGCGCCTCTTCTGCCACTCCCCAGGATTCCAAATTCTTTCACATCACCTGAGAAGTAAAAAAAAAAAAAACCAATATTAATAGCAGCTTCTCTAGAGTACTTAACAGATGCTTGGAACTTTATGTGCATTGAGTCTTTACACCAATTCTATTCTTTCTCATTTTACAGATGAGGTTCTGATTGCAGAGCCTGTGCCCTTCCCCACTGTGAGACACTGTAGCTCCCTTCCGTTCGCCTTGGGCTCAGACACCTGACCCAACAAACAAGCCCAAGTCCATCATAAATAACAGAAAATACTATCTTACCTTCAGAGCCCAGTTGAAGTTCACTAGTGCCTTCTGGTATTCCACAAGTTTTAGATAAGCCTGGAATGACACATTGAGCTGACATTCACACACAGCTCTGCAGTCCCCAGCCTTGAGTTGATATAGAAAGATCAGTGGACCAATAGAGAGGTCCACTGTGGACTTGTGGAAAACTACCCTGCCCTGACTTCAAACTGCTCCCAGGAGTCACAGCAGTGGCGACTGTACCCCCAGGCTGTGCTCCATCCAGAGACTCAGAAAAGCACCTCCCCCTCCTGTCCTCTCTTCCCTACTTCCTCATCTTGCCCACTGCTCTACTTTCTTTCCTCTCTCCTCTTTTCCATGTTCACAATACATAGTCTTCTTTCCCTTGTTGGGCTGCAAAAGAAACTATCCCATACCCCTTTGGCTTCTTTTAGGCTGATAAATAACAAGCAACAGATTGATAAGAGAAAAAAAAACACAGAAACATGTTTCAATAACACAGAAACATGTCTACGTGTGTACGCTGGGAGGTGCCCAGTGTGACCGAACAGCTAGCTCACCCATGTGGCTTAAGACACTATCTCACCTAGTGCTAAGTCAGAGGACTTGGGGAGGGAGAGACAGGGCAGGTCAGTTATGGAGGTTCCCCAGGAAAGGTACACAGACAAAAGGTATGCAGATTTAGTTCTGCCACGGAAGAATAGTAAGGAGACTAGGTCTCCCTGAGAGAGGCCTAAGAAAGAAGTTTACGTATAAATATCAAAAGCAAACTCCACCCAGTTCTCAGAGTCCCGCGCATGAACTCAAACTTTGCCAAAAAAACATATTCAGGGGTAGCAGATTTTTGCTCCTCTGCAGGCCCCTTCTTTCCTCATTCTTGTCCTGGTTCTGTTCCCCAGATCCAGAGAGACTGAGACGCTTCCCTACTCCACACCTGACCCATTGCCCGCTTGGGAGTCCCTGACCACCACTTCACAAGAAATGTCCCAGGTGTACACAGGAGCTGGTCAAGGGGGAGGTGCAGGAAGCGCAGGAAGGACTCACAAGTGTTTTCTTCCTTTCCGGCTTAACCAGGCACAGCAGTTCAGCACTTGAAATTTTTAGCAATCAATACTGCAGGTCCCGGAGGCCTTGCAGAGGGAGAGGTGACCTGCAAAGAGAGGTCCTTCCTGGGAATAGGCCACACCAATCAGCCTGTTTGGGACCTTTCATGTGGCAACTCCAAGAATTTTATATTCCAGATCTGGGCCTCCAGAGGAGTCAAGCTTTGCTAAGTAAACATGCTGGTGGCATTGGTTCACATCCATCCAGAAAAGCAGGAATTAAAAATAAACTTGGGGAAGTGAACTCCACAGGTGGAGCTTGGTGTTCTGTGGGTCCTCTTGGCATTGAGCTAGATTTTCAGCTGAATGGTTCGTTTATTTAACTATTGCTCACATGATGGGTTCTTAAAACATCAAAAGTATGGGCTTTATTCCCAACAACTAGCTCTGGGAATAAAAGAATAAACACATACCTTTAAAAAAAAAACTTCCGTGGACTTTATTGACCAAAAAGTCTTTGCACATGAGTGCCAGCAAGCCCCCCAGACTGTGTCCCCTGGAACACACCGAAGACCCTCATCCCAGAAAATATTCCCATCAAGCCATCACTAGGCCACCTAAAATCTGACCTTCAAGAGATCCTTTGTTTCAACACATTGTTCATTATTAAAATGACACTAACCCTGGGAAAGGAGATAGAATCAAGTTCCCTGTGGGAATTCTCATCTGCTGGTGCCCCAGTGAATCCCAGGCCTTCAACAGGAGGCACACAAGAGGCTTGTGAGAAGTAGGTGTTGAATGAATGAATGAGTGAATGAATGAATGGTTAGTCCTACCTTTTAATTGGAGCCTTCCTAAAAGGTGGGAAAGCATAACGCGGCATCTGGTCCGTGCATCCCAGAAGGAAGGAAGTAGACTGGAGTCACTGCCGAGAGTGGTGCAGGCAGGTGACAGCTCTCCACAGTCATTGCAGTGCTCTGTGGGGCCAGAGCACCAGCCAATGCCCAGAACCTGTCATGTTGAGAACAGAAAGGAGGTGGCCTGGACCTTGGACTGTGAGGCAATCTAGAGGCTCAGGGGCAGTCTCCTAGTCTGGACACATGTCTAAGAGGCAAAGATCATGCTGCTCTGCTTGCATGCTCCTAGGAGTAAGGAACTCACTACCTATCATATTCCCTGCCCACCGAGTTGAATCTGCCTGTGCCGATGGCCACCCCCTTGCCTTCGCTCTACTGTCTCAGTTCTGTGATCTGTTCTTCTACCAGCCATCAGCAGATTCCTGGCTCTGCTGGGAGGTGGGGTAGCCTCTGCTCTAGACTAGCCAGTTAGTGGCCATCTCAGAGATGGAGCGGGAAGGGGAAATTGGGGAATCAGAGACCTTTCTAAAATGTCTGCTTGTGGCCCAGGCATTCCATTTATTCTAAGTTTTCTGGCAAGTCTGTTTTCCCCAGAAGAATGGACAGCACTGTGTTCTGTTGTGGCTTTTCTAAAATCATGTGTGTTGTGTTTAGCATTATGTTTTACGACTGACTATGGTATGTGTGAAAATATCAACTGCATGAGCCTGTGAGTGCAGGCATATGAATATTCTACATCAGAGGGGATGCCTGACTCCCCTATGAATTGCAATGTGTAAGGTTTATAAAGTTAAGCACTTAGAATTCTGTCTTTAGAATTTAAATATTTAGATTGGGTCTCTAGGACACAAAGGCAATGCCTATTTCTCACTCGCTTCATTTGATTTTTTTCCCTTTTGGTAGCACCAATTGTTTCTCAAAGCCTCATTCCTTGAATGTTCCCTATAGGAGGAATGTAATTAAACTCCACTGGCCTCCCCCTGCTGGGACCAAACTGGGACCAGAGCGCTAGGAAGCACAAAACAGACCCTGTGAAAAGAATCCTTATAAAGATGAGAAGAGAATCAACTTCCCTCTGGTTATGAACATGAAGCTTTAGAAAGCCACCCGGGCCCCTCTGGCAACAGGGCTAGTCTCCAAGACGTCCGAGTCAGTAGTTAAGACTGGAAGGAAGATGGCGCAGTGGGTTAAGCAATGCACTATGAAGCAAACCACAGCCACTGCAGCAGAGTTCAATCCCTGCTGCCGGCCAGGGAGGGAACCCACATGGTGCAGGCAGACCTCTCCTGCCTCGCCCACTGCTCCCCTTAGCAGTGTACTTCCACTGATCTGCCTGTTCTGCTCCCCGCTCTGTCTCTGGTGAATCCTCTCACCCCCCACACCTCTGGCCTGTTCCTCAGTGCTTATGTGCATAAATAAATAAATCTTTTTTTTTTAATTTTTTTTTAAAGATTTATTTATTTATGCACACAAGAGCTGGGGTACAGGCCAGAGTCCAGGGTGGTGAGAGGATTCACCAGAGACAGAGCTGGGAAGAGGACAGGCAGACTGACTGAAACACACTGCTAAGGGGAGCAGTGGGCACAGCAGGAGAGGTCTGCTGCGCCATGTGGGTCCCCTCCCTGGCCAGCAGCAGGGATCGAACTCATGCTGCAGTGGTTGCAGTTTGCTTCATAGTGCGTTGCTTAACCTGCTGCGCCACCAGGGAGGCCCAATAAATAAATCTTTAAAAAAAAAAAAAAGACTGGAAGGAAGCGGGTAAGCTCCTTGTCTCCTTAGCTGTGGGCCAGAACCTCAACTCGACTCCACGAGAAACTGGTTCAAGTGGCCTAGGAGGAGGGTGGTCGGGGCAAGAAGGGTCTTGACAGAGAGCCAACCTTTTCATGAAAGCGGCATTGCCAGGTCTCCTGGCCTCACTGTCTCTGGGGCTACCCCTGGAAGGCAGTTCTCACCGCTCCCTGGGCACCTCTGCCTCTTGCTGAGAACTCTGTGGGGAGCAGAGTCAAGAAGCTCTCGCCAGGGCACCAGGCATACTCAGACCAAAGCTGGACTTCTCTGACCAAGAAGTAGGGGGACCCTGAGACCAGGGCGCGGTCACCTTGAGCTGCTGAGAGCAGCGAACAGAGTATGTTAAGGACCAGGGCGCCATCTGAGAAATCACCGCTAGGTGATTTTGTCTCTGTGCAAGTGTCACAGTGTGCTCACACAAACCGCAACGTTGTGGCCCTACTATGCACCTAGGCTGATGGGCAGGGCCTCTTGAGACCACCGGCAGTGACGGAAAGATTGCTAAGCTGCATGTGGCTGAGACAGGGATCGCAGCATCGCCCCTTGGTCCTCAGTTTCCTGTCTGGAAACAGGGCGGGTCACAGATGTAACTCGTAGGTGGGTGGAGCCACGTCCCACACTAGCCCAGGGCTGGCCTCACATACCCTCTCTGCTCTCATCCCCGCTTGGGCCTCAGTGTCTTTATCTGTGAAAGGAAAAGGGTCTCTTCTCTGCTGGTGGTGATGGTGGGTCAGGACCCCCAGCTTACCGTATCTCAGAGGATCTGATTTCAGGAGCGCGCCTCTAACAGCGGCTTCTCCTATTCATAAGGTCCACTGAGAACAAGAGCCGATGTGGGAATCCAGAGCGGGAGTGGGGCGGGGGCGGGGGCAGCTTTTGTGCCCTTGAGAACTTATAAGCAGATGCCTCATCTACCCCCAAGGGCCTCACTGAGTCACTGTGGCTGAAGGTCCTGACAGGGCACTTCTTTACAAGCCCTGGGGGCCGTAAGACACAGCCAGGGTGAAGGACCCACGCCACCTCCCGTAAGGTAGAGGACTGGTACCCGAGAAACATGGCTTCGGTATAACATGGCTGAGGGAAAACACCCACCTCTGGACTATGCTGAAAAAACAACATATCTTGCTTCCTTTACATGTGTCCTGCCTAAAGTCACGGTTTCTATGGACCGATTGACGCTGCTAAGTGAGGATTTTCTGTAGACACAAACGGAACTTGAATCGTAACCTCGGGTTGCATTATTAATAAGTCCACTCGCTTCATAACACTCAGCATAATTCTTGGAGCTGCATTCCACTTTTTTGAAAAGTCACTCTTTGGGTCACCAGGCAGCAGTGGCTTTCTGTGGCTGCATAGGAGCGCAGGTCCAGCCCATGCAGACAGCCAAGAGACAAAGACCCTACCCAGAAGGCCTCCTGAGTGACTGTTGGGGAGCAGTCCACGCACCAGCCTGGGGAAGGCCTCTCTAGGAAGACAGCTTAGGTACAGCCCCCAGGGGTTTCCTGCTTCGTGCACCTCCAGAGCACGAGGGCCCCTTCTCCATCCCGCAGATGGGACGCCGAGGTCAAGGGAGGCCCCACAGCCACCTGTAACCTCAGCAGTGAGGAGTGTTTCCGGCTGACTGCGGTGGTCTCACGCTCACTCTCATCCCTCACCTTTCTCTGAAAGCTTGTTTAATGAGTCCCTGGCCTGGCTGCAAATTAGAGATTTGTAGACCTGAAAGATGCTAACGATGGCGGCGTCCACCAGCATCAGCATTGTGACAGTAAACGTTTATGGAGCGCCATCATTATCATAATAATTTTTATGCGTTAAATAAATCTGACCTCGCTCTATAAAGAAATAGGCCCTGCTAACCAAGCATATTACGTAAATTAGAAATCTAGGAGCGTCTAATGGAACTACCTCAACTTCATTAGCGCACGTACCATTTGGTGGATTTGTTTATGGGTCACTTGTGCTATTTCAGGGGCACTGTCCATCTTCCCGGCTCTCAGGCTATGGTCTGTGGTCACTGTCTTTGTTGGTTGTGTTGAGCGAAACACTCCTTCCCAAGCTATTCTTACCAAGGAGAGATTCTTTGAGATCACGTAGTCAATCTTGAATAATATTGATGATAATTATGATGGAAATAAGAGGAAGAAAAATGACTACTCATTGGACTCATCCTCTGTGCCAGGTGCCGTGACCAAATTGATGGCTTCTAATCATAGGAAATATTCCTCATTTTCAAGATTAGGAAATTGAAACTCTGAGATTAAGTGATTTGCTCAAGATGGAAGCAGGGCCCAGCCCTGAGCCCAGAACCACTGGCTCCAGATCTCCTTGGTGATGTCTTGGGAATAGCTGCAAAGTCTGGTAGAATGTTCTAGAACAGCAAATGCTGTCTCAAGTGGCTCAGCACACATTTGCACACTGATCTGGCATTTTGTTGGCACCATGATAGCCAGATCTCAGGTGCTGCCAAGTTCCCAAGGTCACTTTTTCCTCTTCTCTTAGGTGTCTCTCCCTTGTCCTGTGCCACCAAGTACCTCAGGACGGCCGTTAGCAAGTGTCCTTACTTGGATTTTTGACTTAAGAAACTAAAGGCCCTCGTGAGTCTAGATGTGTCAGATTTCACCATAAAAAAATGAAAACTCACTTCACCAATGGCTAAAAAACAGATCAAAATCCGAAGGCAAAGGGAAAAAATTCTAAGTCAGGAAATAATACTGTTTCCTTCCACTTAACTTTTGACAAATTTACATTTCCTTGGTCTGCCCTTGGGTGTCTTAAAGTAAAATGTTATTGATTCTTCCTATAATTTTAAAAGTCAAATCTTCCCTTTGGGGGATTCCTCTGTGTGCTCTGTCCCTGGGGATTCAAGCAGACACAGACGGTGTCTCCCCTCAGGAATAAATCGTGTCAAACCTGTCACCTGTCATCATATCTGCTAGCATTTTTCTCCTCAACTGCAGCCTGAAGTCCACTTAATCGCAGTCTGTGGGTGTCCTACAAACACCTTCTTGGGCTCCATGAGATTTCTGCTGCAATTTCTAGATCATAATCCAACAAGACAATCCTGTCCATCCCTGGCACCTGAACAGCATCATGTGACTTTTCTCTTGCTTTTCTTTGCTGCAAGGAGGGATGAAGGCATCACTCATGCCCTGAATCTTAGTGCCCATTCCTGTATCGAAACGCCAAGACCTTTTGAAGAGATGCCATACAAGTTTCTACTGGTTCATTCATTCATTTCCAGATGAATCAGCTAAAATGAGAAGTGGTCCAGTGTTTAATCCATCCCTTCCCGGTGTCCCATCTTGGACAGAAATTTCCAGAAAGCAGCACCTTCCAGTTGTCTATGTCAGGTCGTTAGAGGCCTCTCCCTCCTCAGCTGGGAGAGCCAGTGACCCAGGATGACCCTCTCCTCCCCTTGGAATTTGTCTCCCTTAGTCATTTGCAGAAGTCTGGAGTCAGCAGGTATAGAAAGAATTTCGTATCATAACCCCCTTCTCTCCCCTCCTTTTTTCTCCCCCTCCTATTTTTCTCCTTCTACCTCCTGTGTCCACCACCCTTCCTCCTCTCCTCCTCCCCCGGCTTCTCATAGGCAGGATGATGCACCCCTGCTGCTTGTCTACTACACAAGCTCAGCTATTGACACCACAGGTGCAGGGTCCCCTTTGTCTTCACGTCTAGGCACACAGTAGGTACTCAATAATAGTTGACTGAAACAGATCATTCAGTCCAACCCCTATATTTTGTAAATGAGGAAACTGCAGCAAAGGACACCGAGAAACTCCCTGCTGTCACAACAGTCGGGTGGCTGCCGACTCCCAGGCCCCGGTGGCCTCCGTCCACTCGGTCAGACTCAGCACAGGGAGTCCTGCCCTTGCCCGCCTCCATCCCTGGAGCAGGGAGCTCGCCTTCACCTCTGGGCAGGGGAACAAGCACCGCAAGCTGGAGCACCCACACTGTCTTCCATATCCTCCCCTAAGCATCTGCTGCCAGGCCACTTGGGGGTATAAGGTACACTTAGCAAGGTATCACCACTCCCAGAAGACATATATCCCTTCCACCAACAGTGTTCCATGTTAAAAAAATAATAAGTTATAAAAGCTAAACAAAATATAAAGCTGGGAACATATCAGGAGCTTCCCAGAGGGTGACAGTCATCAATTCAAAAATTAAGGCGAGATAAGACCTGTCGACCTGGCTGTGATGTGGAATCCACAGACTGGCAGGCATTTCCATAGCTACAGAAAGGTAACGGCAGACATGGCATTTCCCCTTTGTGTGTAATCGCCGAGAAATGAGAAAGGCACAGAGATTACAAACCGAATGACTTCCCTTCCTGCTTATCACATCATGCCGAACTTCCTTGGCACCAGGTCCTGGGGTGGCACAGCCAGCCCCTCCTGAAGGCTGGACACCCCCTCCTGCAGCTTGGCCCGTGGGTGTACTGCTTCCTCGTGCAAGGGATTGTAGTGGGGAGAAGGGCCACTGTCTACTGGCTGGGCTGTTCTTGAGGATTCTAAAGAGACCACATGTGATCCAGGGAGTCTGCTTGTTTGTGGCTGTGGCACTGGGGCGATCAGAGGTGATCGGTGTCACCAAAATGGAGAGCAAAACTCTTATCAGAAGATGTCATGTTTTTCTAAATGTCATGTATACAATTTTTATTGGAGCGTGGTGACAGATAGTGAATAACTTAACATAAATTTGCATAATTCAGTATAGCTGTTAATTTATGATCACATTAAAGCACAAAGTTTTGTAGTTTGGGGCATTTAAAAGTCTTAATCTTTTGAAACTTTCTCTCCTGTGGCAACATAAGGTCACCAGAGAAAATACAGGTGTCTGGTTAAATTTCCATTTCTGATAAACATTGGCTCATTTTTTTAGGATATCTTGTACACTATTTGGGACAGCCTTACCTCATGCAATATTTGGGATAGACTTATTAAAAAAAATTCACTGTATACCTGAAATTTAACAAGGCACTTACATTTTTATTTGATGTCTGACAACTCAACTCTTACTTCATGAACAACTTGACCTCTGCTGTTTTATCCCAGCAAGAGGAAGAGTGGCTATTGGATAGGGAAGGGTACCAAGTACCCGACCACCTTGGGGGGGTGGTCAAAGGGCTCATATAATAGAAGCAACAAAGCCAAGGGGGAAACTGAGGCAAGCAGCACACTTCAGATTTTCTGGCAGCCCAGCAGGTGTGAGAGTTATGTTTCTCAACCTTGCTTGACCACACCCCATTGTAAGAAATATATTTATCATGCCACCAGTGTGCAGGTACCTATGTCCTGGAGCCTGGAGCCTGGAGCTCCACAGGCCAGCGAGGCCTGTTAACAACAGCGTGAGCTCCTGACGCATCTAATTCTGTATCAATTTCTGTAGCCCTGGACATGCGTAAGTCCTGAGTCTAAAATATGCTAGGTAGAAAGATGCTTTCTTTTTTACCCCCCCCCCCCAAAGTAACTCCTTCAAATGTTCTGGAGCCTTGTAAACCACCTCATACTGTACTCTCAAGTCTTTTCTTCAAATGACTTGTGATTTTCCATTTATTTGCCTGTTTCCCCACTGACCCTCTTCTACACCCTGAGTCTACCTCCTCTTAACTCCACCTCCTTCCCCATCGTGTGCCTGACCAGGGGGGTCCTAGAAATGGGGTCCCAAGTTGGGGCAGCCCAGGAGCCGTTCCCAATGTGGCCTCCAGGTGTGGTGTGAGGCGCTGGCAGGGGAGGCTGTGCGGGGCCCACACCTGCAGCTGCTGTGAGCGCTGCTAAGGAGCAAGGCTCTCTGTTGACTGAACTTGGAGGAGGAGCAGTGTTCTCCCACGTTACCAGGCGAGAGGCTGGGGTTGACGGCCACATGCATGGAGCACAGTGCTGCCCACATGTAGGGGGTAGACACACGCCAGAGCTTGGGGTGGTGCTTCCCAGTGGAAGTGAGAAGTAGAAAGCAGGGGTGATTCTTTCTGGAAGATTCTTCCAGTTGTTGGTACAGAACCAGACTTCCCCAAGCCCTCCAGAAGCCATGACCTTGAGCAGTGCCCTGGGAGCTCGAGGAGCAGCTCCCAGGAGCAGTCAAGCCCTCCCCACAGGCCTTCTTGCAGGGACGGGCAAGGTGTGGGTGATTCTGGGGCTCCCTGCAGCAGGGAATCCACCCGAAAGAGGAAGCTGCTCCTCCCCCATCTTTTTCACAGCTGAGCTGGAGGGGAAGGGGCCTGAGACCCAAGTCTCACTTCCACCCACCTCCAGCAAGACTGGAGTTTCGAATCCACACACAGAGAGAGGCAGGAACATCAGTCAGGCCCCAGGACATGTGGCCCTGATGGAGTGAGGCTCATCCGAATGACCAGGGATGAGACTGGGTAGCTTTTGTTTTTTGCATGTCTCTTACATCCTTTTTAATCTTTAAGTTTCTCTTTTATCAAAAGTTATTAGTTTACCATTCATTTGCATAACTATTTAACTTCAGGAGCACAGGCTTCACTCACCTCCACCAAAGCTCCAATGCAAATCCACCATCACCTTCCCCACCCCTCTGGTAACCACACTTCTCAGTCAAAGAGTTATTTTGGTTGTGTATTGCCAGTTTGTTGGCTTTGGGTATTTATAGCCCACATGTGAGTGAAAACATCTGGTAATTGACTTTCACTAGCTGGCTTATTTTGCTGAGCACAATCACCTAAAGCCCCCTCCATCTACCCCTGCTGTCACAAAAGGCAAGATTTCATCCTTTTTAATAGCTGAGTCGTATTCCGTTAGGCCTATGGTCCATAGTTTCACCATTGGACAGACTTTTTGTTTGGTTGCATTCCACTCTTTTCCACACTCCTGGCCTTCTATTCTCCCAAGCACCCTTGGGAAGAAGGCCCCTCCCCCTGGGCTCCACACAGGGACAGCATCACCCTGTTTTCAGGGACTCTGAGCCTAAAACAGTCAACCTAATTATAAAATACATTTGATGAGAACACGACCCTCCAACTAGGACCACTCCTCAGAAAACAAGGTCACTCACAGGGATAGTAGGAGCTTCTGAAATCCAGTTCAGGTATTTTTGCTTTAAATCCATATGCTTGTCAACCTACCTTTAATTTCTTTTAAAAAACAGTTAGGGAATTTGTAAAAGTAAAAAGTGTGTTGGCCTGAGTGACCTGGGCGTCCCTAGGATCAGAGCAGGCTGACCCTTGCCTCAGCCTGTAAGATTCTGTGGGTCAAGGAACCTTCCAGAGTTTCCCAGAACTTAGAGGTGAGTACCAGTTTTGCAAAATTCAACTCCCAAGCTGGAAACTCAACCCTACCTACTGTGTTTGTCTGTTTTTGGCAAGAACCTGTTTTCTTAGATCAGTGAGAAAAAAAATCACCACATCACAAAGGCTGGGCCAATGTGGGCAGCCCTCAGAAAGATTTCTGTGGAAGAAGATGATGCGTCGTGCCATTAATGAGCCTTGAGAATAGTCCCCTGTGCCCCTCCTCCTGCTCTAGTTTAAAGCCGTTGCCTCCTGCCCTGCCCTTAGCAGAAATTAACAACAGCTGGGCACCGTGCTATTTTCAGCAAGCTCTGCCGAGTATACTCACAGGTCTGGTCAGGGCCCTTAGGGTGGCCGCCGTTGACCCAGGGACAATCTTGGAGCCTCTGTTCTTTGCTGTCAGACAGTGGGGCGTAAGCAACCTGGGCCAAGGTCGCCCCCTAGCCCAAGTCTTCAGTGGTTATGAACACTGAAGGGGGTACAGAGTTCCAGCCTGCCCTGCCCATTCCTGAATGCTCAGTCCCAGGCAGGTGGGTGCTACCCCACCCTGACTGTCCCTGGGTCCCCTGGGCCCCCTTGGGTGGCAACAAGAGTGGGAGCCACCCCTGCATGACCGCCTGAATGAGGAAGGGGCCAGCTTCCCTTCCTGTTCACCTTTGCTGGGCCTCGCGGCGGCCTTTGCAATCTGGCAGCCTCAGCACCCCCTTCTGTCAGGCCCCACCCTCTGCACACTGACCTCATGCACAACCCTCTGAGCTTCCTCATCTGTGAAATGAAAACAGTGCGGCAGTACCAGTGAGACTCACCTGCGCTTGCCCCCACCCAGCACTTGGTCAGTTGGAGTCGCAGCTTTCTGGTCTCATAAGGAAGTCGTGGCTTCCATGCTCCGCCCCTTCCCTGGCAGGCTTTGTCTCCTTGGTCCCCCCACCCTCCCAGCCTCTTCCCCCACCTCGCTCAGGCCGTGGCTCTGTGGAGCTGCAGGGACCATCTCAAGGGTGCCAGGCAGCTGTGGGGCCCAGGCGATGCTCAGTCAGGCCCAGTGCTCCTCTCCCAGAAGCACCGCATGGGCTGAATTTGTGGGTAGTTATCTCCAGGTCAGGAAGGTGGGGGCAGTTCCAGGGTCCCGGTAGGCACAGCCTCAAGAGCTTAGGGCCAGGGGTGCAGCCAGCCTCCCAGACCTGTGTCTGGTGTGAAAGACTTCAAGGAAGCCCCGCCTCCTTATGTCTACTGGGAGGACACCCCACCACCTCTGATCCTGGGCCCTGGCCCAGGAGTTGGTGTGGAGGGAGGAGGGGGAGTATATCTGCTTCACCCCTGATGGGCAGGAGACAGGGCCTGACCATAGACCTCAACCAGCTCAGTCCAGCCAGGGCTGGATCTCCCCAGTAGTGTGGTGCCCCGTCCTAGACCTGGGTCTGCCCCTGTCCGGGTATTGGCTATACGGAAGGTAGCCGGTCCCAGGGTGGACCAAGGAAGCCTGCAGAGTTTCCCCCGCTGCCAGCTGCTCTGGTTTCTGGGGATCCCCTGCCAAGACACAGGCACCTCCAGCACCCAAACGAACCCCATTCTGGCCCTACCTGCCTGCAGGGGAAAGGCTGGAGCCCATGAGGCCAGGCGCAAAAGTTGCAAGGAGCAGCAGGCACCAAGGACCAAAGAAGCAAAGGATCCCTCAAGACCCACAGCCAGAGACAATTGCCCTAATTAACATGCACCTCAGCCAGGACTGACCTCCCGCCACCAAGCGGCCAGGGGAGAGGTGTGAACTGCGGAGTGAGCCCCACCGGCCATTAAAACCCATGGTAAATGGCTTGGCTGTGTGGGAACTCATTTCCATTCTGCTCCAAAATCTTGTTTAAGTGCTTTTATTGTTTCTGTGTGAACACAAATGCTTTTTGGAAATTGCTTCTGCAGAAGCCTCACCTCTGGGAAGTCTTTTCGAGCCCCCAATCCCTACTCCCTACACCCCAGAGGAAGTTCGGTGGACCCCAGGGTCCCTGGGCCCTCCCCCATCAGAGCCTCCGCAAGGAGTCTCCACCCCAGGGAGATCTCCAGGGGCCCAAGTAGGGGCCCCATAAAAGCACTGTAACAGGGGGTCTTCCCCCAGCCCGCCCCTGGGAGGTGACCCTCCAGGGTGCTCTGGTTATGTGGTATGAGGGGGGAGGTTTTCCTCGGCCATTCCTCAGGCTCCTGGGACCACCTGCAGGCCAGCTGGCTGGAGCCTTTCAGCAGGGGCAGCCCACCTTCACAATGGCCCCAGCTGGCACCAGGCGGACCACCCAGGCTCTCAGGCTTTGCTATCTGAAATGTACTACATTCCCTCCTACCCCCAAATTTAATTTTTATAAAATATTTCCTCCCCAAGAATCTCATTGCTTATTCAACCAAACCTGCTTCTTCAGCTCCCAAGGGAAGGCAGGGACTCCGGGAAAGTAGGGAAGCTTGAGTTAGCCTCAACTCTGGGTTGGTTTTTACTTAGCTCAGCCACTGCGAGGAGAGATTCCTTGTCAAGAATCCTTTCTACTAGGAGCCACCAGCTGCGGGAAAAGGGAAAGGACTGAAATCAAGTGGGGTACAGAGGCAGTGACTGTGGAGGGGAGGCTGCGGCAAGGACATAGCTCCCCACTGGTGGGCTGTGTGGCCCCACACAAGCTACTTGAGCTCTGACACCCCCTCTGTGCAAGTGGGGCCGTGGCAACCAGACAGGGTGGCAGGGGGCACCCCTCCCTGGTCTTGGTACTGGGTGCTGCCAAGCCCTCACAAACCTGGGTTCCCACAGAGGCAGGGAGTAGGGAAGCCCCGAGGGCCTCTCTCCCTGACGGTTGAATGGAAACAGAAGCACAGGCAAGAAGGCCCAGGAGGTGTTTGCTGGGTGTGCAGTTCCAAGAGGAACAACAATTCCCCTCGGGCTGGGCAGAGGGAGGGTCTTCAGGTCACAGCCATGTGAGTCAGAGGAAGGACGCGTCTGTCTGGACAGCACAGTAGAGAAGCCTGGTGACCCCGGTTCTTCCTTCTTCCAGCCGGGAAGTGGTGTCGGGCCGTCAGCCTCCCACATAGGAGGTCTCGGACCTAGGAACAGGGGCTCATCACTAGGGTGCACTGAGTCATGAAGGGGGTTCCCAAGGCCTCTCCCTGACACTCCTGGGTCAAGAGGAGGCTGTGTCTAAGCCCAGAGCGTTGGGGTGGATGTCACGGGTCAGGAGGCCAGGGCCTGACTAGGGCCGGGTAGCCAGATCGCGTTGTTGCCCCGGGAGCAGGACAGAGTAGCTGGTAGCCCCAGTTTAACTGCAGCCCCTTCCTTGTCTTCTAGGGTGCAGCTTCTTGCAGCTTCCACTTTCCCCCTGAATGGGGACTTACTGGCAGTGCCCAGGACAGCCCCAACTGAGTTCCTCTCATTGACCCTGTTGTTTCTGTCTCTTCTGGGGTAACCCCACGCTAGGGTTAACATGTGGACTTACTGAATCTCAAAACAGCTCTGTTAGACACAAATTGGGAACTTGTGCCCCTCGCCTCAAGTGCCCAAGCAGAAAAATTAGTGTCTCATTGTGGCGCTTTACCAGGCATCCCCACTAAGCCCTTTCAGATGTGACTTGTCCCCATTATACAGAGAAGCAAACTGAGTCTTGTCCAGAACAAATAATGTGCCCACTGCCTTCCAGCTACGCTGATGGCTTCCACATCTCCACACCTCAGATTCTGCCTACCAGGCATGAAATTCAAAATCTCAAGAGTTGTAAAAAAGAAAAGCTGTCAATTGCTCCTTCGATTTCTTTTTTAATGTCAAAAACTGACTCTTAACTAGGGTTGGGTATATTTTAAAGCCTAGCTGGTTTAATGGGATTTTTTTAGGGGGATGGAAAGTCCCTGACCTCTGTGCTGGGGGTCCTCATTCCCATGATGGGATGGACTCGGGAAACTTCTGCATGTCTGCGCTTTTCTTTTTATCACCCAGTGACAGATCTCAGAGCCATGTGCCGGCTGAGAGCATTGTCTGCTCTCTTTTCCCCTAAAGCAGCCCACAGATGTACCTCATTCCCGGAATTCTTCAAAACCTGAGACCTCTGGTCATCGTTCTTGAGCAAGAAGAATTTTTTCTTTCTTTTTTTTTTTAGCTTGAGCCTAGCCCTCCCCACTTCTATCCTGAGATGTGAAAATGGAATGAGCAGGCCAGAGGGAATTTAAAATGAGCTGGAAATAAAAAAAAAAAAAAATCCTGCTACAATAAATCGCATCACAGCGGAGATCTCTATCTAACCAGAAAATTCTCAGCCCAGACAATGGCTCATTTCTTTCAAACAATATCCAATACAACAGAATTCCAGGCCAACAAAAGGATTTCTACAGGTTCTTAGAGTTGGTTGCAAAGGGATTTAACCTACATAGAAAAGAGAGCTGTTCAATTATAGATTCCCAGGCGTGAGGGCGACCTTTGTAAATAAATTGTGAGGTGCTCGATGAAAATGTGGCTGTTCCTTGGGGGTGGGGAGCGTCTCACCTAAGGACAGTGTAAGACAGAAGCTGCATGGGGCTTGCCTGGAGAGGGCGTTTGGATAAATATTTAGGTAGCAATGGCTGCCGGAGGCTGGCCATGGAGGAAAAGGCCCTTTTTCTCCCAGGCCCCCAAATGATACATTTTTATAAACAACCAGGCTGCAGATGCTAAAGACTCCTGGGCCCTCCAAGCTCGTTTCCTAGTCCCTGGTCAGGAAGAGGCTATTCCGAGGTGGACAGCAAAGAAAAGGCCGGAAGAGGAGGGCAGGAGGGGTCTGCAAGCCAGCTTTCTAAATTTAACATGCAGTTGCTTTTAGGCCAAGTGGATAAAAAATAAATTCCAGTGCTCAAAGCTCTTATCTTTGTTTACCACTTCCCCAAACAGTAAGTGACCTGAGCTCCAACTTTCTGACTGAATTATCTGTGGGGAGGCGTGCAGGAATGAGGGGAGGGCCTGGGTCTGGGCTGGGGGATAAATAGAGCGCCTTGGTCACATGACAGTGACTCAGCCTGGCAGAGTACCCCGGGCTCTGCCCAGGTGGCGGACTGTCCTGGGGAGAGGGGGTGTTAGCCCATGCCAGGTGTGGAAGACACCAACCCCCTCCCGTAGAGGAAGGCGCCAGGACGGTCCCAGAGCTCCTTTCCTAGTGCTCACCGACATTCTCAGCCCAGCTTTTGAAAATCTCCAGTAGGCACAAGGCCCACCCACATTTAGTCCTAGGCGTTTGAAAGCTCTTCCCTAACAACACCCACTTGGCCAGGTTCTGCCCTAGGTGAGTCCCCAGTGAGGGATGTGATGGCTGTGTCCTGGTCCTTAGCTCCGTGCCCGAGGCTGCCAGCTCCTCTCCAGTCCCTCTGTTCCGCCTGTCCTCTGCGGGGTAGATTTCTGTCTTCCCCTCGCCCCAGGGCACTGAGCCACCTCTGTGCACTGAGCTGGAAACATCTCCCCAGGGACCCCCAACATAACTCTGCCAAAGCTGAGCCCCTCCTGGAGGACACAGCCCCGCCTCTTTGGTCCCCCACGTCCAGCTTGCCTTCAGCCACCCAGTAGTAAAAAGCAGTGGATTGCTGCTCCCTCTTCTTTCCCTGGTCCCTTGGCACCTGACCTGCCTCTCCTGGCAGGTGCTTGGTCCCCATCACTCTACAGCCAGGACGCCCATAAGTGCCCTTCCTGATCTCTGTGCCCAGAGAGCTGACGACTTCAAGCTGGTCAGCCTCAGCAGGGAGCAGGCAGGTGAAGAATCTGCCTGAGCTCGCCTCTCTTTCCACCTCTTTTCCATCCTGCCCGAGGGCATGAATCAAGCTTGTCACTTTTGCCTGGATGAGTGTCATGGTCTCGTGTCATCTAGCCTCTTTCCAGCTCTTCCAACAAACCTGCGCGTGGTCAGAGGGCAAAAGGCCATTTCATCACGTGGCCTGCACTTGTCAAAAATCTTCAGTGGCTCCTTAGTGCCATAATAATATATCTTGGGAAGAACAAGCAAATGATTCCCCCAATACATAAGAAGAGGTATAGTGTGGGATGGTAGCACTCATCTCTTCTTTCCTCCTTTCCCCAGACACTTGCAAAGCACATTTCAGGTATTCAGTATCTGTCTGATGACTCAGTGAACAAAGAGACAATCCCTGCAAGTTAAATGCAAACCACTCTCTCCCCAGTGTCCAGAAAATGGGCTGGGTGATTTAACTATCATTTACTTAGTGGAGTATTTGTTTTAATTTCATATACAATCAACTGTGAATAATCTGTGCTCATGGAAAGGACAGGATCCTAAAGGTTACAGAACAGCAAAGACTCAAATCCAGTTGATTTGGGCATGTGTTTTATACTCCTGAATGTCTTTGTCTAGTAATTGGAATGATTTTTTAATTAGGTAATTAAATTTATCTTATTTGTTCTGATACGCCCACCCCCTGGATATTCATACCATAGGCATAAATAACTCAGCTCCCAAAATAATATGCTATTTTTTTCTCTCAACCCTCCCCTGGAATAAAGATGGTAGATTTCAGTATACTGGAAGGGGCTAGCGAGGGGAGCCCACAGTTTGAACAGAGGGAACTGGGGGTGGATCACTAAGCTGCTTTTCAGCATGCTCAATGCTGAATGTTTAGGCGGTAGCAGTGACTTGTGAAACTGTTCACAGGATCTGCTAAAGCCAAGCACTCCTCATCCAGCCATGTCCACTCTGGCTCTGGACCCAAAGGAGGAGGGTATGTACATTCCCCAAAGCCACCTACGAGAAAGCACTCATTGTAGCCCCCAACCTGGGCACAACTCAAATGTCAATCCACCCACCTGGTCACAGAAATCCCATCAGGCCATAGCACCCCAGAGAGGCCCCTTGGGGTGACAGTGGGGAACAAGAGCCAGCCCAGAGGGAGAAGTCCATGTTCTGGAAATTCCATTTATATGAAGGTTTTTTAAGACAAAAAGCATCTCACGTGTTAGAAGTCAGGCTGGTGGTTACTCTCAAGAGGGCCACGTGGGAGTGGTGGGGGGCTTCAAGAGACTGCAGTTGTTCTGTCTCTTGAGCTGGCAGCTGGTTACAAGGTGTGCTTCCTTTATGACGTTCATGGAGTGTGCACTTGATTCATGTTATAGTTTTCTGTATGTAGGTTATTCTTCCCTCAAATGTATATGAGGAAGGGAGGGAAGGAGGGAGGGAGACAGGGAGGGAGGGAGACAGTGAGAGAGGGAGGGAGAAAGGGAAGGAAGGAAGGAAGGAAGGAGGGAGGGGTGAAGGGGAG
>JAGFMF010011412.1:3692966-3720504 GCA_019455555.1 Galemys pyrenaicus
AGGGAGGGAGGGAGGGAGGGAGGGAAAGAAAACAAGGAGGGTCTAGAGAGCACGGGAAAATCCTTGGAATTTGTAAACCTGGACACAGTTCTGACTGCTGTTTACTAACTGTGTGACCTTGGACAAGCCTCTAACCTCTAAAAATCTGTTTTTTTCCATCCATAAAATAGGCAACAAAAAACTGCCCTACCTTCCTCAGAGTGCCGAGTGAGGATCAGATGATATAATAGATGTGAAAATCCTTGGTTCACTGCAAAGTACTGCAGGAGACAAAATATTAATATTATCATAGATCTCGGAAGACAGGAAGCCCTGCGGGGGGACGACGCTATCAATAACGCTCAACCCAGGGCCACGGCAGGGAGGGCTGTGCGTGTGTGCGTGCTGGGGAGAGGGTATACGGGCTGGGGAGAGGGTGTGCAGGCTGGTTTGTTTTTTCATTCCATCTCCTCACCTAATCCCTTAATGGCCTGGGCCTCAGAATACAAGAGTACCTGGACTAATCCATGTGTTTATGTGTGATGGGTTCTGTCTCTCCTTTTAAGTGGATTTCATAGATGCTATGTACATTCTCCTGGTATGGAGAATGGTATGGGTGCATGTCTACATCAAAAGCTGACAATTTTTTCCAACTAGCAGACAGTAGTTTCTGGGCACTGACTGGGCAAAACAATGATGTGACTAGATACCCCTCCCACCACCTCTCATCACCCCCTCTCCCCTCCCACGGCTCCTGTCCCCAAACCCAAAACAGCTCCCTCAGTCCTCATGTCTGTGGAATTGGAGCTGGAAAGCACTCAGCACCCCAGTTTACATATAGGTCGGAGGAGAACCCTCAATCCAGTCTTGCCGGAGGCCCTGGTACTTATCTTGGAGACAGGATGACTTTTCTTCTGCTTTGTGGCTAAAAGGGCAAAATGAAGGTCACCACATTTTCCACGGTTTGGTTTCATATTATAGTGTTATATTCCCTGGAGAATGAGAGCAAATGGCAATCTTATTCTTCCTGTGGCTGGGCTGCCCCCGGCTGTCCCCATGCTGGAAGGCCATATCATGAGGGATTTGAGTGCCCTGCTTCCAGAGGGCAGGGCTGGCATCATTTGGCCACTGCATGGTACCAAGTCCAGCAATGGCAAGTGAGCCTTCAGCGCTATGTGATGCTGCCATTGGACTGCTTTGGGGAGCAAGATTAACATCTCCATTTCTTTTTCCTTTAGCAAAATAGGAGAACATTAATATTTCCATCTCACCCTTGAATCTACAGGAAAAATATTTTTGAAAGCAATGACATTTTTATTTTCTTTTGCTCATTGCACTTTATGTCATATCTGCAAGTACCCTATGTGGGCCTGTGTGTAGGTATGAGTGTGTGTGTGTGTGTGTGTGTGTAGCTTTCATAGAAAAATAATACACAAAAGTCTAATTGTAGCCAAGCAAGATTAAGAAGAGGGAGTTATAACTTCCTATTTAAAAGAACTTCTAGATGGATTTTCCATAGAGTTCCCTTAACCCTCAGGTTTCTCTATAACATTTAAACATTGGTCTGACAGTGGGACTTTGGATGGTGAACATAAAATCGTAGACACAGAGGCTGCCATACAAAGCTGTAAGCCTGAGACTATAAATGGTATCAACCAAGGTTACTTCCATAGAATAATTTTTTAATTAACAAAATAAATAAATAGTGGTTTACAGATCCTACCTGATCTTTTAGAAAGACTGAAGATAGAAAGACTAAGAGACCAAGAACCTTAAATATAAAATGAGAAGTTACCACCCACTGAAAATAAAATAGAGATGAAAAAGTGTCCCTGAAATTTCAGAAACTCAGGACTGTCAACCCATGATGCAACAATTCAGTTTATTTTTTAATTTCCATTTCCCCAATATGTGATAGTTTGTTACTTAAGCAATATTTCTCAACACTATCAATTACTCACTTTCAACCATCTAAGAGTGTAGTTAATTGCCTATTTTATGAACTAAGTCCCAGTTGAAATGAATGCCACAGGATTTTAGGATCCCTTCCTCCCTTCACGTCTCTGTAAAGCAGTTTAACACACAGCCTGCAGGCCTCATGATAAAGTGAGCTCCCGCCACGGGTGTGTTCAAACAGAACTATGATCTGCTTGTTTGGTACCTCACCATTCCCCAAACCTTCTTGCCATCACCCCATCTGCCCGCACTGCCCTGAGAGATGGGTGGGAGTAGTGCGATCCCAACTCGCAGACCAGGTGACCCGTTGATGTTGCTGTGGTGACAAGCCCACGGCCATGGCTGATGTGCAAGGAGTCCAGGATGGACCCCCTGGCCTGACAGGGCAATGACCCCGAGGCATGGCCAAGGTCACTGAGGTCAGGAGGAAGCATCCCTCTTGGGTGTGAAGTCCCCCAACAAGGGGAGGCCGTGAGTTGCTCTTACATCCCCCAATTCTAATTCTGAGTGATTTGGGCTGTGCAGCAAGAGCCAAGGAAGACCCTCTGGACCACATTTTAACGTCGCCTTTTAGAAACACAGATGTTTAAAGCGCTTCCTGGCCTAAAATTGAAGGCTATTCTGCTCAGAACCCCCAGTTTTTCTGGGGACACTCCCAGAGAGCCTCCTGGGCCCTCACCAGCACAGAGAGGGCCTCCGCCTGCAGGTGGCCTCCCTGCCCACTGGGGGCGAGGATGGTGGGCCTCTAGGTTCCACACCACGAGCAGGCCAGCTTAGTTCCCAAAGAAAAGTGCCTCCTCTTGCCAATGCCCCCCTTCTTTTCTTCTTTTCACATCAAATGAATTCTACCCAGCATTTTTTTAATTTGGTAAATTTTCCTAGATGCAAAAGAAAAATAGGTCATATCTGTCTATGTCATGAACTTTTCCGCTTCATTTCTTGACCGCCCATGAGCTGGATCCTCCGACTTGGTCCAAAGGGCTGCCTGCGGAGAGGCACCTACTGGCCCCTCAAGATCCACAGACCAGCTTTGGCTCTCCATCCTCTCTCAGCCTTTGCATCAGCTGTTCCGCACCACACCCTGCTACTCTTTAACTCTCTACTTCACTATTTGAGCTGTTTATGACAGAGAACGTCAACCTGTACAAACTGGAAGGATGACTGAGGAACCCCCAGGGCCCACCAACCAGCTCAACAAGTGTCAATTCTGGTCTGACGACTCCTGCCCTGGTCCTCTTCCATTTCATTTCTTTAGTCCCAGACATAACATCTGTATTTCAGTATCTCTCTAACAGGAAAGGACTCTTTTCTAGAACATGACCACAACACCATCAACCCACTGAAAACACAGCGAACCATAGTTTCTTTAAAGCATCCAACACCAGTCAGGGTTCGAGGTCCCATGATAGAATCCTAATGTTTCTGTTTTGGTTTGAGCCAGTCTCCAAGCTGGCCCACAGACCTCCCTCTGTCCTATTCTTACAAGAAAGACCTCAGTTTAGACATGGCTTCCTCCTAGCAGCTGGCTCCCCAACCCCTGTACATGTGATCTTCCCTCTTCTCCCACCGCCTCTTGTACTTGACACTCTGCAACCCCCCCCTCTGGCTTGCATCCTGAGACATTTTGGAAGCTCCTAGTAGGCAGGGAGGGCCCATGTGTCTCTGTGTTATCTTCCTGAGCCTAGCACTGTGCCTGGTCCACAGGCCGCACCCACTGCAGATGCACTGTGCACATGAATGAAATGGCTCTGTTAGGAACTCTCATGCTCCTCCAGGCCTGGCCCATACTCAGCATAGTGATTTTCTGAGAAGTCTGTTTCCTTGGAGAGCAGAGACTTACTCCTTTTCAAATAGCCAGCACCCAGCTCTGCGTCTGACCAGTAGTAGGTGTTTGTTGAGGACCAGCCCCATGAGTAAGCACACTTGAGTTTTCTACCCCAAGTTCTGGGTGGCTTGGGGTTCACAGACTTCTCTCTCTGTGCCCCATTTTTCTCATCTCTAGGATTCAAGAAGCATTTGGATTCTTGATCGCTGCGGTCACGCTAGGGTAGAAATGCTTGCGAGTGGGGAGTCTGGTTCGGCATGTGCTTGCTGCCCCCTGCTGGTGGAATTGGCTCAGGCCCCTTTGTCCCCCATTTTCCTGAAAGCACAATCAGGACAAGCGAGGCCCCAGGGGGTGGCCAGATCTGTTGTGGGAGAGGCTTGAATTGCCAAAAACCCTCCTGGGTTCAGTTAAATGTGGAGGCCCAAGCTCTGTGCACCCCATCCTGCGCAGGGAGAGTCACTGGTGGAGCCTCAGACAGAGGGGAGACTAGCTCACCTCCCCACCACAGATTACAACCACCTGGTGGGGCTTCAAAGGAAGAGCTGGTGTCCAGGTTCCCCTGCTTGTGGTTAAATCCCTGGGGGCAGGGCCCAATCTCCATAAATCTTAAAAGCCCTCAGGCTGCTTCTGATGTTCCACCACCTCTAGAACCCATTAAAGCAAGTTCATGTTTGCAGGGATGTGTCAAATAAGAAGCCTGAGGGCACCATAAAAGCTCAGCTATGAGGAAAAAAAAAAAAATGAAGATGTTGACTTGAAAATACAAAGTTCTCTTAGCTACCTTTCAAAAGTTTTCTCTTCTTGACAAATGCAGAGTTTCCAAACCCTGGCTTCGGTTTAAGGAACCATTTACCCTTTACCCTCAGGCTGCTGCTCCCATGCTACTTCCCTCTTGTTGAGATAATCAGATACACTTCCATATTTTGGTGCATGGTATCAGGGTTTCCTTTTTTTCTTTTTTAAGTTTTGCCTTTGTTAATACTCCTTTTGCTGCAGATAGCGGAATTCAGCTGGTGTTAACTTAAGCCAAAAATGAGAACTTGCTGGAAGGGGCGGCCAGGAGCAGGCAGGTGGCCAGGAGCAGACAGCAGGCTGGAGCTCTGGGGCACCAGAGGCGCCAGTTCAGTCCCAGGCCTCGGCTTCTCTGCAGCAGCATCTAATGCATTTCTCCTTCCTTGCTGCCAATTGGTGTTTGCGCTGCTGAGTCCCGGGCAGAGCTCCTGTGTTCCACTTCTGCCTGCTGGAGAAAAACTCCTTTTCCTCTGCCTTGATCCAGGCATTTGGTTGACTGGGTTGGGTCAGAGGCCTGCCATAGGGTCCACCGAGACCAGCTGAAGGGTGACCACAGGATCTGTCCTTGGAAAGGAGGGGCCCTTATCATAAAGAGGGGAGACTACTGCCACCAGTGGAGCAGATCTGGGGCTTCCTTTCTTCTGCCGTCTCTCAACTAGTCCCTGGGCTTTTGTTTTCAATTGAATGTCGCTCTGAGAAAAATATGTTTTAAAATATTATGAATTTTTATCATTCATCCTTACATTGTGTGATGCTATTTCTAAATGTAACTATCGGGACACTTAATTCACATGCAGTATTGCTAAAATGACACAGTTTGTATTTTGTGATTCATGGGACAAAAGAGACAAGCAAACCAAACTGGTGAAGATTGGAAAGGAAAAAGGGTGCCTCAGGCGCCCCCAAGGGAGTGACCCAGACATGGGGAAGTAGGAGGGGCTGGGAGCAAGATCTCCTGGTGCCCAAGGGGCCTGTCCCTCCTGCCAAACCCCAAGCACTTGACTAGGCTGGGGTAGGCACTAGGGGACTTGAGCCAGGCATCCCCCTTTCCCATAGCCCACCCCCAGAACCACAGTAGGCTCCGAGCCCCCAAAGATCTTTAAACCTCTGGACCAGAGCAAACTCCACACCTGGGCCGGGGGGCAGCAGCTTATCAGTCAATACGCAGCTCTGGCCAATCCTGCCACATCCACCATACTATTGTCAGCCGGGGCTGGGGTAACACCGCATGCCCTCCCTGAGACACTCTGGGGTATGTGAGACCCCTCCGCACCCTCACTGTGCCTGTGCCCAGGCCCCTGCCAGGGATGGATGACATTGGTGGTCTAAGGGCAGAGAGAGATGAGGGTCAAGCTGGGCCGAGGGCACCAGGGGCAGGAAAGCAGGCAGCTGAGGTGAGAACCCCTCTTGGGGGAGCAGGAGTATGGGACCACAGTGAGAAGGCCCCAGCAACAAAACCTGCCCCAGCTATTCCATGACTCTGCTTCTAGAACATCCATGCAAAGATAGATGGTTAAGACTCTCAAGATGGAGACAGGACATTAACCCTCAAGCAAGGTCCCTCCCTGGGTACAGAGCTTATCCACTGCCCTGGTAGACTGGGATGGAGGTGGAAGTGTGGGTGAAGGATGGACTTCTGAAGGCCCCATTCCCAGAAGCAAAGATGCAGGGGAATCAAGGATCATTTTGATTTTGTATTATGAAGTGGAGTTCCTTTCTTGTCCTCCAACTTCATAAATCTTAAATTACACATGTTTTCTGCAACTTGACTTTTCAGTGCTATGTGCCATGGTCAGCCGGAATGTCCACATTATGTGAACTGGCTTCACTGGGAGAGATTAAGTGACGTTTTCCCTGGAATGCAAGACTCCAGGTGTCTTGGCCCTGGCCCCACCTCCTACCTCTCTCTCTGGAGTTCCCTTTGGTCCCATGTTTCCTCATGCAAACTAAGCACCTCCCCATGTACTTGCTGTCTCCAGCAGCCCCTCCTCACCAGGAGTTTCTGTGCTGTTCTGGTCTGTGGTGTGGCCCCAGGTTCTGCATTTTTCAGGTTGCTGCTGAAGCAGGTTGCTGCAGGGACAGCCATGGGCCTGCCGCAGGTGAGGAATGAAGTGGCAGGAAAGGCAGGATCTGCAGCATGGACTTGCCCTGGTGCTGCCTCCTGCTGCCTTGGGAAGGAAGGACAAGAGAAAGCAAACTGGAAAAGACCAGGTTGTCACCAACCAATCCCTCCAAGGAGGGAGCGGGAAGTCAGAAGACTGGGAGGAAATCCTGACGCAGGGAAACCAATAGAACAGCAAATAAGCCTCCAATAACCACATCTGAACCCACCCCAGTCATAGGCACACCCGGATCTGCTCCCCAACTCACCACCAAATGTCCCTCCTCTTCAGGCCACAGTGACAGTGTCACTCCAGGGGACATTCGGGTTCCCCATCATAGGGCTGGATTCACACCTCTTCTCACCTTTACCCCCTAGGATCCAATCAGTATTTTCCAATTTTTCCTAATTTGATGGGTGAAAAAACAATCTTGTCTTTTGATTGTATTTGCCATCATGGCCACAGGTGCGTCTTCCTCAGTGTTTCTGACAGATTTCTAATGTGTTTCTTTTCTTTCTGCCTTATAGTAGCTCTTTGGGTTCTTGTAACTATTAAGCTTTTCTTTTGCCATTTCACTTTTTGACTTTTAACTTTGCCATGGACTGATTACCACCTGTGTGACAGCCTTTCTAAGCCAGTTCCTGCATCTAAGAGATGGAGATCAGCTGGCTGGCTGGCCCGCTGGGAGGATTAAGTAAGGCCGTGTTCTGTGCCTCATAACCTGCCGTATCATGGGCTCCAGCAAACTGAGCAGCTTCACTGTTTATAAGCAAAGTGCTCTGTCCTGTGCTCAGAAACCCCCCGCGCCCCAGCCAGGCCTGCCTGTCCTCAGTAACAAGTCAACAGCGCCAAGGAACTAAGCCCAACAAGAATGCAGAATACTCTGCCCAGCAGGCAGAATGCACCTCCTCATGCAGCGTGAGTGGGTGGTGTTGACTTTTTATTTCGTGGAGTTTCCATTGAAGTGTCTGCTAAAGTGGGAGCAGGACTTTGACATTAATGGGGAGGACAGGACACTGCATGACTCAATCTCAGCTGACATTATTTCTTTATCCTGAATCCTCCATCAGCCAGCCCCCCAGTACTGCAGCCTCCAGGAAGGCCTGCCCTACCTAGACATGGTGATTGCAGAGACCCTGAGGATGTACCCACCGGCTTTCAGGTACGCCTGCCCTCTGGGCCCCTTCTCCCTGTGCAGGTGCCATTATCCTCATCTGTCACCGCCTGAGTTATCACTACCACTGGACTCAGTACCTAGAAGTACAAGGTCTGAGCCTGGGGTTTCCTTACAAGCCCAAGGACACCAGACACAATGCCTTCCACACTGTGACCAAAGTAACAAGGGTCTGAGCCACTTTCTTATGGGTAACCACCCTCTCAGAGCTTCACCAGTCATTTCTTAGCACAGTTTTCCTCCCCAGCCCAAGCCAGTCTCTTGGCCTCCTAGCTTTGTTCACTCACTCACTGCAGCTAACTATCGAGCATCTATTCTGTGCCAAGCATTGGGAAACATTCCTGTACAAAACAGATAAAACCACTGCCCTTGGAACTGACATCCCATCTCAGGCCTAGGGTGCACCTCCCTGCTCTCCAGCAACCCACACCTACCCCATTTCAACCACCAGCCCAAACTCAGCACCCCTGGAAGCCTGGGCCATGCCTCCCAGTTCCTTCTCTGCCTCCCCTGGCATTTTTGGCTGTAACTATATAGCAGGCTATATCCTTGGACAAGTTTCAAGCACTCTGCAACATGTACCAGCCTGAAGAACAGAAGCCAGGTCTTCCTTCAAACCCCCATTCCATGGAGCCCGGGTCTTAACTCAGGTCCCCAGACCCTCAGAGTGACCAGACTTCAGATTCTAGACACAGAAGCAATGCAAAGTGTTGAATTATCATTCCACCCCATGTTTCTGTGCATTAATATACCCCACAAACCATATAGAGACACATTCCTCATTTTAAAAGAGAAAATGTGGATGTGAGGGTATCTCAAACCAAAACATCATAATGTCATTATAGTTTGTCCAAACTTTCAGGCCCCGAGCAAATCTAGAGAATTCCCACTGTGACTAACCATGCCATCTTCAGCACACAGTGTGGGGCTCCTGGCCTGGGGGCCTTGAATCACCCCTGGTACCACAGGGAAATGGCCACAGGCCTTCCTAGACCTCCGCAGGAGCCACAGAGCCAACAGCCAGCCAGCCTCAGTTTTATAGTGATTTATATCCAATTTCCTTCCTGTATTCTAAGGCGTCTGTGGGCAGCTGCTATACACATCAAGACAAGGATCGAAATAAGACATTCGGTGATAAAACAGAACAAAGGCTGTCTAAGGACAGGAAGCCTTGACGGGACCCAAGGGATGGCCCCTGATGGGGTCACCCGGGCGCAGCTGCTGAGGCTCCTGCAAGGCAGGAAACCAGTCGACTGTTTTCTAGAGGGGGAAGGTGACCCATTGAAGAAAGACACATTGTTACCTGGCTCAAAACCCAATCAAGAACTCATCACAACACCTGGTCCAGATGGCACATTGACACCCAAATGCTGTGGCCCACTCCTGCCAACCAAAGGGTTTTTTTTGTTTGTTTGTTTTTGTTTTTTCACAAAGCCCATTCTCTAAAGAGAATGGAAGGGAATTAGGGGAACCCACCTGCTGCTGATCTCACACCCAGGCAGGTCAGAAGTGAAAGAATTGGGATGCAGTTGTTAAAATTCCCTCCTAAAGACACAGAACTTCATAATAACATAGCATGAGTCTAGACAGTGGAGTCCGCCTGGGCTGAGCCCAACATATGTGTGATTTGGGGTACATTCTGTTCTGCTCTGTGCTTCTGTCTACCCCTTCTTCCCCCCCCCCTTCCCCCCCCCACACCCACACAAGCTCTGGACAAATTGGTGGGCTAGAACCTGTGGACACTCAGTTGCATTAAGTAGTGTACCCCAGGAGCAAGAAGCACCAAGCCTCAAGGCCCACAGGCAGCTTCCGTGGGGTCCACCTTGGCAGTCTCACTCCCCATCCTCCCTTCCTGCACCCCTCCTCCTCCATCCCAGGGCAGGGACTTCTGTTATCAAAGCACAGAAATGAGAGAGGGAAGTCTTTCTTATTCTCACTCAGACCAAGAGGCAATTTGCTTCAGCCCAGACATGGGATTTGGCGATGAACATGGGAAGAATGAGATTGTATTATTTTATATTACTCCCAGAAAAGCTACTGGCTTGTCCAGGCTCTGACACAACTTAACTGACACCCTTCTCCATAAAGGAAAAATTGTGAATGGGCTTTGTGAAAAAAACTGACAATTCTTGTTGGGTTATTAATGTGACTCCAGGATCCATGCAGTACAATTCAGCAGATTTTTCTGGCCTTTCATGTGGTCTGGTTTAGTCAGACAGGAGGCCCAGACACTCACAGGGGAAGGTGCTGCCTTCTGGCTTTCAGTGGGTCTTGCATCCAGGGCCGGGCTGTTTCCGGTAGAGATGAAAAAGAAGGGGTGTCAAGCAGAGCCTTGTTTGATCCTTTAGGACCAGGTGGCATCACAGCCCCCACCTGCCTGCTCTGACCTAAACTGCTGTTTCGTGACTAGCCCTATACACATTCAAGGCTTTAGTAGCTTAGGATCTAAGTGGGGGTCCCCCACCCCCACCTTTCATGTTCCTGCCTGTTCTATTAAAGCTCACACAGAGTGTTGAGGGAGCCACATGTTTCCATTCATTTCTTTTACGAGCAGGAACAAGTGTAATAGTTTTATCTCCTCTAAGCTATTTAGAGGCGCTTAGTCCTGCAACTTGAAATAAAAGCCAGCCAAAGTTATTTTGAATTTTTAAAATAATTGTTACCAGAAAAATATGCTTATACTTAAACCTTAAATAATACATACCCCACAGAAAAACTGGGCACCCCATCCAGTACCACTCCATCACAGTACCACTCTTCAGAAGAGATATGGTGGAAGTGTAGGCATTCTTTCAGAAATACCTGGAAATTATACTGTCAAGCCCTTAAAAATATTACGCCGTATTATTATTATGCCATTGCCGTTTTGTAGAAGAAACAATCTGACCAGGAAGCTTCCTCCCTAGAAGTTCTCCACAGTGACACAGATCGTGAGTGTTCAAGTCCAAATTTCCTGGAAGTAAATCGAAGGGCTGGGAGGACAAGGTGAAGAAGCATGACTGAGCAGGACAAACTTGGGCATGACCCAGGGAATCACATGCAAGCAGGCCCCAGAATAAGGCCTTTAAAAGCTCTGGTGGGCCCCAGCACCTCCCCACCTATCAGCTGGGCTCCTCTGGCTTGACAGACATGAACCAGGGGATGGTTGAGCACGTTTGCATCAGGGGAGCCCAGGGAGCTAGAGATTCAATGCCGGGCAGTAGAGGGTTGAGGGGGCGGGGTCATCCTCCAGATCCTCTGTAGCAGGGGCTGGGCCTGCTAGCTCCAGCTTCTGCAACTGCCCTTGAGCTCTCCACTTTGTATCTGCTCTTCACAAAGGTGGGGGTGACCCTGTGTCCCTGCAGGTTCACACGGGAGGCGGCACAGGACTGTGAAGTGCTGGGGCAGCGCATCCCCGCGGGTGCTGTGGTGGAGATAGCGGTAGGGGCCCTACACTACGACCCCGAGCTCTGGCCCCACCCTGAGGTCTTCGACCCTGAAAGGTGAGCAGTCCCTTCAAATGGGCCCTGGAGGGACCAAAGGTGAGGGGGCTTTGAGTCAGCAGAGGCACAGATTCATAAAGGTGTTCTCACTCAGAGTCACGCCAACCAGACAGGCATGTATCATTCCGAAGCATCATTTCCAAAGGAAGTAATTGTACCATTAAAAAGAAAACCCAATAGACCTTGAGATTTCATATGGGCAGTCCCCCCACCATGAACAAGACAATTCCAAACAGGTGTCCACTGTTATTTACATTCAAGAAACAGGAACAAGCTTGCACCCAGGATGTGCACTGGAAAACATTTTCTTTTTAAAATATTGGCACATTTCCAAAAGTCTCAACTAAATTTCTTCCACATTCATGAATCTGGAGATGCTAACATATTAGTCCTGGGTCTTCCCTGCTGTCCCCCACATGGGCTGGGTCCTCTGTCTAAATTTCATTCCCAGGGTCCCTGATTAAAGACGCCTGAGCAGGCATCAATACACCCTTCTTGGTGAGATGGGTTGCTGTTCCTTCCTGGTTTGATCTGGCAAGGGTGGGGGCAGTGGGCCTAGATAATAATAATTCTGCACAACTCCTGGAAATAATATCAAGATTAAGCCCTATTAAACAGCATCACCTTTGAAAACAAAAAGGGGGTTAATATAGTGCTGAAAAAGGTGGGCCAAGGACTCTTTGGGCCCAGGAAAGTTCAGAAGTAGCTGGATGGAGGTGGGAAATGCTGTACTTGGCTGCAGACAGGCAGTTCCCAGGAAGGTCTTCCAGGGGTTCAAGTACAGCAACCCCCGAGGTTCAAGTTTCACTCTGACCCAGAAAGACCAGTGTGAGGAAACAGTTGGCCAGAGTGGCATGGATGCAGCCGCTAGGGATAGCCAACGAGGAGGCTCATGCCCCCAAGCCTACTGAGGAAATTGGTGAAGGTTGGTTTGCATCACCCTTGGCCCTGGGGAAGTCCGGAGCCCAGGGTGTGGGTGGGAGCTGTGGTTTCTTTGAGACTCTTACCTTTCTGGGTAACAGCAAGCCTCAGGTTCACTAATCCTCCAGCAGATTCTTAAGAGGCATGGGGGCAACGTTGATATTCTAGGTGATTCTTTTGATTCAGCTGTGCCTTTAGGACTTTGCAAATCAGAGGTCCTGGACCCAAGTTCAAGCATCAGGAGCCACCAGCTCCAGAGTCTTAGAGACCAGTCCATGAGAAAACAGGATTCATTTGACCAAGGTGGTCTCAGATGAAGGGGTCCCTCAGCCAGATCCAGTGGCTGAAGAGGCCCCGGGAATGGACGCAGGTGTCCGGGTCCAGCCTGATCATGCCGCCCCGCAGGTTCACGGCCGAGGCTCAGCAGTCCCAGAGGCCTTTCACGTACCTGCCATTTGGGGCTGGTCCCCGGAGCTGCCTTGGGGTGCGGCTGGGGCTGCTGGAGGTCAAGCTGACACTGCTCCAAGTCCTGCGCAAGTTCCGCTTTGAAGCCTGCTCTGAGACTCAGGTGAGCCCTGCTGGCCGGGTACAGAAGTGCAAATTCTAGGTTCAGAGTGGCACTGCCCTGACAGACAAGGAGACGGGGATGGGTGGAGAGTTCCAAGGGGTAAGTATCTGATTGGGGTACAGAAGACTGAGGTACTGGATGTGCAAATGTCCACAAAAGTCTGTCGGTCAAGGCTGGAGGGAGGGGTGCACTGACAGTACAGAGCCCAGATGAAGGCGCAGAGGGAAAGCCCCCTCATTGCCCCATTCCCTAAAGCATTCCACGTGTGCAGGGGTGGGCTTATCTTATTTACCCTTGATCTTGACTTACATAATTGCAGCTAGAGCAATGTCCCAAAACGCCACTCATGCCGGGCACTCCCCAGTTCAATAACCAACCACAAGTGCCAAGTCCACTCTGCACCCTGGGACTGGCTCTTCCCTGCCTGCTTGGGCAGCTGTCCCCGTTGGCATGTCTAATCCTGTCTGAGCCGAGGGATTTCCTCAAATCCTAAAGTGGCCCTGGAGAGGTCCTCCTCACAGTTTCTCCCATTCCTAGCCCCTTCCCCCAGCAGCAGCTCCTCCAGGTAGCCCTCCCTGACACTACCAGCTCCAACCGCCCTCTCCTTTTTTGGCCTCCTATGATGTTTTAGGACTACCTATTAGATACCTGAGCTATCTAATAGGTAGTCACTCACCACATTTGACTGTTTAAATTTTAATGATACATAAAAAATGCAACTCCTCATTTGCACTCACCATTTGGAGCGCTCAGTAGCCACACACTCCAGTGGCTACAGAACTGAACAGTGCAGGGTTGACCTTGTTTCTGGGGCACATAACTCTTGTCCCCTTCTGAAGTGTAACCCTCAAAACACCTAAAAAGCCAACCAGGCCCCAGCACTACAGCCTGGTGATTTCTCTCTTTAAAGGTTCACAATGGCCACTGAATGGTCTGAAGGGTCTGTCGGCTCAGTGACAAACCCAGCTTCCTGGGTCATCTGGCTCTTCTTCCAAGCCCCCGTCCACCATGGATGGGCTTGTTAGATGTTTCTGAATGGCAGTGGGGTCAGGGAGGCCCCTCACCCCAAAACCCTTCAATTACCCACTGAGCAGGGCAGTGAGAGATCAGCAGAGTCAAGTTGGGGTATCAGGCTTTCCTCTCCTTTTTCTAATCATGTGACCTTGGACCAGTTGCTTGTCTGAACCTCCATGTCATCATTTGCAGAGTGAGAGACTTCTCACTCATTCACAGGCCTGCAGTATTTCCCTAAAACAGGAAGGGGAGCCCCCTGCTCAGCCCCCTTGCTTCTTCTCAAACTCCAGTTGGGGAAGCTATTTGCTTCCTTCAGCCCTCAATCCACAGCCCTGCTTCAAAACCAGTCTACTTTCCTGTAGAAACCATGAACTGTGACAAGTATTTCACTCTTCTCTATTTTAGGTACCTCTGCAGCTAGAATCCAAATCTGCCCTAGGTCCGAAAAATGGCATCTTTATCAAGATTGTCCCCCGCTGACACAGTGTTGCCAGGGTACCCCAAAACTCAAAGAAAACACTTATGTGGAAATTTGGGATTTTAGAAAAAGCATAGAAACAACTGAATGGGTGCCTGGCGCAAGAGAATGTAATGTTTCCTAAATACTCAATAAACATTTGCTGCACCTAGCCAGGTCTCTTCCATGGTGTCTGAACTACTGGACGCTCCAGTGAGGGCCTGCTGAATCCAATGTCAAATGCTTTAATGAAAAGCCTGAGAACTTGTTCTGAAGGACACCCAGGCCTCAGGATGGGAGGCACCATGTACAGGCAACTTCCAGTGCATCTGAGAGTGAGTCCCTGTTGGCTCAACCTCAGTGATGGGTCAAAGCTTTATTGAACTTTCCTTTCCGGGCCCCAAGAGGTAGAAAGGGGGTTGCTAACTTTGTAATAAATTTCAACACACAGAGAAATGACAGAGGCTGCAGCATGCTTTTCTTCTAGAAAGCATCATCTCTTAATTTTGATCAAAGAATCAAAACACAGAAGATTTTTAGCCAACACAATTATTGTGTTGCTGAGTAGCTGAAATTTAACAACGAACTTCCAACTTGAAGCCCTCGCTCTGTCACCAGTAACCGTGTGGACGTGGCTGCTCATCAATTATCTCCCCAAGCCTCTGTTTCCTCATTTATAAAATCTGGAGGCCAAGCTAGATCAAAGACCCCTTTGAGCAGCGTTTAGGGGCGGAATGTTGTCAAACCAGGGATCTAGGTATGACCCTCTTTGAGACAGTTCAGGCCATTCCAGGGTTCCACAAACCTACACTGAGAATGCTGCCTCTGCTGTCTGGTCCTCCCCCATTCAGCCCAGGCTTCTCCTAAAATACTCATCTGGAAGGCCCGTCCTTTCTCTGTCTGGCTTTCCAGAAAGCAGCAGACTGGTTCCCCAGCACCACCCCAGTTCTAGAGTTGCCCATCCCCTAGGAAATGCATCCAGCCCCTCACACAGCCCTCTTTGCACCCCTTGCTGCCCCTCCTGGTGACTACAGCCACCCCAACCCTGCCCCGATCCCTGCACCCTGCCATGGCAGAACCTCATTCTGCAGAGACGTCCACTGAACAGCCACTCCCTGCTTGAAGCACAGCTCTGTTCCTCATACCTCAGCCCCACCTATCAGCCTTGGGGCTTCCCTCTCCTCTGACCAGGCTGTCATTGAGTTCAGAGGTGAGGCTTTCTGAGGTGACAAGACTCTCTGGACTCCCCATCCTTCTGGTGTTGTAACCCATGAGCTCCAACTCAGTTCCAGTCCCACTGCTTATGCTACATACCAGCTGACACAGGGCAGGAAATAGCAGAGAACAGCCCTACTCAGTCGTCCATGAAACCTGCAGGCGCATCTCAACTTGGTCCTCACCACCTCTTGTCAGTCCCCGACCCCATCTCTCTCTTCTCACACACACAAGCCCCACACCCCACTAGCTCTTGGCACCAAGATTCTGAGATTTAGGGTCATCTGACCTCGTCTCACAATGCCTGCCCCTCCCTGCCTCAGGGCCCATGGTCCCTCTCACTTTCTGGTGCAAGCAGTTGTTCCTCCTGACTGGTTTTCTGAAAGGCCAGCAAGTCCAGGCACCTCTGCAGTCTTCACACTCAATAGGTCCACTTGCCTCTCTTCCCACCTGCACTCCCAACCAGCAGCCAGAAGGGGGCCCTTGTTAGATTTGAATCTTGGCAGTAAGCACCAAATTTAATGGTTTGCTTGGGCTCCTGCCCCCAGACCCAGTGACTTCATGAAAAGCATGAAACCTCAGGCTTAGGACGAGGCTCATGAGCCTCTCTGAGGCACATACAACGATGTGACTGGCTCTGCTGATAGGTTAAGGTGGGATCAACGTCACTTCCCATTCTTCCAGTGGCCTCATACATCTTAGGCCTGATTACACTGACCTCTGTCAGGTCCCAGACCATTCCCACTCCTGCTCCAGCTCTGAGGACAGAGCACCTAAAGTGGTCATAGCGTGAAAAATTAGGAAGATGCGGCATGGGGAGGGAAGGAGGGGATGCCACTGAGGTCCAAAGCAGGAGTCAGCAGATGCTGTCACCTGAGGGGCAGAGACTTTGGGATATGCAGCTGCCCCACCAGCCCCTCTGTACCCCTCTGTGCCCCAGGTAGCCGATAGCAAATTCGGCCATAAACTTCTGTGTGTGGACACACCAGGGCAAACCCACCAGATATACAACACACTCAACAGTGAATCTGGGGTTTATGGGGCCTGTGGTTTAGCAGGAAAGGAAACAGCCCACAAGTGTATAACTTTGCACTTTATCAAAGCGTATAATCACATGACCCTATGGCTGGTGCTCCTCCTAGGGCTGGGAAGAGGCCCCAGCAAGCAAGGACCTTGAACTTTCAGCCTTGCTGGCCTGGTGACACATTCACACATGGCCCGACAAGGTCAAGTGCTCTGTTACACCCAAAACGAGCCAGTGCCCAGCAGGAGCTCGCTGCACAGACGCTGAATGATGAGCAGGATCTTCCCTTTAGATAAATACTCTTTTATTTCCATACTCTGTTGTGACATTTGCAGCACAAATGGCTACATTTCATGGGGACATAAAACCGTTTTTGGAGGGTGTCCTGTGTGCTTAGGAGGTGCAGGGACAGTTATTCATGGGTCAAACCGCAGAGTCTGGGGGAGCCACTGGTCTGTGTCACTTGCCAGGATGAACGGGCTTCCTCTGTGTGACACTGACTCCTCCTAGGACAAAGGAAACCTGCAGGACTCACTGATAACCTCCCTGCAGCCACTTATCTGACCACAGGATCTAAGGGCCAAGGCCAGAAGCCCAGGAGATGCAGCAAAGCAACACGAGGGACCCTGCTCCCCTGGGCCCCACAGAGAAGTTTCCTTATCAATGGCTACTGCATCAGCTGAACAAAAATAAAACAGAGCCCACTGACACCCCAAAAAACTAAATCATGGGATAGACACTCTGAAAAATTAAAATCAATCCATAAAATAGTACTTTGACATGTGTACCTAGGGTTGAAAGGCCACAAAGTCAACAAAGAGTAAAAAATAAAACCTGAGCATCCTAGTAAAAAGCAGTAATGGGCTCATCTACAATCACCACTGGTTAGTTCACCAGCAAGCCCAAAAGTGGCTTAAAAGTGAACATTATTATCACTAAGATTAAAACTAACTTCATTGGGAAGTCAACGGTAAATAGTTCATTAAAAGTTTTTTGTTTAAAACAAAGACACCACTTTCCTAAACAGCTATTTCAAGGAAGACAAGCCAGAAAGGCATAAAAACCCCACCACTACAAGCTCACGGCCGGCTGCCAAATAAGGCCAGGGAGGCCAAGGAGAGCAGGTTGGAGGTGCCAGGGGGCTGGGCCATGGCCCCAGGTGAGCAGTTGGTCGAGGTCGTGTACTGGATGACATACTCAGGGTACACCTGGTGCTTCTCGAAGACCACGAAGATGGAGGGGTCAGATATACTGTTCACGCAGCTGTCGTAGAAGAGGTGCCCCTGGCCCTCCTTGGCCGGGGGGCGCAGGAAGGAGGCACTGCCTCGGGTGAAATCGCCCACCAGCACCCGAGCCAGGAACATGGTGTAGCACTTCATGTCGGATTTACAGTAGTGGTGGGAGTATGCTGCATCCCGGGCAAAGTAGCTCCCTGCAAGGACACACACGGATTCAGCAGGGGCTCCAGGAAGACAGCCTGCTGTGGGCAGGGAACACTCCAGTGTCTGGTCAACCAGGCCAGGCTTATGGCCTCCACCCCTCCATCACCACCTCTGTCCTCTTTCTCCAGCTTCACCCTCCTGAAGGGAAAAGAGGTCACCAAACTCCAAGACATAACACTTTCATGTTCGACATGTGTCATTCAAACGCTAAGGGTCTCTGAGCATCTCACTAATTAAGCCTCTGAGCCTCGGTTTCCTCATTTATAAGAGGGGGCTGTAGTGCCCAACCTCTTAGGGCTAGTGGAAAGTAACCAAACCCCACAGCTGGGACCACCCAATAGATACTGCAGCCCAAAGTCTAGCAGCATCAATCCTGTCAAAGAGGATCCAGAGCTGAAGCTGCCATCATACTTCAGGCTGACAAGCCACATACCACTGGCCCCTGTCCATCTTGACCCCTGATTTCCCTATGGGGTTCAAGATGATGGACAAGTGATGAGATGGGAAGAGGGACAGCTGACCACAGTGTGCTTCATTACTAAATTTTCTGGTCTGGTAACTAGGTTGCACTTACAGAAGATAAGGCCCGTTCTGAGAGAGTGATGGGGGGACAGCATGACAATGCCAACTGCCTACAATGGTTCAGGGAAAACAAAAGGGGCAATAAGGCTAATGAGGCACAGTGCTAAGAATGTAAGTCCATGTAAAATCGACCCATGGGGCCTCCCTGGTGGCACAGTGGGTTAAGCAACACACTATGAACCAAACCTCAGCCACTGCAGCACGAGTTTGATCCCTGCCGCTGGCCAGGGAGGGGACCCACATGGTGTGGCAGACCTCTCCTGCCCCACCCGCTGCTCCCCTCAGCAGTGTACTTCAGTTGATCTGCCTGTTCTGCTCCCCGCTGTCTGTGGTGAATCCTCTCACCCCCCACGCCTCTTGCCTGTACCCCAATGCTTGTATGCATAAATAAATCTTTTAAAAATAAATAAAATCTACCCATGAAATTTTTCCACATTCTTGCCACTTTTCTGTGCATTTGAAATTTATTTCCAAATAAAGTTTAAAAACAACCAGAAGAGGGGCAGACACTCAGATAAACCATGTCATAGCTAGATGACATGCATGTAAGCATGTCCAACGTGCACAGGCTTATAAGGAAACCGCAGGGTCAGTCCCATTCCCCTCTCCAACTCGTACTCACCATCTTCCAGGGCCTTCATTCAGCAGGAACACAGGCCCATCTCGCAGGGACGCTAAGCCCTGGTCATAGCAGGGCCCCCTCTGCTCAAATTTTAGGTGGGGCACCTGATGCACACTCAGGAGTGGAGAGCTGTGGGCCACTGCTGGGTGCCCCAGAGGCCTGGAGGTCACTCTTGAGCTCATCCCCAGCTCCCAGCCTGCTCTCAACAGCCCCGCTGTCCTCTTACCTTTGCCGTAGGACGTGCCGTGGAGCCCACAGACGCGCCAGTCAAAGTTCTGCTGGCAGATGGCATCAACAAAACTGGCACTGGTGCCGTGGAACAGCTGCCTCTCATCCACCGTCTTCCCTCCATTTCTCTTCTGCATCTGCCCTCTTTGCCTAAAACCACGAGAGGAATGTGGGTGGGGGTCACCCTACCAGGTCACCCAGCCCAAGAGGAGACACTTGACCAAAAGTGTTAAAAGGGTAGGGAGACTCCTGCCCCAGGCTGGGGATAGGGAGGTGGCAAGAGGATCCCTCCTCCGCCACAGTGCAAGGCGCCCCTCGTCTTCCTGAACCCCAACGGCAGACCGGCCCCAGAAGGCCAGCAGCCTGCCCACCACCTCAGCCAGGTTCAGACACGGACCAGCGAGTGTCATCCTCCCTCTCCTGGGCCAAGTTGCCCTGACATCATCACTGGGCCCAGAGTATAGATGGCACTGCTCTACCCCCTGTGGGGACAGGTCAGCAGGAGCCTAGGCCCCCCCACGGTGACCTGATGAGAGTCTGCTCCCCACACATGTGCCTGGGGACCTAGGATTATACCAGTCCTTAGGCACAGAAACAAGGCCCTGCCCCTAGCTGCAGGACAGTGGCTTAGGCTCCCAAGGCAGCTCATCCCAGTCATCTTCAGGGAGACAGGAAGCCAACGGTGGGCACTGGCTCTGTCACCTGAGGGGCATCAGTGCCCTCAGCTGCTGAGATGAGCTGTAGGAAGGCAGGACCCAACTCCTGATAGTGTGGCTGCTTTGCAGGATGGCCCCAGGCCCAGGGCACGGTCACTAAGCTACTAGCCTACCATGGACGTGAGACACCAGTCCCCTGAAAGCAAGCCCACACACCACTGGTAGACTTCCCAAAGGGCTAGGTTCTGAACACGCTCAATCTTCTGCACAGAGTAGTTCGGCAGGGTGCGGTTGAAGAGGCCCCACACCTTCTGGTACTCCTCTGAGGACAAGTTGAGGGCAATCTTCTGCAAGAGGTGAAGATTTGCATTGTTATTGCTGAAGGGTAAGGCTCTAGTTCAGCTCCTTACTAAGGCTGCTCAGAAAATGTTAAAATTGCCAGGAAGTCCTGACAGTGGTCACCACACTCCAAGGGGTAGGGGTGCAATTTTAGGCATTTCCCCTTCTGTTCCTGTAAAACTCGCTGAAGACCAGGCATGTGATGCTGATACCAGTACACCCTGGATTTCCTCACGACATCCCTGCCCTTCTCTGTATCCACAGGAGGCAGACCACACAGTCTGCAAGACCCCAGGCTGGTGTCAATAGAGCACACACACTGGGTGGAGGAGGGTCAATCCCTTTGGAGTGGGTTCATTTCATGGCATCAATGCTGCATGAGCATCACACCACAAACACTGGGGCAGAGGCCAGGCTGGTAGACGGGCACAGAGCAACCCAGGAATCTGGCTGTTTCTCCCAGCTGAGCCTGCCTCCCCCTTAGCATCTCTTGATAGGGTAAAAAGGAGCCCTGCCCTAGGCAGCCAATCCTCACCCCACACGGGGTGACAATTCACCTGTTCCTGCATGTTCAGCCCACACTCCAACCTGTTTCCTGCTCCTGGCTCCACCAGGCTTGATGCAGTACAGCCCCTTTGGGGATCCCTGAGAAGCTCCTCTGTTGTGCCCTTCCTCCATCCTCTCTCTTCCCAGAGACCCTCAATGACCAGGCTGGACATGAACATTCTTGGGTTTCCTGCAACTCAAATTCTGACTCTGCTTTCCCTGTCCCCAGCTCAGGAGAGGTGGCCACACTCCTCTCCCTCAAGTGCGGAACCAGCACTGACCCTATCAGTCCAGGGACGCCACAGCACCACCCTAACCTCTCTCCTGTCCCCCAGACCTCATTTTTTCATGCTCTCCACCCCGAGTCCTGAGCTGTGCTCCTTCCCCATGCAGTTCCTCCCAGCTCTGCCTGTCAAAGCACCAGTAGGTGTGGACAAGTCAGCTTGGCACTCAGGGCTTGGGGGGCCTTTCAGTACTCGCCCGAACTCCCATCCTGCCTGTGCTGTTGGTGTCTGTGTGCTCCGTTCAGCTCAAGATACATCCTCCCAGGACAGGGACTGTTATGTCCCAGAAAACAGTTTTTGCACAGTCTGGCCACCATGCAGGGTGAGTCAAATGCACACATCCTCGGGGCCACACTGGCCTGAGTACTCAGCTACTCTCAGCCCAGCTTCCGTGAGCCAGCAGGAGCTAATGAGCTGCTGAAATGACACCCCTTTGTTTTCTAGTATCTACCACCTTCCCACAGCAATTTATGTCCCTTCAATGTCCTTCACCACAATCATATTTGCCCATCCCTTTTCTTGCTTTGTTAAACTAGCATTATGGTAAAGCAGTTCTTAAGCTCCTTATTACTGCCCTTTATAGGACATCTCCAGTTCACTGTCCTTTCCCCACAACACATCCTGCTCTCAGGGCCACTGTCATCTCCTGGTTGATCATTCAGCATTAAGACTTCCAAGGCTGAAGGGAAAAAAAAAAAAAAAGAAACCCATAGACAACTCTGTCCACCCCCATAGGCCCTGAACTGGAAGCTTCTTTAGCTGCTCACACTTACCTATGTGTAAGAATACCCTCTGTCCCAGCCTGAGGTCACCAGAGTCCCATACCTTAAAGCCAGGGTCTGGCAGGGCCGATGGGTCCCAATGGTCTGGAATGCTCTTTGGACCTTGGAACTTGACATCACTACCAAATGTAAACAGAAACACTGAGACACCCTGTTCTGAGACAAGCAGGTCTATGACAGGTAGCCACCCCTAGCAGACACCGCCTATCTGAGTCTCCGCATCACACCCCATTAAAGCACAGGCAAGGAAGCACATGACCACAATATCCACTATGTGAGGGCACCTCCAGCTTTGCCTATGTGATCAAAACTGAACAATTAGGCCCGAGGGTTCATTTCTCACTGGCATCAAAACTCTGCAGGGGAGGGAAAAAGCATGAGTTGAAAGCAACACCCTCAGACCCTTCACCATAACAATGAAATTCAGTAACTCTGAAACCTTTTTCCCCACACAACTTCAGTAAGGTGTAACTGGCATACAATAACCTTTTTAAAAACATAAAATTTATGTTCAAACTCATCCGGTGGTAGACACTTGATTTGTTCTTCTAAGAGTCAACTGTGGTCTCTACAAGGTCCCTTTTAAAGTGACTGCATATTTTTTACTGCAGAAATATCAACATGGGTAATTACAGGGTGTCACATAACATAGCACAGTGTGTGTGATCTTTCTAAAAATAAATAAATATAAGCTGAGTTTGAAGACAGAAATGGCCCGAAGGCCTAAGGAATGAGTGCTGTGAAAATGCAATGCCCAATCATTCCTACCCCATTTCAGAATGCCCTGTTCTTCTACAATAGATCTACCTTCTATTTCTGCTGTCATGACATGCAATACCTTCATCTAAAGCCTGAAAAAACTGGCAAAAATAATATTCTAAGGAAATGGCAGTTTAAAAGTAACAAATCAAAGTCCCACAAGCCTAGACTCAGACAGAAGCAGATCCAAGATTTAAGATACTGAAATTATCAGAAATTATTAAACAACAAATTATCCTTTTTATGTTTAAAAAATTAAAATAAAAACTTTGCAAAGAAGAGTAAACTTCTTTATAAAAAGACCTGGAGGATTTGAAAAAGAACCAGATTGAACTTCTAAAATTGAAAGACACAATCCTGGCTGGTGAAAGTTCAATGGACGGATGTGCTGGCAGGTTAGCCCACCAGGTGAGAGGGTCAGTGTGCTGATACCATGGGGTGTGGAATTACCCAGAGTGTAGAACAGAGCAATAAGGAAACAGAAAGGGGAGAAGGGAGAAGCTGGGATCCTGTCAAGAGTTAGAAGTGATGAATCTGGTGAGAGGGTCACCAAAATGAAAAGAGAACATTTTCTTTCTACCGAAGCATTTTCAAAGAGAACTAATAAGATACACCAACCCAGGGGTTTAAGAAGCCCAGAAAGTCTCTGACAGGATAAACACACATACCCCAACAAGCCACAGGGAGACTGTATAAAACCAAGACAAATGGGAAATCTTAGAAGCAGCCAAAGAAAAAAGCGGGATTTTGGCAAAGACACATCTGTCAGACAGACAGTTGATATCTCAAAGGCAGCAAGGGAGCCCAGGAGAGAGTCGCAGCAAGTCTTCAATGTTCTTACAGAAAAGAACTACAATCCAAAATTCTATAGCCAGTGAAAATGTCACAATGGAGGGCAGGACCTCCCTGGTGGTGCAAGGGGATGCACTATGAAGTATCAGCAGCCACTGCAGCATGAGTTCTATCCCCTGGCCAGGGAGCTGACCCACATGGCACAGCAGACCTCTCCTGCCTCGCCTGCTGCTCCCCTCAGCAGTGTGTTTCACTAAATCTGCCTGTTCTGTTCCCCTCTCTATCTCTGGTCAATCCTCTCACCCCCCACACCACTGACCTGTACCCCAGTTCTTGTGTGCATAAAGAAAAATCTTAAAAAAGATGGAGGGCAAAATAAAGCCGTAGGCAGGCAAACCAAGACAGTTGCAACAGATCATTCATCTAAAGAAATTTGAAAAGATAAAATAGATTAAAAAATGTAAGTAAATGGAATGACAGGTTCATTTTTGTTTAAAAATAAGTGTCTAATGACATTTAAGAAGCTGAGAGGAAACTAAGTGGAAGAAGGTATATGAAGACCTGTGTTACTAGTTGTTAGGAGAGCAAAGTAAATATTTTGTGATTTTTCACTTAGGTACTAAACTGCACATGTAATTAGATAACATACTTAAGTGCAGAACACATGTCACGATCTCTAGCGTGACTTCTATAACAGTGTATAACATCCAAACTAGTGGGGGTAGGGGGGTGGTAGCATAATGAAACAACCAAAATATCTGGAAGGTTAAAAAAAAAACCAAAACACCCAATTGCGTGAGTAAATATTGTCACAGGATGGAAGGATAGTCAACTATCGCAGATACCTGATATACACGTGCCATCTTGAACTTGATAGTCATGTCTTGTAAGAAGTTCCTATTCTGTGACCCCTCTAATGATATAAGGGGAATCGTTTCTGAGTCACCCACCGTGGGAGTTGCCACTGGGGACTCCATGCTGGCTGGAGTTAGGACACCAGCTGCTGCCACACGTAGAGGAAGAAACCATGCACTTCCCTGCAGCTGCAAAGCTCAGGTCAGACACATCCCTGTAATTCACCAAATACCTTTACTTCTGTCATGTGATATCTACTTGTGACACCCTGAAGACTATGAGTGATAACAAAAAAGATCGAATACGAGAAAGGAGACAGATTTTTCCAAGCTTCCTCTAGCACGCTATGAGCAGGAGAACAACCTCCACAACTAGAAGCCAGCTCAGTGGAGAAAATTCTAACTCCATAGCAATACACAGGCTAGACCGAGACTGGTAACTAAAAATCTAATCACAGCTGCTGCTGTATGCCGCAGCACTGCAGAAATAGTCGAAGGTGACTTAACAGACCAGAGAAAGTACAACACGCCCAGGTCTGATTCTGGTATTTTAAGAAAAATACTAAAAAGTTGATGGGAAAAAATGGACAAAAGACAAATAATCCAAAGAAAAAGAAACATAAATGGAAGATACATGTTAGGAAAAAATATTAACTGACCCATATCATAAAGCAAACTAAAATGACCACACACTCATCCCACACTCGAGGCGGGACTGACCAAGGGTGACTGTGCAGAGCAGCCAGGCACCGGCAACTAGAGGACAAAGAGGAACTAAAATACTTTGACAGAAACAAAAACCACCAAACTCTGATAAAAAATATGAATTCAAAAAACCGAAACAAAGAACAGAAATTTCCTAAGAGTTGTTCAAAAAGATTGTCCCCAAGTTATGACACAGACCATACAATCACTTGAAGATGAAGAGAAAATATCAGGCATTGGATTGTTACTATTTTCTCACCACACTCTAAATGAGTCTAGAGTCAGGAAGAACTTTTGGCTTCTGGAGAAATCTGTATGAGAATATCTTCATGACTCAGGAACACTTCTGCTATACTGAAAATTAAGAGTACCTAATATGTGACCCTTTTTTTTTTTTTTTTTTGGTGTCTTGGGTCTTTTTCCTTGACTCTACATTGTGTCTGGTTTGTTCCCTTAGTGCTTTATTAATTGCAAGTGCATCATTAAAATAAGACACCTAGCATTAATCTTTTAATAAATTTACATTGTATTTTGCTGTTTCTTCATCCATGCTAATACTCATCTGCTGTGTACTCAGTGTACACTCACTCTCAGTTTCGTGAGCTCTCAGCCCTTTCAGGGAACACAGACAACCACCACAGCTCCCTGGTACTAAGTGAAGAGAAGTGTGTGCATACAGAGGAGGGCCGGGTGCAAGATACTCAAGAGACATGCAGAGGCACAAGTCCCATTTGAGGCTCCCACCAGTCCACAGCAGGTTTTCTTGGTTTTGCCCTTTTATTAATTTTTAAAAATCTTTTACATCATTGTTCATATTTTTACAGTTATTTCTCCCCTCAGGTATAGGCCCCAGAAATATCCCATCACCTAAGAACCATCACCATAGTCCCTTGTGCTCTTCTCTCCCCTGTTCTGATCTCTTGTCCTCCCCTTCCCCTGCTTTAAGCCTCAGTTGCCTGCAAGTTTTGTCTTTTTTTTGACCCTGTATGGTTTCCTTTTATTCCTCCTATAAGTGATATTCAATTTTCTTTCTAACTTATTTCACTGATAATCCCTTCCAGTTCCATCTATGTTGCTGCGAATGGTATTAGTTTATCTTTTTTGACTGATTAGTAGTATTCCATTGTGTATATATACCACTTCTTCTTGGTCCAGTCATCTGTTTTTGGGCATTTAGTTACTTCCATATCTTAGCTATTCTAAGTAGTGCTGCAATGAACATAGGGGTGCAGGTTTCCTTTTGAATTAATGTTTTTGTGTCCTTTGGGTAGATTCCTAAGAGTAGAATTGCTGCATCATATGTTAACTGAATTTTTAGTAATCTGAGTGTCCTCCACACAGCTTTTCATAGTGGTTGGACCAGTTTACATTCCCACCAGCAATGTAAAAGGTTTCTTTTTTCTCTACATCATCACCAGTATTTGTTGTTGTTTTTATTAAATGTAGGCCATTCTTACTGGTGTGAGGTGACAGCTCACTGTGGTTTTGATTTGCATTTCCCCGGCTATAAGTATTTTTGAACATTTTTTTCATGTGCCTGTTGGCCATCTGCAGTTCCTCTTTGGAGAAGTGTCTTTTTAGCTCTTCTGTCCACTTTTTGGCACAGCAGGTTTTCTTATGCACACCCCAATTGACACACACAAAGTACTAAGTGCCCCAAAGAGGCCACCTACCAGGTCTGCTTCACCTTCACATCCTGGGGAGACACAAATTTGGGTCTCCTGCAAACCTTTCTGATGGTGCCATAGACCAGGTTTTTCTGAACAAAGGCTGAGAAAAACAAACAAACATGTTATATATACATTCACACAGGACAGCGATGTTTTACAAACATAAATTAAAAGGGCTGGAAAGCTAATCTCAATTTGGAAAGCCAGAATCAATCTGTTTAAAATGAGGCAGTTTTTACACATTTCAAATATTCATAAAGAAAATAGGTATCCTTAGGAGACTGCGTTTAATGAATAGATGAATGATTAGTAATTGACATATCAATTATACATGAGTGCTTTTAAATTGTTCCTTCCAATCTTGTTTAAACTATTATTTTGCTTAGCAATTTTTCCCAGATTGGATATAAAAAAGCTTCAGCTCAGTCTGAGACTGAATTACCATATCTTAAGTCAGTGGGAGTTGGAGTCAATCTAATTTCATTCATGACTTTTTTCCCTTAGTTTGACTAAGCTGATTCAAAGATTTCTCCAGCTCTTTAAACCTGTACCCTCTTTAATAGGAAAAATGCTTGCCATGCTCCCACCTCAAAATCCTCAGATTCAGGGCCTCCCTGGTGGCGCAGTGGATTAAGCACTGCACTATGAAGCAAAACCGCAGCCACTGCAGCACAAGTTCGATCCCTGCTGCTGGCCAGGGAGGGGACCCACATGGCGTGGCAGACCTCTTCTGCCTGGCCCGCTGCTCCCCTCAGCAGTGTACTTCAG